>JARHVA010002086.1:415000-1015000 GCA_037957365.1 Torreya grandis | reverse complement strand
AACATAATCCACAACTTTAATCTTTGCCCATCTCTTTATTCATTAATAAATGATGCAGAAGCATCATCAATAATTATGTAAATCTTAGCTTGTTTGGGATGTTAGGTCATAGATAGGTCAATAAGAAGCTCGATATTGTTTCATTTTGTCACATCTCGATTTCACCCTATAACTTATAACCTTTGAATATGTGGATTAGTATAGTTTTTATCTAAGTATCATTTTTTTGAATTGAGCTTTATGATATATACTAGTATGAGATAATGATATTCCTCATTAGTATACATAATGTGCCAGTTTCATTTTAATTATTCTATACATTGTGGATATGTATTTGTTAGTTTTACATCATTGATTGATTAAATGATGACTCAAACTAACTATCTACTTGTTGTGAGGTGGATGCAAGATAGATCCTACCCTCATAGCTTGACGAGGGAGAGCATAATCGGAGAGGATGCGCTAGATGGGATGATTGGGCGAAGATAGAGAAATTACTAGTGACCCTATACACACACAGTAGATTTCAAATTATTCTGTGTAACATGTTTTAAATGTTAGTACGTGGTTATGGAAATCTTGTTTGTAATTATTTTTGCATGTAGATATAATTCATAATATGCATAGATTAAATAAGATTTCTTTACTTATAATTGTTTGGATTTTTGAGAATAAATTAGGAAATAGATAATTAATTGCTACGTGAGAATATTAGTTAATTATTCAATTATCTTATTTTGAAAACAATTAGAAAACTATTTATCCATTTATTAAAAAACAATTACCTTTATTTATTTACTTTCAAGAGCTTGGGTTATCCTAATGAACTAACAATGAGTAAAGACAAAAACTCAATCTTTTAAAGCATCCATGAGATTGCATTAAAAGATAAACTAAGATACATTTATTTAATTAAGTCAACTTAGTAATATGTTGATATAACATAGAGAAAACATGGCGTAATAATTTAAAATAACAAATATAATTTTTTAAAAAGTATTAATTATAAAGTTAGACTATTGCTTGAAAAGAAGGGTTAACTACTGCAAAGTGTATTTAATGAGAGATTTTTAACATGCAAAAAAGAGAGTGTCGCAGATTAAAAAGGAATATGATTTTATAAATTGAGAGGAAGGAGCTTTGAAAAGCGGGCACGGATGGAGAAAGAAGATAAAGAAAAGATACTATAATAGAAATTACAGAGGAAAATTTAAGTAGAAATGGAGAAAGTAACCAAAGGGTGACTCCATTCTTCAAACAAATCTTTAAAAGGTTAGTTTTGTAATTTAAATGTTGTATGTAATTCAAGGTTGATATTATATTAGAGTTGCAAAGATTTGATTAAAGTTTAGTGTATTATACCAATGTAATTTTTAGTATTATTTATTAGGTGAATGAAAGATTGTGTCTTATACCCGTAGGGCTACGCTTTTGTCAAGACACAAACTTGCAGTTTAAATTAAGTTGAGCAAAAGATAATAATTGCAGCACTTTGTTTAGGATTGGCCAATATCATTCACAATGAGCAAAGTGTAGATTTTGTTGGTTGTATATTATAATTATTGAATGCATCTTATTTGGTGATAAACAAGGATTTATATGGGTCAGTGTTTTAATCTTAGCCAGCATTTTATAATTTTTATTAACTGAGTTTTATTAGACAACATATATATAAATAATGTTGTGTATTATTTAATGGTTGGGTATTGGGTATTATTAATCCCTACGTAGTAAAATTAAAATGCCATGCTATATAAATATAAAAACATTGATAAAATTATATAACACCTAGTATAATATTGACCTTGAGTATAAGATAGAATCATTGTGCATGTAAATTGAAATGCCTAATGTAATTATTAAAACATCATTCCTTAAATTTCAATGCCCAATGATTTGCATGAAACTACCAACTATTTACATGAAATGCCCAAATATTTACTTGAAATGCACAATTATTTACTTGAAATGCCCAACTATTTACTTGAAACATCCAATATATAAATTATAGCACTGAGTCTCTATTATGACTGCAACATTTGACATAGGGTATGTTAGATTAAGATATGTAGTGCCAAGTTTATATATAGACTGAATGTTTTTAGCCAATGGCATCTTTTTTAACCCTACATTTATCCTTATCAAGTCTATGTTTAAATTTTTTTGGGTCTATGTATTAATTTTGAGGGTTTGCATTCTTTTTTATAGGCCTATGCCTCATATGTAATTGGTTGAATTTAACATTAAATTTATTGTGTATTAAGTTTAATTCACTAAGTAATAATTGAAATGCCTTGTATATATTAAACGCTTAGTCACAAAATAATGTGGGGTATATTTTATAATGTTGAGTTTAAATATATATAAATCTGGGCATATAAAGCATTGAGTCTATATAGTAGCGCTAAGTCATAAAATAGAACCTAAGTTATATATATTGAAATCGTTGACCACTAAGGATCAAACAAGTAAATGATGAAGTTCTTAATAATATGTTAAGCATTAAATTAAAAGTGTTGAAGTCATTCATATGTATGTTGAGTCATTTACATCACATTCAAAAAATTTAAAAAGATAATGTTATGTTATTTTAGGAAAAGCCAAGTCTTTATATTGAAAACGTTGAGTCTTATATTAAATCACTCATCTTTTAGATTTAAGATGCTAAGTCATTTATAATAACATATGTTTCTCTTTAGTACAAGATTGAATATTCAGTGGAACTTTATTTTGCCTCGGATTTCTATATTATAGTTAGCCCGAGTGGTAGTTCAAATGAATGAGCGTAATTATTATGAGAACCTATTTAAAGTTAGGATATTTCTTAGTATTGCCTTGATCGAAAATCAATGTTGGATTGTTTTATTTTCTCAGATTGGTAAGAAATTGTAAAATGATAGGTGTGGTTATTTGATGCAATCCAACATAAACATATGTGAATCAGATTAATTAATAAACATTAGTCAATCAGTGTTTTGTGATGTGATTATTTATACATGCAAGCTTTTACATATTATAATTATGCTTAGAGTTATATAGTTTTAGGAATAACGTTGTGATTTGGATAAATTATAGCAAAGTTAGATATTAATGTGAAATGTTGATGTACTCCTATTTGATTTATATTATATCCTAGATTGATATGGTTATAAGATCTAAATCGCTCCTATGGCTTTGATAAGAACGCTCATAGAGGCTCAGTAGTATATTTGTAAGCATAATAGTTTATGTAAATGCGTCAACAGGGTCAAATTTATAACATCATGTAAAGATGAAAACTTACGTACGGTATACATTTTGTGAAAACATTAATATGTGCAAATGATTAGACATTCTGGAATAAAATAGTGCATCATGTTGTGTGCCTAGAGATTATGTTTTCATCTCATTATTATTGTGCAATATAATAGGGTATACTCGGGTGGTATAATCATGTACTTGTTTGTTTAATTATTAAAGTGAATATTGATTGTTCATATTTGAGTAGGGTGCTCATGCACAATGAGCTCTGATAGTATGGGATATCATATAATGCTTTAGCATAAAAGTATATGCTCAGATGGTACATATTGTAGTTATATGTCTAGACTCTCACCTACGTAGACTAATTAAATGTATGTGTTGGTTATATTTAAACATTATCATGTAACAGTTAGTAGGACATCGTGTATGTGTGTATACAACCTTGAAGAATATAAACAAGTGTTAGACTTATATGTGTTTATATGACTTGCTTTGTTATATGTTCTTGATTGATTAAAAGCATATGTTTCTATGTATTTATGACTACTTAGTATGACTAATTGTGGGAAAACTAGTAGTTATGACTTAGAACACTATACTATGATAATATGGGATATCATGGGGTTTAGTTATTTGAATATTATGTAGTAGTTTGGAATCTGTAGTTTAATATGAAATTTACCCAGGTGGTATAAACTATAGGCATTATTTCTAGTTTGAGATAGATAATAATGTAAGATTTATTCATACGTTGATGGAATAAATGAATACTTTGATGACTCCTATGTATGGCATGTGATGTAATATTATTGCTAGGAGGATGTAATTAGTATGATTAGTGAGACATTATCTTTTGTATGTATGATTTATATGTTGATGTGATATCTTATAATATAATAAGCTTTTTATGATACATTGCATGTTTAGTTTTATCATATACACATGGGCATTAGCTTGTTCTCTAGATTCTCGTACCTAATAGGGGATTGTGGAGGGGATCGTTGGACCATGGTTGGTTTGAAAAAGTGATCAGATGATGCTCTGCCTCCCCACTGCAGTACTTACTTGGAGACTACACTTGAGACTATTCAAAGATACATGGTTTGGTTTGAATCGAGCTCTGGAGGGTTTGGTATCTATTTATTATATTAGGATGAATACCTGAAAGAAATGTAATTGTAATATATTTTTGTTATATTGGAACAATAATTATTATTTTAATATACCAGTTAGAGCTGTGTCCTAGTGTATTTGCTTTATTTGGAGTTGTATAAGATAGATTTTGTATTTTGTATTTGAATTAGAAGTACTATGATTCTAAGTTATAATGTAGATATGTTGTAATGTTTTATTATGTAGAATGAATGTTAAGTAAGTTATTTTGAAAAAAATTTACTAAATTTTCTAAGTACAACTTGAGGGGTTGTAATAGATTCTATGATGAATTGATCATGTGAGAGTGTGAAAGGTTTGGTAAGGTCATTAGGTGTATAAATTGTCTTTATTGTATGTTTTTGGTTTTCCCTACAAACTAAGAAATTAAAAAATTCAAATTTGTTAGTGTATTTGGAGGGGTCTTTTCATGTCTTAAAATACATGTTCTAGATGTTGTCTATGTTGGAATAAGTCTTAACATTATTGTGCAACTTAAGGTGCATGTATCTAGGAGCACCCAACATTGGAGAAGGCCAAGATAAGCATGTTCTAAGTTAAGACCAAGTGAGAGATATTTGGTGTAAGCATCTAGAAAAAGACAAGTTTAGACACTTAGTTATAAAGGATAAAGCTAGAATCAGTAAAGGAGGAGTCAAGAAACACAATAGGAATGAAGGAGAGGAGAAATCTTGTAGGTTAGAGAAGAGAATTTGGGATGTATACAAAGGTCTATCTGCAGGATATATAATGATTGTATGTGAAGTCATATGAATAAAAAAGATAAATTTATTGTATTCTTGATGGAATTTTAGACTCTATGAACGTGTAATTGATATCTCTCTATTTTTATTCATTTATTTTCCTACTTTTGTGATGGTTTGTGAGTTGAAGGGTCTGAGAAATAGGGTCTTGTCTAACACAGTTTGAAAAAAGATAAGTTTTCAATGTAATTTTATGAATATAAGACTTGAAAGGTACTTGCTAGAATATGAGGACCATATATAAATCTAAATATGATCAAATGGAATCATTCATAGTCAATAGAGTTTGAATTTTTAACAAAAAGAATGCTCTCAATTAGAAGACTATAATTATATGTTATGACAGTCTGATAAAATGGACTTCTGCACATATTTTTTATGTTGTTAGGTCAGGAAAATCATTATTAGAGTAAGGAACACACTTAGAGACCATGATCCACATGAGAAGATTATTTGAAAGTGATTATAACTTTTTATTTTCCCATATTTATGCTCCCAGGTCTGTCATTGTGTATAAACCCTGTTGAGTGTTACATTCAGAAGGAAACTCATTTATTGTGATCATTCAAAAACTATTCAAGCTTGGTTAGTGATTAAGAAAATAAGAGAAAGTTAGTCAAACCTTGTTCCAAGAGAAAAGAGTCAAAACCAATCTTCATAAGTTAAATTTTGCCTTTTTATTTGTTATCGGCCAGAGACAGGATTGTGTAAACCCTTAACTAGGATTAAGTGCACAAAAACCTCTATAAGTTGAGATTTGACCATACAAATGGATTGAATCTTTTTAGAATAATTAGATAGGATGTTAATGAAATTTTTAAGGTGTTGTCAAGTTGAAGAAAACACATTGGAGGGATATTAGTCTAAATTCAAAGAATAGGTTGGTAAATAGGACTAAAAACCCTATTTTGAGAGTCTAGAAGAAAGTATAACTCTAAATCGAGTGAGTAAGAGAGTTTGAAACCTTGCATAGAGGATTAAAAAAAATATGTGAAGTTTTCAATGTCTTTTTAAGAGTTCATGACCTATGTACCTCACATTATGGTTAATGGATCAATTATTAGGTTTATGTGTAAGGCCTAAAAGACATAATTTGGCGTTATACTCTACGATTGAGAAAGGAAGAAGTCTGAAAGTTTGGCGTAGAGTCAAATAACAAAGAGAGGATTTGAGAATCTTGTAAAACATATCAAGAAACCTATTAATTTATGAGAGCATAATATTTGGATGATAAATCCATTAGCAAAGGTGAGAGACCTAGTCTCAAGGACAATAAAGTTTGTTTTCTATCCATAATCAAGACAATAATCATAATTAATGCATGAGGAGTATGAGTGTTGAGCAGCTCCATTATAAGGGAAAGGAACATGATTTTATTTTTGTTTATAATGTATAAGAGAATTTTTAAGATCTAATGGAAAAGGCTACAAGCCTATGGCATGTAAAAAGACCTAATTGTTATAAGGTCTAAAGGAGCCCCTATTTACATAAGTTAAGGATAAGTGTCTTGATTGAAATCATTATTGTGAAGGTTTTTTAAAGTGTTTCAGATTTAAGTAGTAGCCAAGTGACTAAATTACATCAAAGAAGACCTAGAATACCTCGTTAAGTCGACCTATAAGAGGTCTACTTGTATCATAGCTTAGTTGAAGCTCTTGGCAATAGTTTTGCATAAGTGTAGGTTGCAGCAAAAAGAAGATTGAAGAAGTTTGAGAAAGTAGAAAGTTAAGAAAGGTTCAAGCAGTCCTATATCCCACTAAGGCTTAAGAAGGTAAGGAGGAAGAGCACATTAAGGCTCAATAAGTAGTTTCAAGGTGCAAAACACTTGGAAGAAGTTGTCAAAAGACCAGGGGTGAATAAGAATCTAAGGTGAGACATAAGAAGATAACAAAACAAGGTGAAAAATACTTGTTAGAGGAAGAAGAGGTGGAAAGAGAAATGGAAGGTTTGCAAAGAAAGAAGAGCCAAATGAAGACAAATAATGGGGTGAGAAAATAAGAGGATTTTTCAGAAATAAATAATTGAGAAAAATCAAACCTTGATAGGATTAATTATGATGGGTTTCATCCCATTTTTCATTGGAGAGCCGAAGGCTCAAATGTGTAGAGCATAATATTTTATTTGTCCATCACATCAATACAATTTTATTTTATAAAAGACTATTACATATATAGAAATAATATCTCATATAAATTAGGAGATTGTTCCAACTACCAATCCCACTATAATCTTCTTACTCTTAAATACGTGATTGAGTTATATAACTCACTATTCACATACATGCAACATATATGCCAAGATATATGTTGGTATAACCAACTTATTTACCACATGGTGAAAATACTAATCACCATGGGAAAACTAATTTCCCAACATTCCCTCCCTTAAAGGTCATATGGGGAAAGAAGGGACAACTACACATCACTATATTATCCTCCCATAAGATTGACATGTGGATGTCGGGTTCATTTGAAAATGCATCTGTTACAAAATTTGTAAAAATTATTTAAGAGAGGAAAAAATGTCTTTTGAACATAAATTTATTTGAAAAACATGCCTCTCAAGGCTTTATTTTATAATTTCAATAGAGGTCTACAAATTTTAGACTTTTGACTAAAAATGAAGGACACACAAAAAAGACTATTATTACAATGATAAAAGACACAAAAAATGACTAATCTAATAACACCTTAAAAAATTAAAAAAAATACTAAACAAGAATTCCAACATAAAAAACTAAAAAAAAACTTTAAAACATAAATTAAGCCTAACTAAGACTTAACAACCATAAATCACTTGCGATAACCAAAAACCATGAACTCTTTTTTGAAAAAACATGGTTTTAGACAAAACCATAAGTTTTTTTTATAAAACCATAGAACTTATTACCTAAAAAATAAAACAAAAACAAAAACTCAACAAACTATTAAAAAGAAACATATTAATTTTGTGGATGGCGAGGCAAGGAAGGGACTAGATGTAGATCGATGGATGGAATTAGGTAAAATCATGGGCTTAAAATTCAACTCAAATAGCACTAAATAACATCATGAATAAACCTTAAAACTAGACAATGAAAACTATGAGCTAAAACCTAAACTTTTATCGCCACTTTAGAAATATGGATCTTTGAACATAGTTTGACCTTGGAGAGCTCTGCAACGATGAGGATCCGAAAAATTGTTGCAACTACCAAACTATTTGATGATGATCTTGAGGGATGGTGTCAAATAAAGATCTCTATAAAATTTAATAATGCATAGCCTAACCTAGATGCTATAGAACCTTATTTATCCTTGTACGAATAAATCCAAAAATAAAAAATGCAATATATATTTGCATATAGTAAACTAAAAATATATATATTTACAAAAAACTTTCAGAATACCAATAGACCTATAGTAGTCTGCACTACATTACCACTGCTACAAAGAAAGAAGGTCTTTCCAATGGTAAGGTCATTGGACATGATCTTCACTCCAATGTTTTTGTGAAGAACAAGACCGAATTGTAGAGAGGTCTAGGGTAGAACCTGGGCTGATACCACAGATGGGTTTTATCCCATTTTACAGTGACGAGCCGAAGGCTCAAATGTGTAAAGCATAATATTTTGTTTGTCTGTCAAATCAATACAATTTTATTTTATAAAAGACTTACATATATAGGAATAATATCTCTTATACATTAGGAGATTGTTCCAATTACCAATCCCACTATAATCTCTTTACTCCTAAACATGTGAGTGAGTTATATAACTCACTATTCATGTACATACAACATATATGCCGAGATATATGTTATTACAACCAAAAACACTAATCACCATGAGAACTCTAATTTCCCAACAAATTTAAGGTTTGGAAGAATCAATTCAAAATCAAGCAAATTAGGGATTCATATTTAGGAAGGTGGTCAAGTGGCCAATCAGGAAAATGATAGAGAGAAGAAATAAGTAGCAATAAATCAAAAATTAGAGAAGAATAATAAGGGTGATACAAAAACAACCTAAGAAGAAACTTGGAGAGGCAATAAGGCCTCAATATTTTGATTCTATTAATTTATTTAAATGTGTGATTGTAGGTATGCAAGTTAATGAAGAGGAGGCCTAATTTGAGGTCTCAAATATTTAAAATACCAAGGAGGACAAGCTACTAATGAACCATAAATAATTGGTTATAGAAATGAAACATGAAAAATAAGATAGCATCAAAGCATGTATAACAGTACCTGATTTTGCAAAGTTACCAGCTCAAACATGTGTAGAAAAAATTGAGTTTGTAGCTGAGATAGAATATAAGCAACAAAGTGAAGAATGGATTAACATGAAGATAGTTATAACCAATGAAAAGCATGAGTAGCATACTAGTATTGAAAGGAAGATAAAACATGGCATTAGAGCATGGGAAGATAAAAATTTGTTATCCAAAAAGAGCAATTTTAAGAGAAGAAGAGGAAGATTCTCAAGAAGAAATGTGTCTCGTTGAGGAAATGAGAGAAGGAATAATGCAAGAAGGAGCAGTACTAAAGCAAAAAACATTTGAAAAGGCTATATGGGCTCAACTTTTTATTTACAATATTACTTTTGATCATGTGCATGCATATTTACAAGTTCATGAGATGAAGCCATTAAATAGTGCTTTGAACAAGGAAGCATATGGGTCATTATGTAGATTCATTGAAATAAAGTATAAACATAAAGCACCTAATGAAGTAATTATGGAGCTATGGGAAAAAGAGTTTATTTTGATCAAGAATTCAGAAGATAAGAAGGTAAAAGAAGAAAAAGATGAAGTGCATGGTGTAGTACTTGGAGAGACAATAAGAGAAACACCTATAATAGTGTTTAGATTAAGAAATCAGATAGAGATACATCATGAAGATGTATCTAACTAAACACATGATGAAGACAAAGTCAAATAATAGGTTATGGTACAAGCTATAGTATCTTATGAAGAAGAAAACAAAACTGAAAATAAAGAAATGAAATAATATAGTTAAAAGGGAGAGCTAATATGCAAGCAAATAATGTAGGGATCATATTATTTAGACCTCATAGGAGATGAGGAAGACATCAAAAGGGTAGAAGGTGAGCTATTAGATATCTTAACCAAAATGTAGTCATATAAAATATCCAAATTGGTAGTTTGAGTGTGGCTCATGACACCCTATTCATAACTCTTTCTTGCATGCTCTTATGACTATTCTAGACACCTTTTTCCTCATTACTAGTCATTTGTATATTTTTAAATGGTCATTTCAGCTCAGCCAGACTCTATTTCCTAGGCTAATCCTGATCCCTTAGGTCTTGAGCCTATAGGACAAGAGTGCCATACCTGGACTATAGTGTCAAACCCTAGGGTGTCCTATTTTTGACACTCTTGTCCATTTGCATTTTGATCCCAAATGATCATTTTCATCTGATTCCTATCCTTCATTATGTTGGCCTAGTGTGAATACATCTAACTCATGACCAATAGTTCCATATAAAAGCCCATCCAAAGTTCATTTACAAAGGGAGGTGACAAATCTCACAAAGCAAACAATAATACAAGCAAACTACTTAAGCAAACTTCCCTATTTTCTATATACAATCACCCAACATAGCTACAAACATATTCAAACCCTTATACCAGCACCTAGCCACCTCAAGCACTCTTAATTTGGAATTTTTACACCTGCATCACATTATTACACAAAGCACATTAGGTGGGAGAATTAAATATGGCTTGATCCCTCTTTGAAGTATTGGTATGTAGGCAATGTGCCCACACAAGGGGTGTGGATCACATGTTCAATACATCTTACACACACTACCCCCACCCTTTTCAAGTGATTCAAATATTGTTTATTAAGCATGATGGAGGGTTAAGGTTTGAATATTAAATCCTCTCTACAATAATGTCCATCGATAGTCAACACGCAAGATTTCATAGGTAGGTTCACATAGGAATAACATAAAGAACCTAGAAAGTTCATGTCTCTATGACTAGTTTGGATAACAACGACAGGACTGGACAATAAAATCAGACCCCAAAGTGTCCAATTTTTTGTGCTCCTATCCTTTCACCATATGAGATCCAAATTCTAATTTGTGACACTGTCCCAGCCCTGCACAACTAGCTTTAGACCCTGTATCAGTCATCTCAGCCTATTTCAAAGATAAGGTATATTTTCTCCTTATTTATTGATATTTTTAGAAAGGTAAAAAAAAACAAAATATACAAATTAGGACAGTAATTATTGCAATATTATTTATCGATTTATTAATCCAGACCCTTAACTAAAATAGAAATAAAACTATATTATTCCCAAAAAAATTAAATCACAAAAGAATGATGAATGGAATGAAAATAAGAATGGTAAAGAAGAAGATATAGAAGAGTTAAAGTCCCATATAATACTTTTATACAAAAATTAAGATCTAATAAATCTTTTAAAGAGTAGCTATGAAGGAGCATGGAAGGAGGAAACTAGTGAAGACAAGTGAAAGATATGAGGAAACTAGTGAAGACAAGTAAAAGATAAGAGGAAGTGAAGATAAGAGCAAACATGAAACTAAATAAATCAAGGTTTTGAGAAATTAGAAAAAGAGGAAAATAAATTTCATTTGAGTTTGAGCTCAAATTTTCCCACTTGGGGAGAATGATGTAGGAGCATCATTGAGAATTACGTAAATCTTAGCTTGTTTGGATTGATATATCATAAATAAGTCAATAAGAAGTTTGATATTGTCTCATTCTATAATGAATTGATCTTGTGAGAGTGTGGAAGGTCTAGTAAGGTCATTAGGTGTACAAATTTTGTTTTTATTGTATGTTTCTAGTTTTACTTCCAAAACTAGGAAATTAAAAAATTCAAATTTGTTGATGTATTTGGAGGGGTCCTTTCATGTCTTAAAACAAGTTATTAGTCATGATCTCATTATGAAAGGTCACTTAGGGTCTAAATACATGTTATATAAGTTGTCAATGTGTTGTCTAGTAACTTAAGGTTCATGTATCTAGGATCACCCAATGTTAGAGAAGGCCAAGACAAGTATGCTATAAGTTTAGACCAAGAGAGAGATATTTGGTGTAAGCATCCATAAGAAGACAAGTTTAAACACTTAGTTATGAAGGATAAGGCTTGAATAATTAAAGGAGTAAATAAACATAATAAGAATGAAGGAGAGGAGAAAGTATGTAGGTTAGAGTAGAGAATTTGGGATGTACACAAAGGTCTCTCTGTAGGTTTTGTAATGATTGTATGTGAAGTCATATGAATTAAAAAGAGCATTTTATTTTATTCTTTATGTCATTTCAAACTCTTTAAATGTTTAATTACTATTTCTCAGTTATTCTTGATCTATTTTCATACTTTTATGATGGTTTGTGAGTTGAAGGGTCTGAGAAACAAGTTTTATCTAAAACAGTTTGAGGAAAGAGAAGTTTTTCATGTACTTTTATGATTATGAGACTTGAAAGGTACTTACTAGAATAGGAAGAACATCTATAGATCTCAATATGGTTAAAGGAAATCATTCATAGTCAATAAAGTTTGAATTTGTACTAAAAAGAATGCTTTTGGTCAGAATACTATAGTTTTATGTTATGACAGTCTAATAAAATGGACTTCAACCTGTACTTTTTTGTGTTTTTAGGTCAACAAGATGATTATTAGAGTAAGGAAAAAAATTAGAGACCAAGATCCACATGAGAAGATTCTTTGAAAGTGATTATTTATTGTTATTTTCCCATATTTATGTTTTCAAGTCTCTCGAGGTGTATAAACCCCGTTGAGTGTTGTAGACACCCAATTCCAACCACAACTGGCTTTCGAATGGATTTCAAACTAGTTCTTACCAAACATGGAAAATTAAGCCTAAGAATCACTGAACATCCCAATTTTAGATGTGTATCATTCATTAATGCTCATAATCATGTCGAGGCATCCCTATTTGGGGTATTATATTATACGCAATAATACCTCTCACATATTCATCCTCAGCCACCTTAGAACCCAATAACTACCAGTTTGGCCTATGGACCCATTAAGTGGGGCACTTGAACAAATATTAAAAGAACTAAGATGATAATCAACATGAATTATCTAATTAAATAATATTAAATGCTTGGTTGAATTATCCATTTGAAACTGTGAATATCTAAAATTGAAAATTCTAAAAATCAAAATATCAAGCCTTTTCATCATTGCCTTTGCGAGTTGTCAAGCTCTTCCAAAATTTCTCAAAATATCTAATTTAAGAGGCATGCCTAGTAATTGAAAATCATAATTATATGACAAATTTTACCTCAACTCACATAGGGTTAGTTTGAACTCATTCCATGTCTAAACTCAACCTTAACTCACTTTGGGTGAGAGTTAACTTTGGAAGCTATAAATATAAGCCCATACCTATTGATTTCTAAGCTCTCATAAGCCAAAGTTTGAGAGACAAGCTCTTTTGGTGTAGATTTATTATGCCTAAATGTCTCCAAATCTATCTTGGTGTAATGTTATAATGCTCAAATAGATAAAAAGAAACCTTATAAGTAATGTTACCATGCCAAATTCATAAGCCAAGGTGCCAAGGAGAGAAGGAGCAAAGAAAGCTTCATTGCCAAAGACTTCTTGATGCATAAACTGAACAAGCCATTTCAATCTCCAAAGAAGGTAAAAGAGTGTTTTCTTTTGTGTTCTAGTTGTGCTTTCATTTGTATGTTTATTACCTATGCTCTCCCTAGTGTCTAGGCTATAGGTGTTAGTATTTTAGCATGTTATTTTGATTTATTTTATTGGACTAACACAAGACTAACCTCTCCTCTATATAATCCATATTCATAAAGTGTTACAGTTAAAAGGAAACTTATTTATTGTGATCATTCAGAGACTGTTCAAGATTGGTGAATGATGAGGAAAACAAGAGAAAGTCAGTCAAACCTTGTTCTAATATAAAAGAATCAAAAGCAATCTTCATAAGTTAAATTGTGCCTTTTTATTTGCTCTCGGCCAGAGATAGGACTATGTAAACCCTTAACTAGGGTTAAGTGCACAAAAAATCTTTATAAGTTGAGAATTGACCATACAAATGGATTGAAGCTTTGTAGAATCGTTAGATAGGATGTTGATGAAATGTTTAAGGTGTTTTCAAGTTGAAGAGAATTGTTTTAACCTTTTAGGACTTAGTGAAAGTAAAATTTATGTTGTTAAAGAGTTGAGTATAGTAAATCAGGAAAAAATATACAATAAATACAACCATTGATTTTGTTGTAGAATCGACTAATTTTGACCTTTCTAAAAATAATAATAAATAATGTAAATAAGAACTTAGTTGGAAAATGATTGAGATGGATGATCTAGAGGCTAAAAATTAAGCCAAAGGTTGGTCTGAGTGTCATAAACAAGATCTAGGTGTCAAAACCCCTCTTAAATAGTGCACCCTAATTATAAAATATCCCCATGTGCCACTAGTGTCCTCTATGCAAGACTGTCCTGAGCTTATGGGTGCACTTGTGCTTGGATCTGTAAGGTCTGTTCCTATGTACACAAGTTCTAAAACCCTGTAGATGGCTTGTTTTTATTTATTTTATGAACAAACCCTAATCATTCATGTTGTTAGGGCATATAGTTGATACAAGCTAAAAAGTGTGTTTGTTTTTGGGTTAGGCTGGACATCCTTAACACCCTACTATGATAAAAGTTACCTACATACTAATACTCTGAAGAGGGATCAAGCCCAATGTAGTTCTCCCCACCTAAGTATTGGTACAAGTACAAGTGAAGGTAGTATAATAGTTGACTTGAGTGCTTTGAATGTGCTTGTGACTAGAAATATGAGTAATTTGAGCTTAGGAATGTTTTAGATGGTAGTATGTAGAAGTAGGGCAGAAAAGGGATTGATAACCTCAATTGTGTACATCTTGTTTTGAGTTTGCATATGTAATTTTCATTTAATTTCCATCAAGTAATTAGATGGCTAAAATTCATGTATATATATTATTATAGTGCTTGTGCAAGTGCTAAAAATGGTCTAAGACAACCCTAGGAGGTATAAGATTTGAAAAAACATTTATTTGTGGAAAAAGGAGAGAAATAATAGTAGCGCCAATATAGGGACACTAGCTCCATGTGGTGTTATTATCCCTATTATGGTGCTAGTGTCCAAGTGGCATAACCTTAGGCACGAAGGGCTAGGATACAAGAACTAGGGTCTAGGACTGCTTTAAGGAGGACTACGGATGCCTATGGCCCACACAAAGGTTGCATAAGTGTGAGAATAGGTCCTATGATAGTATTAGGGCTAATCTAAGGATAGGTGGGCTCAAATAGCACTCTTAGCACTCAAGTGTCATTTTAGGTGATTACATTTTCCCCTTCCCATTTATTTTAGAAATGTAGTAGAGTGAAATGACTAGGATAAAGAAAAAAGAAGCATACTTGGACTTACCTAAGAGGTAAAGCCCATGAGTTTAGATCTGAGTATGTAAAGCATGCTCCATTACATGTCTTGCAAGTGAAACATGCATAGATCAGTCCTTACTTAATAAATATCACAATAAAAGACAAAAGTAAGTAAAACTTAGTAAAGGGATAAGATAGAGGAAATGAATAAATACACCTCACTAGGTACATAAACCAATGCATAAAATTAGTGACAACCTATGTGTACACATGTATATAGTGATTAATCAATGAATATCATAAGCTAAGCTGATGGCTTGCTCAATCATCATGTGTGGGTGGCTTAAGAACTCAATCCAATTTTAACTACATCATTGCTCACCCATATTTTGTGGATCATAACCTATGAATAACTTGGATTGGAATGATGGTGTGTCCAACCCTCTCATGTAGGTGGATCAAGAACTCAAGTAGATTATGACTCCATTATTGCCTACCCATGTGTAGTAGATGCATCTAAAACTAAAACTATGCGATCTAATTAGAAATGTATAACTGGAGATATCTAACTAGAAATGTTGGCTATGTGACCACTCGAGTATATTAGGTAGCTCTGGGCCACTCACGAATGCCGAACACTGTAGATGGAGTAAGGAATGAAACTAGTGTGTAACCTATAATATGATGTCTAATGTATAAAACACAGAAAATCACATAGAATTTGTCATTCCATATGATCAACCAGTGTGTAAGTGAGTATATAGAAATAATGTGTCGTATATATGCACCCAAATCTGATATTTGTGCATATGGATTTTAGACTGAGTTATAATAATCTATATTTGAGTATCTGAACTATAAATGTGAATGGTCATACCGTGCATGATGCCCCCAATGTGAGCAAACTGGTATGAATATGAGTTAAACTGGGGTGAATCTGAGTTAAATTGAGCCAAAATTGGCAAATCTAGAACTAAACCTGTGCAAACTTGGACCATACTTGATCTACTTTTCTAGTCAATCTAGATTTTTCTAAAATTGAGGCTATTAAATAGTAGCACCATATCTTGGATAGTAGCTCCATGTGGTACTAGTGTCCCAATTTGAGCATTAATGTCTATTTGTTATGATTTATGTGTAACTGTATTGATATTTGTGTCACTAGTTTTCACTATGTTTACCAGAGTCTTATTTATGTAATATGAGTCTATGTGCTAAAAATGTATTTTGAATGCATTATGGGAGCCTAATCTCTGTGATAAACCCCTGTGAATGCCACCTATTTTGAGGGGAGTTGTTAAACCTATGAAAAAATTATCCTCAAAAGAAAAAACTCTACAAAATGTGTGTTAGCCAGAGCATATATGATATCTATGTAATAATCCAATAAAATGTGCATACATAACATTCGAATGTAAGATAATTTGAGTATAAGTTTTTAATGGGTGATGTGTGTTATGTATAGCATTCACAAGGTTGTCAAGATAGATATAACAATGTGTGCAACAACAAATCTGAGTAATAAGTGAGTAGCTACCTAGGGGAATAGGGCATTATGTCCATCATGGGACCCAAGTAGGAAGGGGAGATGCATGAGGTCCCTTATGGCATCTAAAATTAGAGTGTGTAACAAACAAGAGACAATGTCATGGCCATGATGCATATAAGAAAGCATAAGTACAACACACATGAGGTAGGCAAAGTAGGCCAAGGGGCCACAATATAAGGGACATGGGCACGTGTCACTAAATCTAAGAAAATATGACATACAAGGACATGTTCAAATGTATACATATGCAAGCAACAAATAAGTTGGCTTAGAGTCACATAGAAGGACATGTTCAAATGCCTCATACACAATCAGAAAGGCATACACAAGGACATGGGCTCACGTCTAAAGCATACATATTATGAAAAGAAGTGGCATAAAGCTAAAGAGTAATGGCATATTCAAATGACCTTGAATAGAAGAAGAATATAGATATAATCAAGTCTAAACTAGGAAAAATAGAAGTGAAAGTATATATGAACATGTAATACAAATTTGTGTAAGAGCCAAGATGTACATATATTGAGTATAAAGTAGTAGTAGCCAACAAAAAATATGAGTAAGTGTAGCATGATCAATATCAAGATATAACAATGCTAAATATGTGATATAGAATATAGAAAGATGTAATTTGGTGATTGAAACTGTGTGTAGGGTGCCCTCAAATGGGCGAATGTGTCAAATGAAGAACATGTGTATCGATGTATATGCCTCTAGTGGGTAGATAATAGCAAATCTAGATCAGTGTCGTGGACCTAAGTCATGTAGTAATCTGTAAGCACTCAACAAAAATAAATGAAGCATGTATGTATGATAAAATTGACTATACTAAGACAACTAGCATGTGTAGTGCTTGGAAAATATAAGAAATGTAAACATGGCAATGCATACAATCTACAATGTTGTGTTTTCTAAGTAAATATTTGAATGTTTTTGTGTTTTCAACATATTATATTATTTTTGTATTTTATGGATATAAGCTATGTATAAGCAACATGAAAATGAAATTATATACAAAGAGCAAGAGAAAAGGAAAGTATATACAAGAAGGGAGGAACAATACTAACCGATGAGTCTCATGGGAGACTCACTATTAATGTGGCATGTGTGAAATAAAGGAACAATGATCATGCTTTCTGTATGAAAAGGTAATTGTGGTCTTAGAACCTGTTGTATTGAGTGATCTATATCTAACACTACCTGTGAAGTGGTGCTAGGAATCCATGAAATTGATTGTAGTGTCATATGAATTGTAGAGGTCTTAGGGACCCATATGTTAGAAGATGTTGTAGTTGACATAGATGCCCTATGTTAAGAACCCCTAGAACTCAATAATATTGATCTCAGAAGAAAGTGAGTAGAGGGAGACCCTCTAAAATTTGTAAAATATCTCTAACATAGGGGTCTCTCTAATAATGGTCTCCATGGGAGAGTATGCGCACGTGGAAACACTGTAGGAGTATACCTCAACTACAATAGTGGCTTTATTGAACTCTATGGTGTACTGATAGGAACTATGGTTGGGGCTAAACTGGTAACTATGTTGTAATTGGTAATTGTGGTGTAACTAGTATCTTCTTTTGGGACAAGTAGAGGATACTAATATGAAAGACGCTCAACTATAATCACCTAATTTGCATGTATATATTTTAGGCATATGTGCATAGTGGATGAGATGGCTCATAATTATTGTATCCATGGCCTACCCAATAACATGTCACATGTGCTTGCACTAGGTACTATAAAGAATATAGTGGCCACATATGTTGGTCCAACCTATAATGGAAGTACAATCTCCCTGATGGAGTTCTGAACATGGACATTGAAACCATGGATAATTATGTTTGTAGGAGATATATCATATTCTGAATATACCAAATGTTATAAAGTGTGATAGTGCACATGTTTATATTTGACTCATTATCCACCATAACACTCTGAATAGGATGATGATCGATGTAAGCTCGTATAAAAAATGCATATAAATCGAAATCATCATCAACAATCTCCTGCTCTAAAAATGTGATGAGTGGTCTAATTGGAACTATAGTATGGTACATACCAATGATATTATATAATGGGTGTGCATCCTCTATAGTAGTGTGATATGATGTTGGTGGTGGATGTGCTTGATACATGTAATGAACACCTGAAGTGCCCCCTACCTCATTTTTTATATGCTTTGGAAATGGATACGAGAATATTTTCAATGCCCTAGCTTCTATTTGTTTTACTTTGGGTGCCTCTGTGGGTGTGCCCACATAAATAATGTTAACCTCTATCAAATCATGTATTTGATGTTTCAAACTGATGCATCAATTTGTTGTGTGGCCTGGTGCCCTATGATATTCACAAAATGCATTGGAATCATAGTTCTTTGGAAGAGGTCATGTTGTATCAACTTATTTGATGGGAGGGAAAGTTATGACATTTCATTCCAAGAGTTATTTTAAAACATGTGTTGGTGATTCTATAAGGTTGGTGAAAACTCTGTGTGGAGGAGTTGATAAAATCAGGCGAGGAAATGACTCTTAAGATGCGTTAACTATGGCCTTTGGATCACTCTTATTTTTAGTGGCCCTTGTTTTATATGGAGGCTTACTAAGACTCTTAGTAGTTGATTCTGATCTACTTGTATATTTTAGTTTGCCCATAGAAATAAGCTTGAATTCTCTTTCTTTCACTATGTGACATAAATCTGTGAAGGTTGGAAACTTCTTGAACAAGATAGCTATATGTAATGCTGGTGGTAAGCGCTTCTTGAATATGTCCTAGAGCTCTTTATCTACCATGGGGCTAGTCAACTTGGCCAATGTAGTCTTATCTTGTAAGACATATTCTGCAATAGGCTCATTTGATTTTTGTTTTAGTTGTGCTACTTGAGCATGTGAGATCTTATCACTAATGTTTATTGTGTATCAATGTATATGCCTCTTGTGGGTAGATAATAACAAATCTAGATTGATGTAATGGACCTAAGTCATGTAGCAATCTGCAAACACTTGATAAGAACAAGTGAAGCATGTATGTATGATAAAATTGACTATACTAAAATAACTAGCATATGTAGTGCCTAGTAAATATAAGAAATGTAAACATGGCAATGCATACAATATATAATTTTGTGTTTTATAAGTAAATATTTAAATGTTTTTGACATATTGCATTATTTTTGCATTTTTTGGATATAAGCTATGTACAAGCAACATGAAAATGAAATTATATACAAGGAGCAAGAGAGAAGGAAAGTATGTATAAGAAGGGAGGGACAATACTAACTGATGAGTCTCACGGGAGACTCAATATTAATGTGGCCTATGTGAAATAAAGGAACAATGATTGTGTGTTCTGTATGAAAAGGTAACTATGGTTCGAGAACCTATTGTACTAAGTGATCTATATCTGGCACTGCCTGTGAAGTGGTGCTAGGAATTCATGAAAATGACTGTGGTGTCCTATGAACTGTAGGGGTCTTAAGGACCCATATGGTATAAGATGTTGTAATAGCTGGCATAGTTGCCTTGTGCTAAGAACCTCGAGAACTCAATAATACTTATCTTGAAAGAAAGGGAGTAGAGGGAGGCCCTCTAGAATCTATAACATATCTCTGATGCAGGGGTCTCTCTAATAATGGTCTCCATGGGAGAGTATGTGTACATGGAAACACTATAGAAGTAGACCTCACCTACACTAGTGGCTCTATTGAACTATGTGGTGTACTGATATGAACTATGGTCGGGGTTATAATTGGTAATTATGTTGTAATTAGTAACTGCAATGTAACTAGTAACTTCTTGTGGGACAGGTAGAGGATACTCATATGAAAGACCCTCAACTATAATCACCTAAATTGCATGTATATATTTTAGGCATATGTGCACAGTGGATGGGATGGCTCTTAATTGTTGTATCCATGGCCTGACCAATAACATGTCATATGTGGTTGCATTAGGTACTACTAAGAATATAGTGGCCACATATGTTGGTCCAACCTGTAGTGGAAGTATAATCTCCTCGATATGGAGCTCTGAACATGGCCATAGAAACCATGGATAAATATGTTTGTAGGATATATATCCTACTTTGAATATCCCAAATGCTATAAACGTGTGATAGTGCATATGTTAATACTTAACCCATTGTCCACCATAACACTCTAAACAGGATGATGATTGATGTAAGATCGTATAAAGAGTGCATATAATCAAAATCATCATCAACAATCTCTTGCTTTGAAAATGTGATGAGTGGTCTAGCTAGAACTATAGTATGGTATGCACCAATGATATTATATAGTGGGTGTGCATCCTCTATAGTAGCTTGATATGATGTTGGTGGTGGATGTGCCTGATACATGTAGTGAACACCTGAAGTGCCCCTGCCTCATTTGTTGTATGCTTTGAAAACATATACGAGAATATTTTCAATGCCTTAGCTTCTATTTTTTGAACTTTGGGTGCCTCTGTGGGTGTGCCCACATCAATAATGTTAGCCTCTATTAAATCTTGTATTTTATGTTTCAAACTAATGCATCAGTTTGTTGTGTGGCCTGGTTCCTTGTGATATTCACAAAATGCATTGGAATCATAGTTCTTTAGAAGAGGTCATGTCGTATCAACCTCTTTGATGGGAGGGAAAGATATGACATTGCATTCCAAGAGTTGTTGTAAAACATGTGCTGGTGATTTTGCAAGTTTAGTGAAAACTCTGCATGGAGGAGTTGATAAAACCAGGTGAGGAGATGACTCTTAAGTTGCATTAACTATGGCCTTTGGATCACTCTTGTTTTCAGTGGCCCTTACCTTATATGGAGGCTTACTTGAACTCTTAGTACTTAATTCTGATCCACTTGTATATTTTAGTTTGCCCATAGAGAGAAGTTGGAATTCTCTTTCTTTCACTGTGTGACATAAATCTGTGAAGGTTGGAAACTTATTCAATAAGATAGATTCATGTAATGCTAGTAGTAGGCTTTGTTTGAATATGTCCTAGAGCTCTTTATTTGCCACTGGGATAGTCAACTTGGCCAATATAGTCTTATATCGTAAGACATATTCTTCAATAGGCTCATTTGATTTTTGTTTCAGTTGTGCTACTTGATCATGAGAGATCTTATCACTAATGTTTATTGATAAGTGTGCTAAAAACATATCTACCAATAGATTGAATGCAGTGATAGATTGATTTAGTAGATCATAAAACCACTATAAGGCAAAATCCTTTAAACTGCATGGGAACAACTTGGTGAGGATCCAATCATTTGACACGTAGTCCAAACATGCTGAGTGGAAAGCTCTAAGATGGTGATCTGGGTCACCCTTACCATCATATAATGTAAGCTTAGGTGCCATGAATCTGGATGACAGAGGAGTTGTCACTGTGTGATGTGCTAAAGGTGTATGTAAAAGAACATGAGAATCTAAGGTGTGTGATGTCCTAGTGTCTTCTTGCTCAATATGCAATACCTTAGCCCTGTAGAGTATGAACCTCTTGCATAAGGGATTGTACATCTAGAGAGGAGGAACTAGTCATAGGATGTGTAGTTGTTACTGACGGTTGTTGAGTTAAAATTGGTATTGTGCTAGCTAAGTTAGCCTCAATGTAGGTGTAACAATGTTATTATTTGAGGGAGTAGAAGATTGACCATTATTTTATTTTTGAAGTTCTCAGTGAATAATATTAATAAGGTCATCTCGCATATCCAAATGTTTGGAAATAAAATATTGTAATAGTCTCTTATCGATTTCATCAAATCGATTATTGAATTCTGCCATTGTAGTTTGGGGAGTAGGAAAACAAACTATTATATATTTTGAACCTTTAAAGAAATTTAATCTGTGAAATATTATAAAAATCAAATACTAAAATAAATTTGAGATTTTAGAACTAATATATGAGCATATAAACAAAAAGGATATAAACCCTAATAGCATCTAGGGTTAGGGTTTGAATAGTATTCAAAGTAAGTCAAGTTCACCAGATGTTTTAACCTTTTAGGACTTAGTGAGAGCAAATCCTATGTTGTTAAGGAGTTGAGTGTAGTAAATCATGATAGAAATATGCAATAAATATAATCAATAATTTGTTACATAATTGACTAACTTTAACCTAGCTAAAAATAGCAATAAATAATGTAAATAAGAACTTAGCTGGAAAACAACTGAGACAAATGCTCTATAGGCTAAAAATTGAAGAAGAGGCTATTTTGAGTGTCACAATCAGGATCTAGGTATCAAAACCCCTCCTTGATAATAGTGCCTTAATTGGATAGTAGCATCACGTGGTGCTAATGTCCCTATTTTGGTGGTAGTGTCCTTTGTGTAGGACTGTATTGAGCTTCTGGGTGCACCTATGTCTTGATCTGTAAGGTTTATTCCTACTTGCATGAGTTTTGAAACCCTATAAATGGTATGTTTTTGATTGATTTTATGAATAAACCCTAATCTTCCATGTTGATAGGGCATCTAGTTGATACAAGATGAAAAGTGTGTTTGTTAGTGGGGTATGCGGGACCTTCTCAACACCCCGCTCTGATGAGAGTTGCCTACATACCAATACTCTGAAGAGGGATCAAGCCTGATGTAGTTCTCCCTACCTAAGTGTTGGTGCAAGTGCAAGTGGAACTAGTGTGCTAGTTGACTTGAGTGCTTTGAATGTGCTTGAGACTAGAAATTTGAGTAATCTAAGCTTAAGAATGTTGTAGATGGTAGTATGCAAAAGTATGACAAAATAGGGATTGATAACCTTAATTGTGCACAACTTGTTTTGAGTTTGCATTTTTAATTTGTTTCTGATTTCCATCTAGTGGTTAGAGGGCTAAAAGTCATGTATATATATTGTTCTAGTGCTTAGGTAGATGTTAAAAGTGGTCTAGATTGACCCTGGGAGGTATAAAATTTGAAAAGATATCCATTTATGGAAAAAAGAGGGAAATGACAATAGCACCAATATCAGAACACTTGTGGTGCTACTGTCCCTATCATGGCTGTAGCGTCCAAGTGGTAGAACCCTAGGCATGAAGGGCCAGTATGCAAGAATGAGGGTCTAAGACTGCTTTAGGGAAAACTAGGGATGCCTGTGGCCTGCACGAAGACTAGATAAGTGTGAAAATAGGCCCTAAGATAGGTTTAGGGCTAAACTAAGGATATGTGGTCTCAAATAGCACTCTTAGCACTTAAGTGTCACTTTTAGGTAAATACAATAACACAATGGAGGGAGATTTGGTCTAAATTCAGAGAATATGTTTACAAATAAGCTTACAAACCCTGTTTTGAGAGTCTAGAAGAGAATATAACTCCAAATTGAGTGAGTAAGAGACTTTGAAACCTTGCATGGAGGATACACAATTTTTATGTGAAGATTTCAATGTTTTTTGAAGAGTTCAAGACCTATGTACCTCACATTATGGTTAATGGATCAGTTTGCAGGTTTATATGTATGGCCTAAAAGACAAAATTTGGTATTCTTGTATAAGATTGATAAAGGAAGAAGTCTGAAATTTTGGCCTAGAGTCAAATAACAAAGTAGAGGAGTTGAGAATCTTGTTAAACATATCAAGAAACCTGTTAAGTTATGAGAGCATAAGATTTGGAGGATAAAGCCATTAACAAAGGTGAGAGACCTCGTCTCAAGGTTAAGAAAGTTTGTTTTCTGTCCATAATCAAGAGAAGAATCCTATTTCATGTATGAGGAGATTGAGTGTTAAGAAACACCATTATAAGGGAAAGGAGCCTAAGTTTATTTTGTGAATAATGTACATGAGAAGTTTTAAGATCTAATGGAAAGGCTACAAGCCTATGATAAGGTCTAAATGAACCCCTATTTACATCAATTAAGGATAACTATCTTGATTGAAATCATTATTGTGAAGGTTTTTAAAAGTGTTGCAAGTTCAAATTGTAGCCAAGTGACTAAAGTACATCAAAGAAGACCTAATAGATCTACTTAAGTAGACATAGAAGAGGTATACTTGCATAAATAAAGATTTTGGAACATGTAATACATTAAAGGCACCGTGGTCTCTCTGTAAATAAAAATTGATGAAACAAATCAATAATGATGAGTTACTTGCTCTCCAAATTATGTGAATGAAAACCAATGAGTTACCTTCACAAAGACATAAAACATTATGCGAATCAAAACTTTAGAACAATGATGTAGGGGAAGAAAACACACAGGAAATGACAACACTATATCATTGAATTCAACCTGACCTATGAGCACGGTGAAAAATATATATAAGCGTTAAACTTAAATGGAAGGAAGAGATTCTCCTTGCTCAACTAAGGACTAGCTCCCATAGACTCATATGTGAAACATGCAGATGGATGTCACCTAAGGAATAGTGAGAAGAGAGGGTGTGTTTTATGCACCATAGGGCTAGTGTAAACAAACAAGCATTTTATCCTTGAATGTCCAAACTACATGGACATTCGAATCAAGTATGTGGAAACAAAAGTTGTCTCTATGGTAGAACTATTTGAGGAAAACAAAATAAAAGGGTTGGGGGAGATGTTAACTCAAATCAATAAAATGAGGAGTAGCCTTCTAAAGGACACCGTTGGGCCCAAAAATATTTGAATGGTTAGAATTATCGCTATAATCGGTAGCACATAAACCATTTAGTCTCATGGACATAGTAAAATCATTTCATTTCACTATGTTTGAAGTTGAGAACATTGATAGAAACGGAGAATTTATGACCAAGATCCATAGTAGGAGATTGAACCTTCAAAATCATACCAACAACAAAGTTGTGAACTAGGATCCAACTTAAATCGACTTCTTCACTCCTTTGGTTATACATTTTAGTTTGGGGTCCCATAATTTATTTTTGATCTTGTGGATGTTATTAAAATCTCTATCTATCTATCTATCTATCTATCTATCTATCTTCATTTCATATTTAATGAATTTCAAAATAACTTAGAAAAACGATTTTCATGTAACAATAATCTATAAAACCCTAAACCAAAATGTAAAACCGCATAATCAAATCTTAGATTTACATGGTGATCGCTCAAAAATCGAAATCAAAGTTTAACCTAGGTCTTGATTCTTGCTTTGTAAGCTTCATTATTAAGCTTCAAATTGGTCCCAAGTACCCCCAACGGAAGATTTTTTTTTAAATGGCTCAAGAAAAACCACAATGACACAAGTATTTTCAAACAAAAATTGAAAATTTAAAAGGTAGTCCCGAACGAAAGTTCGCACAAATCGATCTTCCATAGAGTCCTTAAACCCTAGCATCTGTCAAAACCTCAAATTTCAGAGTGTCCGGTAAGTCCAGCTGTGAGAAAACGAAATGCCGAAACCTAAAATCAGGGGGTAAGACACCCATCGGGCTTTGTCTCCGCACTTTTACGCTCAAATGATTGCGGTCCGGGAGTGATGTTTTCATTTATTTTCGCTTTCTTTTAAGACCTTTTTACCCTCTGCGCCAGCTGTCATTCCTGATTTTACTGTAAAAACTCAGCGAGCAAAGTCTTGCAGGGGGAAAAAGCATTTGATTGGACTTTTATAATTATTTACTATAATTTTTTAGAGGAATTTGGCTGCGGCAGTGATTTTTTTTTGGCCAATTTGAGTAAGTAGAGGGCGTTAAGCTGTAACGTGAAGGGAGAAGCTTCTAGAAGTTTCTGAAACAATGGGTACATACAGGCTTTGCTTAACCAGCCACACAGAAATTGCGGTTTATTTGCCTATACTTCATCTTCCTTTGGGCTTTGGGGCCAATTCACAAAAGCTATCTCTAGTCGAAGATGGAGACGGCGCGTCGCGGGTTCGAGTCACGGAGACGACCTCAACAATGTCTACAGCCAGCAAAATTGCAGAGCTTCTTAAAGGCACGGACGTCAGTTATTTGTGAGTCTCTCTCCCTGTATAATAATCCCTGGCTTTTCCTTTCAACTTATTTTGTCGCATTGTTGTCGTCTGCTTTTTTAAATCTTACCCGATACATTTGATATTTGCGGGATGTTTCTTTCACTTTATGACTCCCCGGGGTTTCGAGCTTTTGACAGCTCTGCTCTTTAATTAATATTCCTAATTTTAGCAAATCCTCCTCTTTGCGCATGCTTTACGATTATGGTAAATTTGAATTCGGGAACACTTTTTAAAATCAGCTGATGTCATAAAAAGAAGTTTCGCTGATGATGAGTGAGGTAGCGTCGGTTAAAACAAAATATCTGTTTATCCAGAAAAAAAATGTATAATAAAGTACATCTATATTGTCCTTTAAAAGGGACCAAATATTCTTTTGGCATTTTAGCTCGTAGGTGAGATGTCTAGGGGCCGAATTGTTTTTGCAGCAAGTTCGCAATCATGTGACGAGACATTTGTTTTGAAACTTGAAGGCAGCAGTCTTCTACTCATGACCTTCTATAATGTTCTAGTCATAGATGTTGTATAGCAGTGAATTCTTTATTTGTTACTTTATCAATAATAGATTGTCCCGCTGGGGCTGAAAGATGTGCTCAAAGTAAGAATCAATGGGATATACAGATGCCTGTGCGAGCAATCATGCTATAAGCGTCCATGATACTCAATAAAGCTTGAATTTGAATTGCTGCAAGCATGATATCCATTTCACATGTCATGCATTGTCATCATTGAGTTAGAAGCATATGAATTGGAGGGGCTTGTGATCTAATTGTTTTACAATTTTTTTTTGCTGATAAGTAGTAACACCAATGTTTTAGCGATTGTACTATAGCATACTTCTCTTCATAAAGTGAAATACCATTGTGCTGCTGCATTGAATGTTTCGAGATGCATAATTTTTAAGGCAAGCATGATAACATGTTAAAGAGTTTGGATGGGATCCTCTTGTCTGTAATGAGAGTTTAGTTTCCACCATAAGAATGGTTACTGATTTTGAAACAAGAGAGAGCTAGATTCAAGCTTAATTGTTTAAATTTTAAGAGTGAATAACTATTGATAGTACTGGGGCCATCTGGTACTTAGTTCCTTCCCCCATTAAGAGATCAGGGCTTGATTTTGTGGTTTGAGGAAGAATTTCCGAAGGTGATCAAATACATAAAGGGGATATGAGAAGCAAACCTCTACCATAGTAACTTAAGAAATGATAAATGTTAGCGAATAACTGGTTAAGGTGGACCTAGGCATGTCTTGAGAACCTCTGAAGCTAAATCAGGACATGCTTGCATGAGATCAAAAGATGGGGTAAACAAACTATAGTCTTCTTCAGAGCCCTTAAGCAAAAACATAAATCATTGGAAATTATTTCTCTTAATTCTAGCAGAGTTAGATTCTCAAAATCCAGTGAGATATAAGAAGAATTTTGTTGATCAAAGAAGCAAGTTTGCATCTCAGATTCTTAATTCTTAAACTGAAGAAGTTCTGCACAGTGTTTATAAGTTGTCCCTTCCAAGCTCTCCCATGAAGATAGAGAAACAGGTCAGCTTCATCTCTTCCTCCACCATTCCCAAGACAATATGGTTGATGGCTAGGCTTCTCGTAACGATGGCCTACTCTGCAATTTTTATAAAACAACCTTGGATTTGACAGGTCCTTTGCTCCTGAAAGCATATAATGAATCCTGAAAGAGTAATTCTTTTTGGGGTCCATGATCAATTAAAGCAATTTTATGTTTACTTCCAAGAGTGGAGAGGCTCAAGCAATCACCAACCAGAGGCTATTACTGTGCTCACTGCTGCTTACAAAATCCTTGGGAAATCAGCTACAAGGAATAAACTCATTCTTAGAAGTATGGTTAAATCTGAGCATTTTGGTTTCTTTAGTGAGATACATTATTGACAATCTCATTGGTGTTTGTGGAGGAATGGAATGGGCTAGAGCCTCTTACTAGGAACTACTCTTATGAAAATTGACATTGAAAATTGCAATGGTAGAAGCTTTTGTATCTATCCCTAGATTGATCAGAGGAGTCCCTTGTTTTCTGATGCCTCTGCCTGCATTACAATAAACAAAGCTTCCTCCAAACTGTTTGGCCTATTCACGTTAGTCAGGCAAGGAATGGCCCACAGGTCCTGTCCTTCATTTTTCATTGGCCAATGTCTTGGGATGCTTAGTTGAATATAGAGCTAACCAGGGTCAGGGATTTTTTTTGAACCAATCTGTTCAGTAATTGATTGCTAATGCCATAGGGGACGGGGTCAATTGATTTGAAATAATGTCCAAAAGAACAAAACCAATTAAGCTCACAGCTAGCCTCTTACAATCTTGTTTCTAGCTCAAACCCTATCAAGCCCCAAACAAAAAATGATGACTTGTGGAAACCTTTTAAAATTTGTTGAAAGTGAGGTTGTTCCCAGTTGAAGCCTAGAAATGTACCAGCATAATGGCAGGAAGCTTCAATATATTTTAAATGACAACATAGCCCATGGATCTTCAGCGTAGACACCATCAACATAAAGTATTCAGACAAGATAGAGATTCACCAATAAAGACACATTGTATTAACTATGTGTAATATAAAATGTATGTGTGCAACGAACAGTGGTTGAACTATAACAGGTCTCTCTAAAAGACTACATCTCCACTAGCTCAGGAGATGACCCTAAGCTCCATTACATTCCATAAGAACACAAAGGGTCCTTATATAGGAAAAGTAAGAGGTGAGTGAAAGATTATTATTTGAGTAAAAGATGAGATCATTTCCCAAGTTACACCTAACCCTTCTCATACATGTCATGATAACTACTACATTAATTGTGTATTTAATAATTGTGTGCACATAATATATCATACCTTAGTAACACATCTACCTAAGGTCGACTTCACATTGACTGTGAATATGACACACTCCAACACCCCCCTAAAGATCAACTTAGGTGATGTGGTAAAAAATATAAGAAGTCTTATGCTCATAATTATGGGTCCCAACAACTAGGCCTAATAAGGTACCCATTTACAATGAAAGGGTAAAAAAAACAATGAAGTTGAAGTAAATGTTTGCCGAATCTGATGAATCCTCCAATGGAATGGATCAAAAATAGCTTCCATGAATTTGGCTATGTGAACAAGAGTGACTATTGGTACGTATTCTATGATCTATCTAAACAAAATGCATAGTTAAATGATTGCAAATTGAGTGCTATGGAGCTCCTCCAGGAAACACCCAGATTGAAAATGGAGTGCTATGGAACTTCTCCAAGAAACAACCAACATTTGCATATGCTAGTAACAATCACTAAGTACATATCATATTCAAACAAGCAAATAAGCATTATCAGTACACAACACCCCCTCAATGTTGACTAGGGAGTGAAGACGAAGCAACTCAATATCTCCAAAAGTGTCAACGTGGTAGGTGTGCGAAAAAAACACTATGAAATCTTCAAGTGAGAGTGCCCAATATGCCATATGAAGAAAAAATGCAAGGTGAAAAAAAACACTCTTTGGACGAACTCAGATCCAATCTATAGCCAAGCATAGGAGCTAATAGTTCGTCGCGATGCACGACAAAAATTCAAAATCTTGCTTTGAAAACATGCCAGATGAGTTGAAAAGGCCTTTTTTTGCCCATTAGGCCATTCTGACCCGTGTGAATTCTCCAAGACTACGCGGAACACGGTCTACATGGCTTGACAAATGAGCTCACGGTGTCAGATTCAAGTGAAATGAAAGTCGAAACCGAGTATCTCTGGCACTCTGAACATAAAAGAAATACTGATACACACTAAAAACACTCAAACAAATATTGGCTGAAAATCTCTCCCATGGAACTCCTCCATATGTAGATTTGCAACTATTACATGAATCCAACCAAATGAATGAACTGGATTTGAACAAAAGAGATGGGACATGTGAAGAACTTCTCATAGAAGCTAATGAAGAGAGAAAATTGTCCTTGCTGCTTGAAGGTTGCTAAGGATTGAAGCTTTGGAGTGCCTAAGGCTCCTCCTCTACTCTTTCTCCTCTTGATCTTCCTAACAATTGAGCTTTGAGAGTGACTTGGATCTCCTCTAAAACTCACTTATCTTCTCAGGAAAGCCCGGTCTGATACTATATTAAAAATGACAACATAGCCCATGGATCTTCAACATAAACACCATCAACATAAAATATTTAGACAAGAGTGAGATACACCAATAAAGACATTGTATTAGCTATGTGCAATATACAATGTATGTGTGCAAGCAACAATGGTTGCATTATAACATGACTCTCTAGTTCTCCACTAGCTTAGGAGATGACTCTAAGCTCCATTACAATCCATAAGAACACAAAGGATCCTTATATAGGAAAAGTAAGAGGTGTGTGAAAGATTATTATTGGTAGAGTAAAAAGTGGTATCATTATCCAAGTTACACCTAACCCTTCTCACCCATGTGAGGATAACCACCACATTAATTGTGCATTTAATCATTGTGTGCACATAATAAATCACACCTTGGTAACACATCTACCTAAGGTGGACTTCACATCAAGTGTGAACATGACACTCCAACACAGTATTGAGAAGCCGACTCCACCTACTCTAGTGCTAATATAATGTTGATTGGTTGTGAAAAGAGAGAGAAGTAAAAACAACAAAGCAAAGGGAGGGTGATGCACCAAAATAGTTGTATCCTCCACCCATTCAAAGGAAAAAATGCACAAAAGAACTGTTGTAGATCCAAATGAATTATACTAGAATGTTCTTGCAAGAGGTAAACACACATAAACACAAATCAAGGGAAGATATCAGCCACAAAATATATATTAAGTGCTGAACAAACTACACAGTTGTAAACAATCTGTTAGAAATGGACAGAAAATTGAAACTAAAACAAGTGTCGAGGCAATGATTTTCACAATGAAGTTCCTATTAAAGAGCTAGAAAAAATTCCTTGGAGTGAGGACCTGAATAATAGGGAGATTCTACCTATATAATTATAAATGTAGAAGAAACAGAGCAGTAGTAATGGGCATTGGTTGTGCAGCTGCCAGCCTGGAAATACAACCACTATCAATGCAAAAAACTGCCCGATGTTTCTACACATCTCCATGCTTTCTCAGAGAAGCACTTTTCCAGAGACTCAGGAATATTGGCATTTCTGAGACCCTCTTGGCAGCAATTATGAGATTATACAAGAATGTCCGTGGTCGTCTCCGCACGGATCATGGGATTTCAGACTTTATTAGGAGTAACATTGGGGTCAAGCAGGGATGCCTTTTGTCCCCAACCTTATTTGGGATATACATTGATGAATTAGAGACCTTTCTTCATGAACATATTCAGACTAGTGATGCGTGTCTTTTTAACCAGGTTTTGATTTCTATCCTCTTATTTGCGGATGATGTGGTTCTCCTAGCCTCTTCTCTTGAGGGCTTACAACGACAGTTGGATGCTTTAGCTCTCTTTTGTGATCTCTGACAACTGATGGTTAATTTGGGGAAAACCAAGGTAATGGTGTTTAATGGTTTGAAGACCTCCCACGTCGATTTCTTTTTCAGGGGAAAGGAGGTTGAGATTATCACTTCTTATACTTATCTAGGAGTGCAATTTTCTGGTCCACATTTCAGCTTGAGGCAAGCACTCCAGCCTCGAATAAACTAAGGTTATGGTTTTTTAGCTCTCTTTGATTGACAATGCTTTAGGCACCACTTCCAGGATATCTCATCCAAGATGTCCCTCATGGATACACTTATCAGACCCACAATTCTCTATGGATTTGAAGTCTGGGGGCCCTCTTTACGTGAGGGGGATTGGGTTGCTGTTGAGAGGGTCCAGACACTTCTCCTTCACCGCATTATCAGATGTAAGCAAACAGTTCCCCAACACATTATCCTTGTAGAGTTTGGAGCCCAGCCTTTCCGACTGGAGATTATATTTGATCTGATCTCTTTCATACACCGTATATGGAGGTTTGTCGATTTTGCGAGTGGGTGTGACAGATATCCATATCTAACATACTGTTCTTCTGATAATCTCGCTCTCTTAGCTCCCTCGACTCGTGGATGTTGTTGGTATCAGGGGTTTCTGATCTATTGGAGTCGACAGGGATTAGGATGGACCGACTTCCCCCATTTAGGTACTCCTTGGATGCACTGGCTTATCTTCTACCCACTAGACAGGAGATGAACCGGATTATTAGAGATAATATTTACAGATAGTTTATTCATACTACTTGGGTAAATCCTCTTGGGGGATTGTGCCCAAAGATGACATTTTATGCAAAGCACTTCTTGGAGCTGAGTGATGGGCTTATCATTTGTGCACAATAGACATTCCCCCATTGGATGCACTCTCCTCGAATCCCTTTAGGATAGTTTCGAGTGGGCCCCCATAGGTTTAGGATTGAGATAGACCACCAGATAGATTGAGCAGACAGGGTTTGTCAGTTATGCAACATCCAGGAGACGGAGTCTGATGAGCACTTCATCTTTCGTTGTCCCATATACTATGAGATCAAGGGGAGATTTCATTGCCTTTTTAGGAGGATACAAACTCTCTTTGACTTCTTTAGATATGAGGACCAAAGATGTTTGGCTTTATACAAGCTCTCAAGCTTTGCGATCATTTTATTCATTCAATCTCCACTCAGTGGATCACTTCTTTTTACACGGTGCTTCTTTCGAGGAGAGGCACAAAGTGACAAATTGACATCAATATAGCCTCACATTCCAGATCAGTGCAGCGCATAGACATTACTCACAGTTCCTCGAGTTTTCATCAGCGTATCCACTTCAAACCTGGCATCAGGAGACAGACTAGATCCACTAGATCTTATCAGAGGATTTTTCCTTCTAGGCAGAGGATTAGAGGACAGACCAGGCATCATACCTCCCCCTCTTCGGGTCATACTTCTATTCGGAGCTTCTTCTCGTCGGCGTTGGATGCTAGGAGAATTGGATCAAACTCTTGATGGGTTCCCTCTTGGTTCTTCTTTCTCAAGGTCCTTTCTCATGCTCCCAATGTTTAGAGACCCTTGGGGGTTGCTCATCCTTTCTTTGGATCTGAGTGTGGTTGGTCATTGGTTTTTGGTCCTTTGGTTCTTTGGATCTGGGCGTAAGTGTTCTTTACCATGCTTTATGCTTTTCTTTTAGCATTGTTTTTCTTGTTTTTGGAGACCTTTTTGGTTTCTAGCTTTTTCTTGACGCACTTATGTAATCTGCAGTTCTTTTGACCTACTTTTGTGGTCATTAGTTGGACATTAATATATTTATCTTTATCTTTATCTTTTATCTCCCACTAAAATATTCTTGTGAATTAAAAAATACGAGTGAAGCCTTTAATATTTTTGACTGTTTGCCTGCGGAGTTCAAAATCTTTTAATAAAAGAAATATCCACCTCTTTGCCTTCCATTCTAGTGGATTTCCTAAATTTTAAAAGCTAAAAAAGCTTTTAAGTGAAGGAGGGCCCATCTTCCTTATGCCTTCTCCTCCATGCATGGCCCCATGTGAGTTTTAATATATGAAAGCTTTTAGTGGCCTTGGCTTAAACGATTTTAATAGAAGGTGGTCCTTGTTTTTTTAAACAGAAGCCTTGGCTAATTTGGTGGAGTTTTCTCAAATCAAAGGTGGGCCATTGCATAAAAAAGGAATTAATTTTTTGGCTATTCTTAGGGAAATTTGTCTTTAATTAGTCTCTTCTATTGCTGCAAATGTCCAATGGAGGAGAATTCAGACTTGGTGGGAAAATAGTGCAAACATTTTGAGGAGCAAAATTTGCAACAGTGCCCTAAATATCACCCAAGGACGCTTGCTAAAGCAAACAACCATCAACAAATCCATCTACAGATAAGTGCCCTTTCATATTCTTCATTGATCTCATTTGAATACATTAGGTTGCTTATTTTGGCCTCCAACCAACTTGTAATCCTTGACCATTTACGAATAAATAATAAACGAAACAAAGGTTAAAAGTATTGCTTGATGCTAATGCAAATGAGTGGTCCGCAAATACACATCTATGTGTGGGCTTGGGCTTACATGCAGATTGGATGTCCCAAGTTCTTGTATGCTTATGTGTAGATCAATAGGACAACTGCCTATTGCCTTATGCATATGGCAGAATCATGTGACTTTAGTATTGTATGTAGATTAACTTCTTATGCACATTTCAGTGCCACAAATGCCCATGGCTTACACAAAGATTAGTGTTACAAGTTCCCCTAGCCTACATGTACATCAATATCACTAGTGCATGTAGACTTGCTGTGCAAATAGATTTATTGAAAAGAGAGAAAGCGATTCATTCTAATTGTAAATTTGGCGTAGAAACCAAAATCTGTGATGGCGAGAAATAAGAATGTGTTTTTAATTTACAAGAGCATATAATGGAGTTAATTTTAGTAAATATATCATATTAATGTCAAACATAGGCTTCATCGAGGTCCACAACATTCTAGACTTACTAATGCCATTTGATAATGTCGACTACAATGAATAGTCTCAAATATCGACAAGTTATGTCTTCTGTCGAGTTGCTGAAGTTTCGAGTTGAGGTTGAAGAAAATTGATGGATTGCTTGCAGAATGTGCCAAGAAAACATATATATTTTTTATTATTGTTAGTGTCAATTTACATGCTCAGTAGTCAAGTTGATGTTACCAAGTTGGTTAGCATGGCATATAAAAATATTAAAAATAAAAAATGGCATAATTTATTGGGCATTATACTTAATTTGTTGTAGTTATCCTAGACAATGATGAATATAAGGACGATGTCATACATAATGAGGTCATGATGGTGTCATCATAAGAGTCTAGAGGTGTTTTTGTCTAGTTTTGATCAATGTCACAAGGTTCACCATATTTTTTGGATAAAATACGAAATTTGCTGATTTTCATGTGACAATTTTTTTTTGCCAAAGTTCGTAGGGTTTGCCGTACTTTTTGATCTGCACCTTTTTTCTGCGTGTTTGGGGGTCTACATGTGTGTGGGTTGTGTGTTCATGGAGGGTAAAAATTGCGAAATTTGGAGCAAAAATTGCATGGCAAAAATGGGTGGAGTTGGGCTGAGAGGCATTGGACTGGGCGAGTGTTGGTCCTGTTTGGCAGACTTGGGAGGCTAGACATTGTTGTTAACATTGACATGGAGTGTTGTGTGAGACTTGAGACTGTTGAGTGTGGAGTGTTGTGTGAGTGTGGAGTGCTTGTGGACGGAAGAGGTCTACACTAGCATGTGTGGTGCGGGGAGGAGCCATCTACGTCGGCGATTGAAGTAGTGGGAGGAGGTCAACAATCATAGGCCACGACAATTCTGCGAGCAATAGGTAGGGCTTTTTATATTTTTTTACCTTTTTTTTCTATTTTTTTTAATTTGTATTTTTAAATTTTTTTAATTTGCATTTTTATATTTTTATAATATGTTTTTTAAATAAAATTTTATTTGTTTTTTATGTTATTTTTGAGCATATATTTTAATTTTTTTAAAAATATTTTGTGGTTTTGTTTTACTTTTTTTATTTTATGTTTTTCCAATTTATTTTTTATGATTTGTTAATTTGTTTATTTTTAATTTATGTATTTTAAGAAAATTAATTTATGTTTTGTAATTATATTTTAAATATTTTTTAATTTGTTTTTAATTTTTTTTGGTTATTTATAATTTACGATTTTTTATTTTTTAATGTTTTTTATTTGCTTATTTTAATTTTTTTATTACATATTTTGAAAAAATTATTTTATGTTTTGTAATTTTGTTTTTATTTTTATTTTTATTTTTTATTTTTATATTTATTTTTATTTTTATCATTATTAATTTTTATATTCTTATATTATATTTTTTATTTTTTAAATTATTTTATATTTTTTATGTTTTTCTATGGTTCAAACTTAATGGCGATTTTTTTCGAACTATATCCACTGGCGAACTTGAACCGAATTTTATCCACGTGGAATTCGAACTCAAATCTTGTGACTTAGGTTTTGATGTCTCTCTAGTGTTTTCTTTTAGACTTCTCTCCATGAGACTTCCCTCCATAATTTTGAAGATGTTTTTTATAGCCTCCTATTGAAGTGTTTGACTGTTCAAAGTCCACAACGACTCACAAGTCTTGTTTTTCTGAAGGACAATGATACACAAATAGCCTCTTCAACAGGTTCATTCATCCAGTCTTCATCTCTAATCAGTTATTCTATGAATAAGCACAATTCATGAGACAAATCTTTTTCTGCTATTTAAAAAAGCTAGACTACTTCATGATTTTGCATGTCAAAGAAACTATATACTGATTTCATGGAACAATACTAGTAAAGCCTTGATTTCTGTGTTCTATTGGGAACGTATTATATACCTTGCATGATTTACATGTACCAGCAATTTTTTTTTCCAAAATGGATGCACGCTTTGGTCAACCCAGGGTTCTTTTTACCTATAGTAATATATGGGTAGTTTCACGGGCCATGGTGTTATTGCCATTGTATTGTAATACCGCTTGGACGGTTTCCTATTGATGTGCCAATAAATACTTACACATGCATTAGGGTAAAGCTGAACTTAGAAGTACATTATTGAATTGTAAACAGTTGAGTTAATGCAATAAGGAAGAAGGTTACTATGCTGGGTTTTTTCCCGAAAGGGTTTTCCTATATGAAACTATTGTGTATCGAGGGTGTGTGCCATTTTTCTGTTCTGTTATAGCACAAGATTCTGTTAGCATTGCTTCTTTTGCGTAAGTTTATCAGCTTGTTTTCTCTTTCATGGAAAACAACTACAAACAACATTCTATAGAAATTAAAGAAAACATACATCCACACATGAGAAAATATATATGTGGAGGAACTCTCTTTTTATAGAAAACAGCAAAATCTGGAACTGCTTCTATTCATTTTTGAACACTTTTTGATGGAGATACATAGATATGTGTTCACTTCCGAACAATACACTGCAATTCCTTATTGACATAAAATGTTACAATGTACACCTCTGGTTCTTACAACAATCTCGATGCCTTCCAAAATGTTATTTTGAGGATGATTAAAGATTTTTTCTTTTTAAATTCCTTGGTTTGTTGTTACAAGGTGAACCGTTTTGGTCAGTTACATGAACCTCTTGTCTTCACCTACTGTTGTGATGCTGAAAGGATTTCTGTTTGGTGCCTTTGGTTACTTATGGTTCCTTAGCTCAAGAGTAATTGTCACCTGATTGAAAACCTAATCATGGACCTAGTCATTTTTTTGACCTTTTGGTGGATTTCCTTTCTGTTATAGCACAAGATTCTGTTAGCATTGCTTCTTTTGCATAAGTTTATCAGTCTGTTTTCTCTTTCATGGAAAACAACTACAAACGACATTCTATAGAAATTAAAGAAAACATACATCCACACATGAGAAAATATATATGTGGAGGAACTCTCTTTTTACAGAAAAGTCCAACAGCAAAATCTGGAACTGCTTCTATTCATTTTTGAACGCTTTTTGATGGAGATACATAGATATGTGTTCACTTCCGAACAATACACTGCAATTCCTCATTGACAGAAAATGTTACAATGTCCACCTCTGGTTCTTACAACACTCTCGATGCCCTCCAAAATGGTCTTTGAGGATGATTTAAGATTTTTTCTCTTTAAATTCCTTGGTTTGTTATTACAAGGTGAACCATTTTTGGTCAGTTACATGAACCTCTTGTCTGCACCTACTGTTGTGATGCTGAAGGGATTTCTGTTTTGTGCCTTTGGTTACTTATGGTTCCTTAGCTCAAGAGTAATCGTCACCTGATTGAAAACCTAATCATGGACCTAGTCATATTTTTGACCTTTTGGTGCATTTATACGTTATTTCCCATATGATGGATCCACTTAAAGTCAAATCATATTTAATCAGTTTTGCCTCTAAAATATTAAGACTTTGCACTTGTTCTTGCGGCTCCTTGATCCTGCGAGGGGAACTAGGTAAAAATGAAGGATGTCTTGGATGAAGCCGATGCATGTGAGGCCTTTGTGCTGAAGTACTACTAAGATCAATCTTCTACCTCTGTCACCAGTGGTCAGACCTTTTGCCTCTCCCCCCCCACCTTCTCGAGAAAAAAAAAGATCCATTTCAGATCAGCTGGATGAGATATTCTTTCATTTCTTCTACTTGTTTTTTCGTCTAATATTTTTTTAGAATTATGAGTTTGTTGTTCAACTTCTTTATGGAATGGTTGTGGAAGAGTGGAGAATTTCAATATGAGGTGATAGCTTGAGTTTTTAGGTTATCTCTTTTAGTTTTTGTATTATTAGGAAGGGTGCGTTGTATCTTGGTGGCAATCAGGTATATCTTGGTGATGAGCTATTGGTTTTAAATTTTAAGTAAACCATGTTTGCTATTTTGACAGATCAAGGGGTTTGATGTCCGGTATTTGCTATTGTTAGGATCTTTCTTAAGCATGCTATATTTGTTGTGCTTTCCCTTTGTTTTTCATGCATCTTTTCTATCATGGGATGATTCCTTAGTTTTCTCTTAAAATTAGGGAGTTCTAAAGCGATTGGTGTATGGTGCTCAAAATTATACAAAATTATATTTTGCTTGTGGCTAAGTGAACAGTATTGTTTTAAGATAATTATACCAAAGGTAGCCTTTCAAAAGTGCTTTGTGTTTTAGCATCATGCGATCTTAGAATATTTTCCATAGTTTAGCTAACTCTCTTAAATCATCCATCTGTTTGAGGGTAGTCTTCACTACTAAAGTCTAGTGGAGTGTGGGTATGTTGGAATGTCTTCCTTCTGAACTTAGGGTCTCTATCCCATTAGTGTCATGTATTCCATGTTTGAAGAACATTGTATTGTTGAGGATGGGTATGAGTTCCGATGCTATATGGATCATTGGCATGTAATGAATCTAGCAAATTTAGTTAGCCTGCCTAGCACAACCATAAGGTGATCATTTTATTTGGAGGTTATAGATATTTGAGTGATACAGTCATTTGATATACTCTCCCATTCGTTGTTCTTTATTTGTAAAGGAAGGAGGCTTGTAGATGGGGGTACTTGGTTTGCTCTGTTGGATTTTTATTTGGTGCAAGTACTTATCTAGATATTTTCTTTTCTTTTTAATTCAATATGCGTAAGGTTTTAGCTTTTGTGGTTTCATAGATTTTAATTCCACCATCATTCATATAATTTTTATACTGGAGGTCTTTTTGTAGGAAAAGGCTGATAATGCTTTGACTCTTTTGATTATTTTCTTGTTATCCCATTATTCAGGTTTCCCTTTGCTATTGAGATTTGAGATTGAATATGTTAGGGATAAGAGATTAACTACTACATTTTGTTTTCCTAGTTTATAAACAGTTTTGGTTTTGAATTCATCAAAGACTAACGACCATCTATATTGTGTCTTAATAGTGAATTATCCCTTTAGAGAAATGTACAAAAAAGGCTCATGGTCTGTACATATACTTCAAAGTCATTTTTTTGAGATAATGTTTCCAGGTCTTTATTGTTAATGGCTGATGAGAGTTTTTGGTGAAAAATTGGGTATCTGTGTTTTCCATCATTAGCATTCTCTTCTTTCATAGGCCACTACTTTACCATCTTAGGCTAGCACAAATCCTATGGAGTAGCCACTAGCATTTGGGTGAATGGTGAGGGGTTTAGCCACTAGCACAAATCCTAGAGGAGCTTTTGTGAGCATTTTCATTAGGATGTCAAAGGATTTTTGTTGTTTCATGGTCCACCCAGATCTTTGGGTCTTTCTTAATAGTTCTTCCAAATGTTTAGCTGTATTACAGAACTCATGTACAAGCCTTGTATAAAAGCTGGCAAGACCTAGAAAGTTTCATATTGATGTATATTGGTCGGTCGTCCCCAATCGCAAATAATTTGGATCTATTTGGGGGTGACTTTTATACCTTTGTCTGATACTGTATGTCCTTAGGTATCCTACTTCTTTCATGAGGAAGTCACATATGGATAGTCTAGCTTACAACTTATGTTGCCTAAGGAGTGCAAGTACTATTTCAAGGTGCATTATGTGTACCTTTTCGGTTTTAGTAAAGATAAGTATGGCATCTTGTAATACAGCAATGAATATTCCCAGGTAAGGTCAAAAGTTTGCGAGTATCCACTCTCATTCCATCCTCCAACGAGTAGAGCCATGTCAGACTAAGAAGATTTGCATGTTCATCATTTGTAAGGTTGTGTTTGTTCTCTTTGTCATTGGCTTAGTATTTGCGTGGGAAATTAAGATAAAGTGACACTTGTACCTTTTCTTACTATTCGGTTTTAGAAACAAACATCCTGCCTCGGATTTAGTGTTCATGAGTTGGATGGTAGTGTAAATTGCATGAGATAACTAAAATGCATGTTGGAAAGTTCCATTGTGATCAATTAGTTTCTTCCCAGATTTAGCTTATGCTTCTATGAGATCTGGTCAGTTCTTAGGTTGCTTCTGTCTGTCCTTGTTTGTATTTTCCGTGGAAGTGTATGCTTTTCTTGATACCTTCATCTTGCTATTATCTTCTACAGAAATAACTTGTAACCCTTCTAATGTTACTATGGCCAGGTGTGTAAAAAATCATATGAGAAACGAGGAAGGTTTAGTTTCGAGTGACCCAGAAAGTCTTCTTGCTGCTGTTCTTTATCATGATCCGTACACTTTCAATTGTAAAACACCAGGTATTCAGAGTGAAGGCTGGTATTCATCATAGTTTCTTCATTTGCTTGTTTAATAATACACTTGTTAACTATGCTTAGCTTTTTTCTTTTTGAGGCATAAATCAGCTACAACATTGATAGTGTGATACGTTCTTAAATTGTTTTCTAACTGTAAGAAGACTAGGTAGAATGTATGCATGCGTTCTAGGAGGTTTTATTTGATGTGCAAAGAATGGTATAGAATTTTTGTGGGTTTGGTTGGCTACGGTTTAAGTTTGGTTGCACTCAATATAGGTATAGCACAGGATTCTCTCGTTTTGATTTTCAAAATTTTAAATACCTTAGACTATAGGTGTTGCTAATCGTGTTTGCAAAATTAACTAGGCAGTGTACATAGTGGAAGTGCCTGAGATTGTTTTTGTTTGAAAAAAAATGGAGTTTGGCTTGGATACAGGTTTCTTGGGGTGTAGGTTAAGCTTGGATGTTGGGAGCAATCTATTCCTAGAGGAATGGCGACAATAAAATCATACATCCAGTGTAATGGGGCATCATTTGATCTTTTGTAACTTTACATGGTGCACTTGGATGACCTTTAGATGCCTCTGGATAATTGCTGTTTGTTGGAAGCCTTTTTCTGTGCCAAAAAAATAGTTGTTGCTAGATAAACTAAATGTATTCCTGTATCTTGTTAAATCTACTTTTTTCTCATTTGTGCTTGCCGCTGTCTGGATCTAATATTTACATTCTTTGAAATATTGTCGCTTATTCAATAACATGATGGTCAAATTTCTCAGGTAATAACAAGCCGAGGGCTTTTCAGCAGTCTCTTTTGGATAGAAATTCTCAACAAAAGCAAGACTGTGGAATTCCATTAGCAAATAATCATAAAGGGTCTACTGCCAATCCTCCAGTAATCTCCATGGTATGTTAGCATTTTATAATGCTTGAAATTGTCATTAATATATAATAAATTGTCTTAGAAAGACATTGTTATGGTCTCCTGGTCGTCTTTGGGTGAACAATAGGTTGATTTTCTGGATGATAATAATTATCTGCTCGAACTTCACATTTTATAGCTGTTCATGGAGGTCCTGTTTATAATTTTTTTTAATGTTTTATGATGATTGCATGTTATACTTGTTTGTGTAAATTTTGTTTGAAACTTTGATATTATTAATTTTGGGAGTGTGTGGTCTTCCAAGTAGAATCTTGACAAGCATGGCGCTGAGGGTTTTCTCTTTTTCTTTGTTGAGGATGGTAGTGACGGGTCCCAAATTTGCAAATTTGTAGGAATAAGATCCTCTTGGGATTGCTGTTCCGTTGGCTTTCATTCTTCTGCTATTCTTTTACTTATTCCTGTTGTTCTTGCATCCATTAATGTATCTTGTTCTTGCGCAAACAACTTTTCTTTGTCTATTGGATCAGGTGTGCCAGCCATATACTCCATATTTACTATGGCTAGATCTGCCAGGATATCAAAGGTATTGGCAGTGGTGATCTTTTTTACTTGATGAGTTTCCCTTTTACTTTCGCTGCACAAGCATTTTGAAATTTGTCTTCAGGTTGTGGGGCCTTCATTTGGTTTGTTTCAATTGGTTTTTTATTGAGCTGCATTTACTGCACTTCCATGGTTTCATTTGGATTTTCCTACTTTGTTGCCTGTTTGGGTGGTGGATTTTTCAACTTGTATTGTGGGACATGGTGGTATGCAATGGGAAAATTCTTGCAAGGTGCCTGTGTCCATGGCATGCTCCACATCTGTATGGAAGGTTTTTATAGTCTATTTACTTCTTCCATTCTATGCCTCCCATCTCTAGCAATATCCTATTAGGTAGGGGCTTTTTTGAATATATATTCATACAGATCACGGCGTAGTTAAGTACTCTTGGGCATTTGATAAACTCAGATACTGTGATGTATTCGCTGATTACTACTCCTATTTTCCTTAGTGCAGGTTGTTGCCAACATTTTCTGGGGAGGAGGAAATCTCTCTTGCACAAGCACCGGGACAGGAATATCTTTTATTGGGTTGAAAGATGGAGACCGGTGCTTCGTGAATAATCCAAAATTTTCATGAACCATGGGACTACTTGGGATGCTTGGTCTTATTATTTCTTGCTAGGAAATATAATCATAATTTTTCATGAACCATGGGATTTCTTGGAAGGCTTGGTCATTTACTTTCTTGCTAGAAAATATTTTCATAAATTTCCCCTTAGGCATCATGAGAACATCTACAGATCCAAATATTTTCCAGTTGTCTTGGATCTATATCTTCAATGTTATGGGTTTTGGGAAAGTCCCCATAAATCTACTGATCAGGGCCTTTTCTTTGAGCAACCATAGTCTGTTCTCCATTTCATCCATTGAGAAGGATACTTTTGGTGGATTTGTCATGTGAAGATGGCAACCATTTCTTCCTTCCTTGGCTGGTTTGGTTCTTGAGAGACAACAAAGTGAAATTTGGATTTTGATTAGGAAACTGGGCTCCTTGGGAGGAGTGATACAAACCATGGGGCCCAAGATGACAGTTCAGAGGGCAATCCTGTAACTTGATTTCATCCATTGAGAGGGATACTTTTGGTGGATTTGCCATGCAAAGATGGCAACCATTTCTTCCTTCCTTGGCTGATTTGGTTCTTGAGAGACAACAAAGTGAAATTTGGATTTTGACTAGGAAACTGAGCACCTTGGGAGAAGTGATCCAAACCATGGGGCCCAAGATGACAGTTCAGAGGGCATCCCTGTAACTTGGCTTGGAAATTATGGGTAATAGAAAATTCAATAGAAAACAGTTACAACTGTTAGAAAATTCAATGGGAAAGAAAATGGTACAGTAAATATGCCTACAATGTGCAACAAGGCTGAGAATGAAGATTCATGTGATAAGAAAGGGGGAACATTTCGTAATTGATTTTACTAGACTGAAACGTGTTACAAATGACGATTCGATGCTAGATACTCAAGCACGCTAACATTCTTGATACCCCTGTAGGGTCAAATGGCTTATAGTATATATCATTACAAGAAAGCAATTACAAGATAGATGGTTATGAAAAGGTTCATCTTTTGTAAGAGTTGACGGTTAGCCCTCTTGTACATTTAACGGTTGGTGGTTGGTCTCCCTAGGACTGTTGTATGCTTATAGGTGCTTTGACATGACACAAGCTCTATAAGTGCCACATGGCATGGCACGAAGCAATGAGTAGTTACCATGTGGCGACTTAGTTGTAAAAGTCCTACACGATGTTTAGGTGTTGTGCGGTATGCCGCTTGGCACTACAGGGGCATGCAAGGGTACTGCGAGATTGTGCGATTGGTGTAAACTGCCGTGGAGGTTGGGGTGTGGAAGGCCCTTACAAAAAGAGCGCGAACTGGCATGGCTGCGCTTAGATCATTTGCCCTTTCTTGAGGAGTGATGGTCCCCATCACATCTTCAGTTAGATGTGGAAATTGAACTTGAAGTTGTTGAAGGTTGTACACTTAGCATGACCAACATATTGCCCTTCCTTGACCACTTGAAACAACCTAGTGTGCGTTGGTGAATGCGCATTGCTGTAACTTAAACAATTTGATCCTTTGGCATTGTCTGCAAGTGTTTAGGATCCAAGTCTAAAGGTTGTTGAGTTGCTGCTAGTTCAAGCAAAGGTAGGAAGTATGGCTTACTTAAGGAGTTCCGCGTTGAATTCCCAATGTAGACCCAAGTATTGTGGTAAATCAAGAACAAATGCGTTTTTTGCAGTTGCGTGTATTATGGTGTAAGGACCATAGTGTAGAGGCTTGATCTTTCTATCAGGGTCTTTGAAGCATTCCTTGTGAAGATGCAACCAAAACTTATCACCCATCTTGAATTCATGAGGTGTGCGATGTGTGTCCTGGCGAGCGTATCCTCTGAACTTGTGAATATGTGGGATGTGTTATAGAATTTTTTATTCTTTATCCAATTCCTTTCCCTATTTACATAGAGGTTTTATCTTTCTATTAGGGTCCTTGACGCATTCCTTGTGAAGATGCATCCAAAACTTATCACCCACCTTGAATTCATGAGGTGTGCGATGTGTGTCCTTGGGGTATTTGTCCTTTTGTTGTTGGTGCGAGAGTATCTGCTAAACTTGTGAATATATGGGATGTGTTATAGAATTTTTTGCTCGCTTTATCCAATTCCTTTTCTTGTTTACGTGGCTCTGTGTTGGATGGTGTGCGGTAGGATGTCTAGGGGTGCCGCTGGGTGGAACCCATGACATCTCTGAGATGGACTATGCCTCGTAGAATTGTAGACTATGGCTGGATAAAAAGCTAATTACTATCCTAAGTGTGTGGGTGTGCACTTTTGTACATGTGCAATAAATGAACAAGTATGCGGTTGAAAACTTTATTTTGTCCATTTCTTTGAGGATGAAATGCTGTAGGCTGGTTCAATTGTGTATCCATCACTTCCCACAATATGTGCTAGAAGTGACTGACATATTGAAGGTTGTGATTAGACACAATGGATGGTGGTAATCCAAAGTGAATCCAAACATGATTGAAGAATGAGTGTGACGTTTCTTGCGCATTGATGCTTTTCTTACAAGAAACCATGATAGCCATCTTTGAAAACCAATCCACTACAATGAACACAAAGTCATTCTTGTGCTTCGTCATAGGTAGTCCAGTCATGAAATTCATGTTGATGGATTCCCATGGCTTTGGATGGAATTGGTAAAGGGGTGTAGAGTCCTAGTGTCTTGTTCGTGGACTTGGCGACGCAACAAGAAATGTAAGACTTGATGTTGCGCTCAATGTTTATGCACATATGAGCCCTATAGAAGTGTTGTTGTAGAGCTGCCAATGTTTTGGTATCGTTGAAGTGTTCTACATTCTTAGTATAGTGTGCTTCGTAGATGAGTATTTGGCGAGTTGTGCCATCAAGAAAACATATATGTCCAAGGTTGTAGAGAAGTTTGTTGGACATGTGCAAATTGCAGACCTGTTCATCCTATGTGAATGTGGTTCAGCCTTCTGCAAAGTCCTGTTCTACTGAGTAAAGAGATACGCAGTCAAAGAAGTTGTGGCCGTGTTTGTCGAGCACTATGAAGAGTGTATAAATTAGAGGGCCGCTAAGGCAATTTGCTACTTTATTGTCTTTAACCTTCTTGTGTTGGATCACTAGATGGAATGGCTGCAATAAGTCATCCATTTCATGTGGCATGCATTCGCTAGATTGTTTTGTGTATGCAGGTACTGAAGCGGCATATGATAAGAATGAATAATTGTCTCCTTATTCAAGATGCAGTGGTGCCATTGTTTGATTGCTTGAATTATTTATCGTAAGTGGAGTAGTGCTGAATTGTGTTGCTAAATGTCTCTAAGTGACAGGGGATTGGATGCCCATGTTGTGTGAGTATTGGTGGAAGTGCATTGTTAGACGCATCGGTCTTGATCTCAAAGGGGTGGACAATGTCATGCGTTATTGTGACTAGTGTGACATAAAGGCACTGCTTGAGCTCCTCAAATGCACATTGTTTTGTAGATGCCCATTGCAATGCAAATTTGGTGTCTGATCTGGCTGAATGGTCATGATATGTACAAAAATTGAAAGGACAAACCTACGGTAAATGTTAACAAGTGGAAGAAAATTCCTTAACTCTGTTAGTTTGCGCAGAGTTGGCCAATCTTAGATCACTTTGATCTTCTATGGATCTACATCGATGGCAACAATGTCGATGTAGTCCAAATATTGAATTTGTGTGGCGCCGAATGTACACTTGGCTAAGTTGGCTTGCTACATCTGCTCGCACAATGTGTATAGGACTCGTGAGACGTGCTCCACATGCTCCTCCCAAGTCTTGTTGAAGATGAGGATGCCATCCAAGTAGACAATGACAAAGGAGTTGGTGAAGGGCTTGAGTACGTTGTTCATTTGACACATGAATGTTGTTGGCGCATTTGTCAAGTTGAAGGGCATAACCAACAATTTGTACGATCCCTCCTTTTTTTGAATGTTGTCTTCCAAATGTCTTTAGGATGGACTCAAACCTGATGGTAACTTGACTTTAGGTTTATCTTGGTGAAGTGTTGTGCATCTCGGAGCTGATTTAGGAGGTCTTCAATGCGCTACAGTGTACACCATTTCTTCATTGTTATCTTGTTGAGCTCGTAATAGTCTTTACACAAGTGCCATGTGGCATATTTCATGGGTGCAACTGCTATCAGGCTACCACAAGGAGAAGAGCTTACCTTGATCAATGAGATTTTGGATTTGGTGTTGTACTTCATCACTTTACCAAATGAATCTGTGGTACAGTGGATTGTTCCGAACCAAATTGAAAAGCTTTATTGTGCATTGTGTGGAAAGACGCTTTGGTTCCTGAAAGATGTCTTCATTGATGTTGCTGTGAGAATTGTGCAACATTGTGCATTGCCAATGTTCGATTGCTTGGATGTGTTGTGGTCTTAGGATGAACCATGAGTAGCACATTTTTTTGTGTTTGAGAAACGAGCTTACAACACTTTTTGGTAGAGATGAAAGTGATTTTGGTATCTGGAGGTTACTCCACAATGTTGAAGATGCGGTCTTTGACATGGATGTTCCATTGTTGTGGCTTAGCATGGTATGTATCATTGTGGTCAAACATGCAAGGTCTTCCAAGTGGAATGTCACAAACCTCTAGTGGTGCTACATCACAAGTGACTATGTACAACATAAGCTTGACTATATACTTGAAAATGCATTGTTGGTGAACTTGAATATTTGTAGCTTGTTGTGGCCATCCCAAAGAGTAGGGTCAAGGATGTGCTTCAATGACAAGATCATGGCGCCAGACTGCATCTTGCACAATGATGTTTTTTTGGATGCCATTGTCAATGATGTGTAGTTGTTGACCATTGACTAGGAACATCATGTGGGAGAGGCATTCTTGTTGCTCAGAGGTGTCTATGGTAGCGGTGTTGGTGCTCAAACAAATTACATTGGGATCAGTGTCTTATGTTTGCGCAGAACCTAATGTAGATTGCACAATCAAAGATTGTTGTGCGTGACATTTAGAATTGTTGTGTGTACTTGTGCAGTTTGGATGGCACTACACTTCACCTTGGCTCTTCTAGCCTTTTGGTGTTGCACAATTGATTTTATCTGATCACTTTTGTGCGACATGTTCTGCATCTGCATAGGTGGTTTTGATGGTGCGTTGGGCATGGGTTGACTCTTGATGAAGAGGTAAACTTTTGCCTCATCTAAGCCATAACTTCAATCTTGGCGGTATTACGTTAAGCTTGCCCAAAGGTGTCAGAGATCAAGAAATCCATCTTGGCATGTATACAGGGTGAGAGTTTGCTAATGTTCTTCAAGACATTATTTTTCTGTGTCCTCTTGTAGATGTGCAATGTAGTTAGGATTCTTGTTGGTGTAGTCTGGAATCAATTGCTCCTTATGCTTATGCCATTACTGGAACTTCATGTGGTCATCCTTATAGTGCTTGAGGGGGTAATACTCTTGCATAACGTTGTCAAAAGCACGCAAAGTCATTTTGGGCATGTAATCTTTCTCGTGCTACACTTTGTAGATTTCCCACCTGTGGGATACTGAAATGAAAATCTTCAATGTTGCGAAGGTGATCTTTTTTGCATCACTAAAGTGGTTGACCGGCAAGTGGTCCCCCAATTGACAAATCCAATTATCCAATGTTGTGGCATCGATTTTTCCTTGAAACACTAAGATGTGTAGATTGAGATGAATTTTGAAAGGGCTTTGATGTTGAAACATGTTGGCAGGCAAAGCAGAATGAGACATTGTTGGACCAAGTGGATCACGAGTTTGCGAAACTGATCAAAGAGTTCGGTGCACTATTTTCCTTGAGGTTGTCCCAAATGTGTTTTTGGGAGTCTAGGCATGCCTCAAAGAATTGCTTTAGGTGTTGGCTATCTTGCTATGGATTTTGCATTTTTCTGGATACTTTGAAATATAATTGTGTGGATGTCCTTTATGTGTTTGTGCTCATGTGTTTAAAGGCATATGAAAGCTCACACGCTGATACCAACGATCTGAACCACGTGATCCAGGATGACGACTTAGAGGACAACCCGGTAACTTGGCTTGCAAACTGCGAGTTATAGAACATGTAATTGAAAATAGTTACATCAGTTAACCATTACAAATTCAAATGCAGAATATTGGTTGAGTAATGTGACTTCTATTCATGAAACAAGGTTGAGATTGAAGATTCTTGTGATTAGGAGTGGGCATAATATTTCCTAACTGATTTTCCTAGATTGAAATGTGTTTATAGATGACCATTCGATGCTAGATACTCAAGAAATGCTAATATTATTGATATCCCCTTAGGGTTGAATGGCTTTCTATATATGTTATTACAAGAAAGTACTTACAAGAGAGAGGTGGTTACAAAATAGTTCATATTCTATAACAATTGACGGTTCACCTTCTTGCAAATATAATGGTTGGTGGATGGTCTCCCTGGGCATTTGGTATGCAGACAAGTTCTTTGACATGGTGCAAGCTCTAAAATTGCGACCTATCATATCGAGGAGCAATGATAAGCTGCCATGAGGCCTTTGAGTTGTAAATGTCATGTGCGATGTTTGGGAGTTGCATTGTATGCTGCTCGACTTTGTGTGTGCATGCAAGGGTGCTTCGAGATTAGTTACCACGGAGGTCTGGGTGCGCAATGCCCTTAGGAGAAGAGTGCGTAACGACTTGGCTGTGCTTGGATGGAGGAGGCGACACCCACCCTTGTGGGCTAAACTGAGGAGAAATCAAAACAGGGAGCATGAAGGAAGATCAAAATTAGGGCCAGATAGGGTAGTATTGTTCTGGTTTGTTGATGGTGAGAGCACGAGCATGAGCTTGCAAAACGACATCTGCATGACCTTACAATCAATTTTATTTATGACAACATTCTTCAATAAGCTAATAAATAGCACCTGTTGTGGGATATTTAAGAGTCCTCATTTATGTGTTGTTTACACTTTTGATGAAATAATATGATTTCACATCCAACATTATCTTCACATTCTATGGTAGAACTGTCAAAACTTCCATAATTATGTTTTTGTGAAAGAATTCAAAGAAACTGCCTTGCTCACTGTGGAGTTGTTGGAGTATTATTATAATTTATACTTATATACTAAAAAAAATCAGGAAGAGATACGTTCCAAAGTATAAGTGTCTTAACAATGAGAAGGCCAAATAAGACTATTTGTGTGCTAAAATAGAAGTGTTTGCTCTACTGTGGAGAAGTCACCTACTATTGGAAAGGAGACGGCCTTTTCAATGATGGGTTAAACTACTTACTGTTACATATAACAATAATTGCATACTAGAAAAGTGTTGTTGTATCAGGCATATAGATTGGTGTAGTGTATGCATAGTTATGTGTACTATTCCTTATGATATACAGTATGCTCGTAATTGAGGGAATGCTAGACAGAATAAGTAGCCTCCACTTTGGTAGTAGAGCCGTGTTGATTTTTTGAGTATAACAGAAAGACTGGAAAATAAATGCGGAAATGAAAAGAGCGCTGAAGGTGAAACTTTACACTCTTCATTAAAATGGTTGAACATTGGCTTGATAAACAACAGATGGAGGGAGTAATTAAGATAAAAGAATAATGCGAGTTTAGAATCAGTGACATTCTTTTGACAGATAGTGTATCATAATGGGAATGAGTAGAAGATTATTCAAGTCTAGAGATAGAACTGAGTCAGAGAGTGTATAGCAGAATTGTATTGTAAAAACTGGTAACACATTCTAAATTAATTGTATAATAGTAAGTGTTAAGTTTTAACACATTCAAAATAATTATGAAGTGTAGAAACACAAACAAGTGATACTAGAAAACAAACACAATCAACCCAATCAAAACAACCACCTGTGCAAGTTTCACATGATTGTAATTTTAATTATGAGAGCCAAAATTAGGTTGTATACGACATTGACAAACCAATCTTAGATAAAAAAGATGAAGACCAACAAAAGCATGAACAACATGATGTGGAGGAGCCACAACCTTGATGTTATTCAATTTCCAAACTTACATGTAGCCCACAATGTCAATGATGTAGAGGAGCCACAACCTCAATGTTGATCAATTTCTAAACTTACAACTAGTTGACGACTGATGCAAGGACTAAGAAGTGGACTATAGGATGATTATATAATCATGTAGTAGATATGTTTATAGTAAAGATAGATGTTTACTAAGAAATCAAAATGATATATGTGTACTACAGGTAAATACAAACTTCAGATTACTTAACAGGAGAGCATTATACAGTCACTATGCATTAATGGAGAGACAGACACAGTTTCTTAAACAACAGGTTTTGAAACCTTGTACGATTTGATGATCACATAATAACGATGGATCTAATGAAATGTTTCGATTTTAATAATGACGATTGCTACGTTGGGAATCCAAACAAGGCAATGAATCAATATTTCTTCTCAAGCAACATTTGAACCGGAGCCAACATCATCAAAATAGATACCAGTTACTTCGGAAAATTGATCATAATAGATACCAGTTGGTTTAGAAAATTGATCAGAATAGATACTAGTTGCTTTGGAAAGATCGGATATCAAGAAAAGCATACCATCCTCATATCTAATGTTGATGATCAGAAGAACAGCGCAGTTGTCCTGCAATCAGCAGTCAGTGATCAACTGTATCCAACTTTAGTCCTGAGTCCCAGCCTCAGTTCTTGTTATGGTGAGTGGCAGCTGAAGGCACAATACATACTTGTAGATTCATTAGACAATTAGATAAATCATAATTCTGCATAAGATCTCATCTATATTTTTTTGACAATGTTTGTGTCCTACTCGAGCATTGATCAGCACTGGTGATGCAGCAATTGATTCTTCCACCACATACAACGCGATTCTCTTCAACCCTAACTGCTTCTACTGTTGTTTGAAGAAAGAATCAAGCAAGATGCTTAATTATTTTTTAGGGGGTAGATGCAGAATTGTTAGAGGTTTATTATGTTATGCTATAGTAGTTAGGAAGAGATATGTTCCAAAGTTTATGTTCTTAGAGTAAAAAGGCTATATAAGACCATTTGTATCCTAGAATAGAAGTGCGTGCTTTAGTGAGGAAACCTTCCTAGTGAGGGATGAATGTACTTACTATGCATGTAACAATCATTGTATATTAGAGTAGTATCGTTATACCACATACATGGATTGCTATAGTAAATGTGTTCATAGTGTATATTTAGTATTCCTTATGTTCTAATTTTAATTATGGGAATATTGGGCAGGCTAAGCAGCCTACACTTGATTGAAGGGTGTTGCATTTACTCATCAATTTGTAGGACAACTTCACATTTCATTTTGCTTGGAAGACTTCGCATTTCAAATTCCGTTGATGAAAGATACTGAACAACTTGTCATATTATGCATCATCTTTTCAAACTTTTTATTCAAACAAAATTAATTTATTTCAATTTTTTGATTTACAGCTTGTTTTTAAAAATGGCTACGTTTTTTACTGGGTGATTTATTATTTTTGATTCACTGCTTATACTAAGTCTTTAGTCAATGCTTTATGTTTGTAGCCACACAAACACTTTAGATAAATTGTGCATACTGCATTCTTCTCTTTAGTAAATAGTCAGAATCATAAGATTGAGCCCTTAAATGCACTAAAACAATTCGAAATAATATAAAAATCTAAATATAGACAGTATATGCATTGTGCGGTGATCGCATAGTGTTGAGATTCGACTCTGCGAGCCGATTTTTGACTTGGGATTCTAACTTGGTGAAAAAACTCAGCTAAATCTAGGTAAAATTTTAAAAGGCATATTGTATAAAGAATTATTTTTAATGGTTCTTTTAAATGTTTTTCTGTTTTTTTCCTAATTCTTTGGCAGACTTGCCTCGTAACTCGGTGAGTACTCGCAAGTTTCAACACCATGGACCATGATAGTGTGTGAGCTATAATGTTACTTGACATATGATTTTTGTAATGTACACTCTATAAATTTAGTGAAATGTGAGTGTATTTGTCAAACTATTGCAATACATGTGTGTTATCGATTTACCTTTCTTATATGCCACTGTTAGTTTATTTTTCTTTATTTTTAAGAAATTAAGGTACTTGGAATGTTTGGTAAATAATATTGGAAATATATCTGCATGGGATTTAGATTTACATAACTACATTGGATATTACGAGGGCATGTTGTTAAATATGCACTAATTTGCTGCCTTTATTTAATATTTTCTTACGCCAATGCTCTGTTGGTATGGAGAAATATATGGGAACTAGTTTTTTTTTCTCCATTTGTTACAAAAGACGGTTTATAAGAGACGAGGGAAGAGGTTTGTTTTACAGATTCCTGCTGCAAATTTTGATGTACTTATTTTCAATCATGCTTCTCAATTCTAATAAAATTGTTCCAAGTTCAGGATATGCAAATACCGCTATCTGCAACGAAGTCAAGGAAAAGAAGAAGAGTTGCTAATGGAAGAATAGATTCAGGCCAGAATGTGCCTGGGACTGTTGATGTCGAGAGGGGTTTGCAACTATGCTCAATCTGTAGTTGACCTATGCTTTCAACATTTGTTTTCTGCCATTTGAAATTGACTATCACTTTGTTTTTCTCCAGACACTGTTGTTGGCAATCTCTGCGAGATTCTGGATAGGTTATTTGAAAGAACAGACATAGCTGGTGAACAAGATGGGGAAGGATGTTCATGCATTTCCTTTTCTAATATAAAAGTAATTGAAGAAGTCATGGCAGCAGATTCGAGGAAAAATCTTAATCTTGTTCCAGTTGGACATATTGTTAAACTGTTGGATGTACTCAATCGCTATATACGCCAATCTTGTGATAAGGCTCTTGGTGATGAAGATGATGTGAGCTTTCTGAGAACTTTCTAGCTCCATATTTGGCTAAAATTAATATCCTGGTTGTTGATGTCATGTGCACATACTTGTATCTGTAAGACCAAATTTCATTATAAAATGGCTCAACGTTGAACATTTGACCTTTGGCAGTCTCTGTGCAGCATCTAAATTGATTGTAGCCACTTGTTGACTGGAATTTTTAGTTTGAGGGTAGCAATAGATTACTACCGTAATCTGAATGTTGTCCTTTCTTCCTTCTGATCATACACTTTCTCTTAATGGGTCATCAATTACAAGAGCCTGTAGTAAAAACATGCCTCTTTGAATGTTTACAATGCGCACACATTTATAGTTCTTTCACTGTGTTCTATTTTACTGGAATAAAGTTAGGGTTGATCTTGGAAGTTGTTACATTTGACAATGAAATGTGTGCTATTATTTCATTATTTAGATATGTTTGAACTTTTACGGTGAAATAAGCGTCAGGTAAGGTTTCAGTTAGAGGGAAGCACCGTCCTCATTGGGTACACTTGAACTGATATGTAGATGTTGCTAAGGAACCATGTGGCTTTTCTTGTGTGGGGTCTACACTTTCAAGTTTGGTGAGGTTATATAGGGCCAAATCTTATTTCAACCTAGATAATAGTATGGCTTTTCTTGTGTGGGGTCTACACTTTCAAGTTTGGTGAGGTTATATAGGGCCAAATCTTATTTCAACCTAGATAATAGTAGCTATTTGGTTTAGCGCAGAGAGGAACAGTTTTTAATACTGTGCTGTGAATTGTCTGCATGGAGCTGTGGATGGTGACCATGGCCCTAACCTTGTTGAAGGAAGTTGTAGCTATTTTGCAGGCACATTAGTATATAATAGTAGGAGACCACATTTGAACTTCCGTGCACAAAACATGTCAATGATAGAACTTCACAGAACTTAGGTTAAGGAATTCAGAGTATGGATTTCAGGACACTGGCTTTGTCGGAACAATTACTTCGTGGATGAGAATAGTAAGAATGCTTGGAAGGTTATATATTTAATGCATGTATCCAAAAAATTACACTGCTATGATACGTCGTGATGACTATTGTCTTGTTCTGGGTGTAGTCAAGAGGTCTTTATGGATTTGGTGCCTCACCTAATAATAAGGGGCATATTTTCAAGAAATCATCATGATTTGTATAACCAATTTATGCATTGATTTGTGCTATCACTTTAGTTTATTCCATACCTGTCTAGCAACTGCTCAAAAGGTCTATATTTCAACTAATGGATTTATATGCTATAATTTGGAATTGGCATTGAACACATCTATTAGAGAGAAACTCAAAGCTAATCTCATGTTAAGGCATTTTGGGCCAAATTATGTTCAAATTGAAAGTTTATGTAGTTGACTCTGCTAGCCTGCAGTAATTGTCAAAATGAGCTGCATATGCACCTAACACTCTTTATCTGATGGGGCCATATAGCGAAATGAACTTATTGAAGGTTGATAGTTCCAAACGCAGACATTTAAAATGGAACTTTTTTCTGATTCAAGAAACATGAAAGCGACTGATTGAACAAAACAATTCACTATTGTGTGTGAAGCTTGGCTTGTTTTATGAATTGACTGCAGCATATTTACAAGGTACTCAATGGTTTTCTGATGCCTACTTTTGGATTATTGGAATAAGATGAGTTAAAAATAACATTGTGAGACATAATCTGTGTGTTTATGGTAATTGAACTATCTGAAACTAAATCCAGGAAAGAACAGAGCCATATAAGAGGGGGTGGATCTAAATGGGCAAACTATAAAGAAATCAGCATATACAATGGCAAAAAATACAAGTCACTCACTCCTATGAAAGCAAGGCCCCTATATATATTGTCGATATATGTTTGCTATGATAGCTCTATTAATGTCCTCCTTTGTGAGAAGGTGGTGCGAAGGGTTGTCTAAGTAGTATTAGAGGGGAGTGAGCCAGTCTATGGAAGATTGGAGAAGAAAATTGCTGTTGGAAGACCAACATTAGGTTCTACCCCACTTTGAGGAACATAGAGCAAAATATGTGTATCACTTCTGTCCTGACGCTGGAGCACGATGTGACCTCACTCTGCCAAGATAGAAAATAAGCATGAAGACACTCTCAAGATGAAGAGGCTGGGGACCAAATTTAGCTTGGACAAGGCTTTGAGGGATTGCCTGTTTACAATAGATCACATGCCAAAGCACGATAGTTTGTTCTCTCTAAACACATGCCTAATCAATAAGCCCAAAATGAGCACACCGAACTTTCGTTGTATACAGAGCAATTGTTTATTGTTTGTGCCAAAAAGACACATGTTCGAGGGGATAGCTTTGAAATGCATCTAAAATCAATGATGCTCCAAAATAGAGAGGGAGTAATATCCCTTACAAAGTAGTGATTGAAAGTTGAGCCTCAAGTTAAGAGTTGGACCTATACGTTGAACCTCCAAATAGGTATAAGTCATCTTGATCTCTTATAGCTTGTGTTTGTAGAAAAATTGAAACTTGGGGAGAGCATATCTATACTTGTTGAAGACTTAAATCGTAGTTTTACTGAAGTTAACTATTAATTGGCGAATCTCACAAAAGCAAGCAAGACCGCTAATTGTCTTTGTGTAATTATAGGAGAACGAGCTAGGATGATGACCCTTATTTTCTTATCAATTCCATAATCTTTAATGCCATTTTCATATTGTGAGGTAGGCCCTTATTATCTTAAAGCTATTTTGTGTTTTAGATACTAAAAGATGCCATAGAGGAGGTTGGCCTTGCAATTTTGTGCAAATAGTATCAATGCAGCTTATGTGTGCAGGGAAACAACAAAACCGATTGAGGATTGCTATAGGCACCATCTATGGGACCCCTTGTGCATGCAATGAACTACGCACTAAAAATTCATTGGAAAAATTGATTGGTGAAATAGGCGGTGACAAGTTATAGAGAGGTTCAGATGTTCACATGCAATCGCCACACGCCATTAGCATGTTTAGGTCTTTCTGACAGAGGGAATGCCTCATACTTGGGGAGTGATATTTGGCCTTTATTTCATATTTTTGGCGAGGATGCTTGATTTGAGGAGTGCTTGTAGCTTATGATCATGACTTGGGAGTGGACTAGGTGAGGGGAGACTCAATATCAGGGACAACCAGCTTTTTATTACTGCCTTGGAAATGAAAATTGTCTGGGGCCTTTGCCAAAACCCAATCTCACCATGGTGTATTATAATCATTGTCACAGGGTTCGACGAATTTTTAGGTTAAAATTCGAAATCCGCCGAATCTCATGATGTTGACCCGAGATTCGGTCAAATTCTGCTGGTTCGGCGCATTTAATGGAAAAACGGCGAGAGTGTACCCTGATTTTTTGCTCAAACAGGGTGTCTTACAATCAGTCAAAGCACGAAACAACGAGTGGGAAATTAGGGGGACTTCTATTAAAGCAGCGACGCCTTCATTCGAATCACAAAAAAAAAAACTTGTTTCGTTGACTTTCGTAGGGTTTTTCGTGGAAAAAAGAAACTAGAAGTGCCTTCAAGCAGCGAACTTCGACCAACAACAACCCAGTGAGCAAGCTGTGAGCAACATTAACCTAGTGAGCGAGCTTGACCAGACGACTTGGGAGCAGTGACCGACCAGTTTCAAGTAGGCTGCAGTGAGCGTCGACCAAGCAGCAGTGAGCAACGACCTCCAAGGCTCCAACTCCAAGCAAGCAGCGGCGACAAGCAACGGCAAGGAGAGACAGGTAGGGTTTTAATTTTTCAATTTTTGCGTTTAAGTTTTAAAGTTAAATTATGTATATGTAAATTTTTGGTTTTTTATTTATTTTTAATTATTTTATTAACTTTTTGAAGTCCGTTTTATGTTTGTTTTCTTTAATTTTTTCACTCTTTTTTTTTTAATTTTTTAAAGTTTTTTCAATAATTTTATTAAATTTTAAAATTATTCGTTGTTATTATTGTTTTTATTTAATTTTTATGTTCTTTTTCTTTTATCTTTTATTTTTTATTTTTTTAATAATTTTATTAACTTTTTAAATTATTATTTGTTATTATATAAAATGTTTATTTTTATTTAATTTTTATGATGTTTTTTTATTTATTTATTTTTATTTCTTAAAAATTTTACGATATTTTTAAATTTTTTTAATTTAATTGTAATTTGTTTTATATTTTTATTTGTTTTTATTAATTTTCATTTTTATTTTATTTTTATTTTTATTTATTTATTTATTTAATTAATCTTTTATTTTAAAATTTATATTTTATTTTATTTTTATTATTTATATAAAATTATATTATTTGTTTCTTTTTTATTTAATTTAATTTATAATTTTATTCTTATTTTTTTTAATATTTTACAAAGATTATTTATTTTTATTATTATTTTATATTAAGTCTTTTAAATTATTTAATTTAGTTTTTATTTTTTTATATTAATTATACTTTTTTTTAATTTCTTTTTTATTTTATTTTTTTAATTTAATAATTTTAGTTTTTATTTTATTTTTAATTCTTATTTAGTTAATTTTAATTTTATTTTTAAAATTTTTTAAATTTATATTTTATTATGTTTTTAATATGATTTTATTTTTTTGCTTATTATTTATATTTAATTTATTTTTTTAATTTGATATATGATTTTTTATTTTTTTACTTTTTATTTTATTTATATTTTAAAAATATATTTATTTTATTTACGAAATTTTTTATTAATTTTGTTTTTATTGATTTTAATTTTTTTATTATTTTTGTAAATTTTTATATTTAACTTTTATTTTATTTTTTATTTAATTTAATTTAATGTTTATCTTGTTTTTGTTTTTATTTATTTTGTTTTACTTTTTAATTTGTTTTTATTTTTATTTTTAAAAATATTTTACAAAAATTATTTTTAATTTTTATTTTGTAATATTTTTTTATGATATTTGCTATCAGGGTTCAAGTATGTAGTTCTTCGAGTCAGTTTGTTTTTATTTATTTATATTTTAAGTTTATTTTCCATTTATTTTTATTAATACTAATATCAAGTAACATGTAATTATTTTTATTTTAATTTCAATTTTAATCTTTATTTTAATTTTAATTTTTAATTTGCAAAAAAATTCACGGCTCCCCAGAAGTCAAAAGTCGAGGCGTGGAAGCATGTATCCAAAATTGGATCAGGGCATGAAGTAAAATGCAACTTGTGTGGAAAAATGTTTTATGGAAGTTTAACCAGAGTATTGGATCACCTCCTTGGTAGATCTGGGGGCCGTGGTGGGGGTGTTAAGGCATGTGCTAATGTTACCTCTGAAATCAGAGTGACACTAGAGAAAGAAGAGGAACAATCACTCGTTGGAAAGCATGCCGCTGCACAAAAGAAACAGAGAATTCAAGAAGAAATTTTCAAAAGCACATCAAATTTTTTTTTTGCAAGCATGTCATCTTCATTTATGGAGTCAAACACTAGCGGAAGTGGAACAATTCCTAGCATGTAGAAGCCAGTACAGAAGCAAGACGTGGATGATGCATTTGCTGATTTATTTTATTCAAGTGTCATTCCATTTAATATAGCTAGGAGTCCATTATTTATAAATGCAATCAAGAAAGTCTTTAAATTTGGCAAATGATACATTCCACCTAGTTCTAAGAAGCTTAGGACCACTCTTTTGGAAAGGTCAAAAGAGAGGGTCACTGAAAATATGGCAAAGGTCAAGGCCTCTTGGAGTGTAACAGGCTGCAGTATATTGAGTGATAGGTGGTCTGACATGTGTCAAAGGCCATTGATCAATATCTTGGTATATTGCCCTCAAGGCGTATCTTTCTTGAAAGTGATTGATACCATGAATCATAAGAAGACTTCAGAATATGTTTTCAAAATCTTAGATGAAACAATTCTTGAAGTGGGTGAAGAAAATGTAATTCAGGTTATCACTGATAATGCCACAAATTGTGTAGGAGCTGGAAAATTGCTCATGGAAAAGTATCCACAAATTTATTGGAGCCCTTGTGCAGCGCATTGTCTTAATTTGCTACTTTAGGACTTGGCCAAATTTCCATGGGTGCATGAAGCAATTCAGAGAGGGAGGACAATTGCAAATTTCATAAGGAACCACCGCCTCACATTGAGCATTTATCGACAACATGCATCTAAGGAGTTGTTGAGGCCTTGTGAAACCAAATTTGCCTATTTTTATATCACTCTAAAAGGAGTGGTTGAAGAGAAATCAGCAATAAGGTCAGTGATTTGTTGCAATGAGTGGGAAAGATCTGTGCTTTCAACAAGCCCTAAGGGAAAGCAAGCAGAACAAATTATTTTAAACCCTAAATTTTGGGAAAGTGCCAATAAAGTTCTAAAAATATGTGAGCTTATTGTTGATGTGCTTCACATGGTTGATGGTGACACCCCTTGTCTTGGCATGTTTTATGAGGCTATGGACCGTTGTAAGGAATCCATTCAAAAGGCATTCAATGATGTGGAGGCAGATTACAAAGAAATATGAGATGTGATTGATGTCAGATGGAAAATGATGCACACACCCTTGCATGCTGCGGCTTGTTATCTAGAGCCTAGTCACTTTCACATAGATAGAGATAGTGATTTTGAAGTCATGAGTGGACTTTATGAAGCCATTGATAGGCTTGTACCAAATCATGAGCTTGCATGTATAATTCGAGACCAAACAAGGGCATTCCAAGCACAAAAAGGGGTATTTGCAACATCAGGGGCCAAGTATGATATTCCACGTCTTGAAGGTTACAAATGGTGGAAATCTTATGGAGCAAGTACAAAGGAACTGCAACGGTTTGCTATTCGAATTTTGAGTCAAGGAGCAAGTGCGTCAGCATGTGAAAGGAATTAGAGCTGTTTTGACTACATTCAATACAAAAAAAAGAAACAGGTTATTGTCTGGAAAGTTAGCAGATCTTGTTTATGTTAACAGCAATTTATGGATGTGCATGAACAAAATGACAAAAGAATCTTCTTCACAACTCCAGCCTGTTGCAACTGACTTAGAGGACACATATGATCTTGACTTTCTTTGTGATGAATCTAGTGATAATGATGTTGATGAGCCAAGTGCTCTTGATGATATGGAACTTTTTGGTGTAGCTAGTAGCCTATAAGGCCATAGGGTGTATTAGCTTTTGATGATGTAAAACTTTTTGATGTATAGTTCGAATGAAGTTTAAGAACTTAGTATTGCATGTTTTACATTTTGAGACATTTAGTTTTTTCAAGAAGTATCCATAATACTTTGATTTGAATTATTTTTATATATTTCTTATGTTTTTCTATGATTTGAACTTAATGGCGATTTTTTTTTTCGAACTTTATCCACTGACGAACTCGAACCGAATTTTACACTCCTCGAACTCGAACTCGAACTCGAACCTTGTGACTATGAATTATAATTAAGGGAAAATATTTGTCCTCACGATATGATGACATCCTCAGTGGTGCAGGAACATCCTCTGAGGAATGGACACCTCTTTGAATAGGCCACTTGGTATATTGGGGATGTTTTTTTTTTAATTGGGTTTTGGGAGCACTGCTAGAACAAGGACCCTCCTTAGTAGTGGAATGGTTGACGCTCTCCAACAAGCATTGCAAGTACAAAGTTACGTTGCAATTGCTGATTATTATCATGTTTTAAACATCAAGGGAAGTCATTGAATTCTATCGTTATAAAAAATGCAAGAAATCAGATTCCCATTCAGGCCGCAGGTCTTTGCCAAAGACTTCCTAATAGGCCTATATTTCACTCTGATGATAAGGACAAAATAGTATGGCCCAACACCTATTTTGGAAATTGTTTTGTTACATCAGCATATCTCACTCTTACCTAGATCAATTATCCTCGGAATAAAAAATGGACCTGATTGTGGAACACTAAATTTTGGCCCAAGATAAAAGCTTTTAAATGGATAATTCTACTTGGAAAAATTCTTACTGCTAACAAACTACTAAAAAAGGGATGGAGTGGCTGATAGAGGAATGATCGATTTTTTGATGGCACTAAACAACTTGTTAATATCATTACTAGAACTATCAAAGCCTAGATTAAAAGTACTGCTTGCATCTACATTGTTTCTTCTCAAGGTATTTACAAATATTCAAGTATATGTGATCTCTAAGCTTCTAAAATATTGAATATTCCTTTCCACAAAGAGTTAGCTCATTTGATCCAGATTTTAATCAGAATCCGGTGGAAAACACACCAATTTGCAAAAAAAAAAATGTGTTATTAAAGTAACGAACCAAATCAAGGAAATGAATGCAACAAATAGCACCATACTGCAATGTAAATGAAGCTTTATTGAAGCAAGAGTAATATACAAGAAGGTTAGAAATCTATAAGAGATGCGAAGCAACAATAGGTAGAAATATCTGAGAAGAGATTCAAAGCAAAAATAGGTAGGAATATTTGAGGAGATGCGAACCAATAATATTATGTTTTTTACACTCAGAATGCCAGTTCCTTTACATCTGTTTTTAGGAGGAAAATGATCAATCTACAAATAGAAAAGGAAGTATCTGACTTGGATTCCGAAAAGTCATGTGACTAATGTTTCCCCAAGCATTTGAGATATTTTTTCATGATTAGAAACTCAAAAAATACCATTTTACTATTTTTAGGTAATTTTTTTAACGTTTCTGAATTTTGGATTTTTTAGGTCCCTCGGAGCATTGTTTTGCCTTGAAACTTTAATTGGAGGCCCTAAATAGATGCCAATGTCATTTATTGAGGGCATTTAAACTAGATCACTTCATGATCTTACTAACGCATATTACAATTTCAAATTCTGAGTTACAGTCAAGGAGTTATGACCCTGATAAGGTGACGTACTAGTGAAATACAGTTTTTCAGTATTTTTCCCAAAAGACTATTCGAAACTGCTACCTGGATCATTCGTCCGTCCTTGAGAAACAATGGCCCCATTACTCCTAGTTCTAATTTTTGGTGAAAAAAGGAAACCCTTGAGTGCAGAAATGATTGCCTTCCTTTTGAGTGGGATGGCCCACCTGGAATTCTTTTCTACTGATTATGCAGATTTTGGAGCAGGGTACCTGAACCCAACATATGCCTGTGCTGGACTGTGGGGGTTGTCCTGTGTACCCAAGACCAAAATAATTAGTCCTCAGATTCTTGGGGGTTGCTCATTTCTTCTGCTCCCTTCTTTGGACCTGAGCATGGTTGGTCATGGCTTTTTGGTCCTTTGGTTCTTTGACTTTGAGTGTGGTTGCTATTTGCCATGTTTTATACTATTTCTTTCAGCATTGTTTTTCTTGTTTTTGGAGACCTTTTTGGTTTCCTGCTTTTTCCTGACACGTTTTTGTAATCTGCTGTCCCTTTGACTTACTTTTGTGGTCATTAGTTGGACGTTAATATATTTATCTTATCTACCTTAATGGGTGTCTCTCAAGGCCTTGACTCGTGTATCCCAACTTTTTCAGCAACTTCAAACCAGTCTCTGTAATGTGCTTTTTGAACTGCCAAATAAATTTGGTGGATGATTACATACTAAAAATTCAGATGAGCTAATTGAAATTCAGTTTTATAGATTCTGCAAATTTTGAAGCACGGGTGCCGTGAACCCAACATGTCCCAGTGGTGGACTGCAAAAACCGTCCTATGTACTCAACTCTAAAATTCTTGGGCCTCCTCTCTGCCTTAATGGGTGTATGAATATCTTGATCATCTCTGTGAAAGTTGTGACTGATTTATCCCATCTTTTTCAGGGACTTTGAACCAATCCTAGTGGCATGTTTTTCGAAATTGGCCAAATGAATTTGGTGAATGATCACTCTTTCGAAAATCAGATGGGCTTACCTGATATTCATTTTTATTCATATTTGGATTTTGGAGTAGGGGTGTCGTGAACCCAACATGTGCTCGTGGTGGATTGTGAAGACTGTCCTGGGTACCCAAGACCCAAATTCTTGGGCGTCATCTCTACCTTAATGGGTGTCTGAATTCTTTCACTATCTTTGTTAAGGCCTTGATTGGTGTATCCCATCTTTTTAAGAAACTTCGAACCTATCCTTATGGTGTGTTTTTCGAAATTTGCAAATGAATCCAGTGGATGATCACACTTTTGAAAATTAGATGGGCTTACACGAACTTCATTTTTATTGATTATGCGGATTTTGGAGCAGGGGTGCTATGAACCCAACTTGTGCTTGTGGTGGACTATAAAATTTTTCCTACATACTTGTGACCAAAATTCTTGGGCCTCATCCCTTATTAAGGGGTGTCTAAATTTCTTGATCATTTCATTCACTATAAACACTGGTTTGCATGCCCATCGATTTCACCAACTTCGAACCAATCCTTGTGGTGTGGTTTGAAAAACCACCAAATGAATCTGGTGGATGATCACCCTCTTGAAATTCAGATTGGTTTACTATGTACTTTGTTTTTGTGTGAGCATCTCTTGCTGCAGTTTTCTTGATTTGCAACTCCTCGCACTCTATTTGCAAGTCAATCAACATTTCATCCTTTTTGGCAATTTTTTCATGGACATTTTGCATGGCGTGTTTGCATCTTTCATTTGCCCGAAGCAATCCCTGAAAAATAGTCTCACCAAAGTGGACATTGTTTTTTTGCATATCCAAAATCTGCTCTATGAAAACATTCAAGTGGTCTTGTAGCCATAGTTACCAAGTTTGGAAACCCAGATCCGTTTGGGAGGGCAAAAAATCCAAAAATCCAGAATTTCTGAAAAAGTTTGGAGAAATCCGGTCTGAAATATATAGGGGGTTTCTGAATAATGGGAGAGGTGGTGTGGTCGTAACAATAATGGAGTTAGGAGGTTACGACAGAATGGCTGGCCTCCCTATATAGATTGGACATGAACCTTTATGTTATGCAGTTAGTTAGGTTTGCATCGATCTAGCTAGTCTCGACTTGATCTCAATGACACAAAGTTTTCCATCTGGTCCATCGCGAAAGGGCTATATATAGGGTGCGGACCCTACCCTACTAGTTAAGATAGAGAGAGGGGCAACTGACCAACTAGACTATGGATTGGCCTCCTTGACATCTATATCTGCTGTATATAGTTGGCCTATATATAGTAGATATAGATCGCCCCCCCCCAGAGTGGAGTTATATGCCTACCCGACCATGTCGGATAAGATAATGATATTGGATATTGGGTCTCCCCCTCCTCTCGATAGCCTAATAGAGATCCTATCGCACATATATGTGAGCATAGTTTTATAAATATGCAAAATTGACAAATACAATGAAAAATATTAATAAAGTATTATAAAATGTTGATCTTATATAATATCTATATGGTTTATGGGCATTTTTTTCCACATAAAACACAAAATTAAAAAAATAAAAAATTTTAAATTTTTGAAAAAAATAGGGCCGAGCAGGATGAACTTGTTCCGGTCGGCCAAAAAATCCAAATCCGGTTGGGATTTGTGCAGATTCGGCCAGATTTGGTAACTATGATTGTAGCTATTGGTTCTTATCCGTTAGTTGTTGATTTTCTTATAGGAATAATTCATGCTTATTTCGGGAGGTAGAAGGCACCTTTGCATCTTGGTGTTGGTCAAAGAGTACAATTCTCTTTGTAGTAATCAAATATATTTTACTAGAAGATTTCACCTTAGGAATTTTGTAAGATTGCTTTCCAAGAGTGATGGGGACAACACATAATTTGGATTGGTAAACATTGTATCGATTCCACATGAAAATGGGGCATAGGCACCCCTATCTATATAGGCTGATGGGACTATCTAGAGCTACGCTTAGGAGGATGAGGTCTCGTCCCTCCCTCGACATTAAAGCCCCCCTACCCCCTTTCCTGAATCTATTAGGGGCAAGGAAGTGCCCCATATCTATATCTATATAAGGGCCCATGATTGACCAGATAGATATATAGGTTTGCCTCTACTCCCTACTCACGAGTAAATTCTAGGAGTTGGGGTTGTGGTCAAGGGCCTATATCTATATCTGGGGTGGGGGGCACTCGATAGATAGAGGGCAACTATCTCTTTCTATAGTCGACACCCTCTGTGAATTGATAGGTGTGCACCAACCTTAAGATTAGATCATAATAGCGCTTGACTGCTAGTTGTTTGCTCTTTCGATTAGTTGTTCGGTTGTTCTCTGTAGTTGGGGCCTCCTAAAATGATTGGCTGAACTAAACATCACTAACTTCAAGAGGTGCCACGTCACAAAGCAATTCATCCTGAAATGGCTTGATTGCTTCTCATTGTTGCTTGACGTGTATGCCTCTACACTGATTCACCCAATTAATTTTGTATGGTTGAGGGTGAGATGTTGTTGGCAGATTCAACTGTTTGATGACATCTTCTGAAATCAAGTTCTTTTGACTTTGATTGTCCACAATAAAATGCATAGATGTCACTTTCACCTAAAGATGGGAGTGGAAGAGACCCTCTGCATGCTCTAGTTCAGTAGATGACACCCATGTCATGGCAACAATAGAGTAGGGATCAATATTATGATTTTGTTTCCCATGTTCTTTGTAGGCAGGGGTGTCAATGTCGATGTTGACAATGGTTGCAGATCCGAATTGGCTTGGAAATCTAGTTGTGGGGTTTGTAACTCAGCCATAGTGCTTGTCCAGCACACCATTCTTTATTAGAGTACCACTTGTTCTTGTGGGTATTGCACCACTTCTTTGCGTTCTTCTGCGGGCTTTTATCCGAAAAATTATTCTTTGATTCTAGTTTCAACTGAGGGTGTGGGCTTAAATGTTTATTGTCAGATTTAATGCCATGGGAACTTTCTTTTCTTCCCTTACATTGTATTTTTCTTCAATATTGAATGCATACCAATAGGACTCTTGTAGTGCTCTAATGTTTGCAACCTTTTATGTCTTCTTGGATGTAAAGCTGCAAGTGGCTGCGATATTTGAGAATTCGGTGCTGCTCACTGTTGCATATGCCAATTTTTTCTGAAAAGGCATGAAATGCATTAGTATAATCCTGCATCGTTTGGTCACAACCCTGGTGCAATTTATGCAATATTTAAAAATTGGCCATCATAATTCTTCACATGGTAGTATTCCTCTCTAATGGACTCTACAAAAGCATCTCGCGTTTTGTTTGGGCAGCCTTGAGAGATAATTCGCCATTGTTTTCTTGTCGAAGACGAAATGATTCCCACCATTTTTTAACGTGGACTGCAACTTTTATGGGTGGAAATGTTAACTTTTCGTTGTCAAATAAATTGTCTACTGGAAAATATGATTCCAATAGAGCAAGCCATTTGTCTACTTCATCTACATCAATTTTCCTTAAAAAAGAGGAATATCAAAATTGCTCTGTACCTTATTCAGGCCCCCAAATGGTCTATTTGACGAATTGTGCCATCATCCCTCACCTTTACTTTCCAAGGGGTTCATCAAGCAAAGATTGGAAATGATCTCTTGTTCTCTTAATTTCCATCTGAGATTGTTTTGAATGACAAGGAAGATAATCTTAAGGGTCATGTGACTCAAGACTGCACATCTTATACTCTGACCTTTTTCTTGGGGACGTACAATAAGGGAATGAATTGCTCTGATACATTGATCCAGGCATTTATTGGAATCTGGTGGAGAACATGCCAATTTGAAGAAATTTATCGTGTTATAAAAGTAATGAATCACATCAAGGAAATGGACGCAATGATACTGCAATATGAATGGATCTTTATTGAAGCCAAGAGTAGTATCAAATAAGGGTAGCAATCTTATTGAGAAGAGACGTGAAGCTAAAATAGGCAATAATTTCCGATAAGAGACGTGAAGCGACTATATTTTGATTTTTATGTTCGGATGCCAATTTCTTTATGTATTTATTAGCAGGAAATGAACAGTCTAAATGTAGAAAACAAAGTTATTTGATTTGGAATTTGAAAAGTCATGCGAAAAGTTTTTCCCCAAGCAGTTGAGAGGTTTCTTCATGCCCCGGAATAAAAATATGGAATTACCAGTTTACTATTTTTAGGTATTTTTATATGTTTTTGTATTTTGCATTTTTAAGGCCATTTAGATGTTTTTGGGCCTTGAAACTTAAGTCTGACGCTCAAAATAGTTGCTATAGAAATTTATTTTGGGTATCTAAACTAGTTTGCTTCATGAGCTTTCCAATGCATATTATGGTTTCAAATTCTGAGCTACCGTTGATGAGTTATGACCTCAACAAGGTGACGTACTAGAGATATACTACTTTTTTATGTATGCTGCCCAAAAGACTGTCTTGAATTATCACCTGGATCATTGTTTTCAAATCAAAGCTAGATAAGAATGGTCCCCACGACCTCAAGGTTGTTATAAATTTAATTTCTGCAGTGCAACAAGGAAGCTCAAGGAATCCTGTTTATTAGCTATTACCAAGGAACAGGAAATCAGATTGATTATTTTTCTGGACTCTGTATTGCACACAGAGGAATTCAGACAGCATGAGATAAGGGTATCAATCAACTCCTCATAGAAGGCGTTTCTAAAATTATTATAGGTCACATTGAAAAAGTTCAAAAACTCCAAGAGAACCCCACAACATGTAATACTACATTATCTTTTATCAGATGGAAAATGGCCAATATTATCCGTCAAACAATTGAGATCATGCAAGAAATGCAAGATGTTTAGGCCCAACAAAAAAAGGAACCTTAATTGTGTAGTTGAATTCAGGAGAAAAACAACTGGGGAACATCAAGATCTGTTTGGGCTCACAATTTTTCAAGTGAAGGAAGAAAATTAGAACGTATGGCATCACCTTCTTCAGTCTCAGAGGTGCAATTTGAAATGGCCGACCCCCTTCTAGACCCTGCCATTTTTGGAGCTGAAAATTTAAGGCAGGTGGATGAGGACCAAGACACACAGCCAGGATTGGTTTAGTTCCTATTGGAGGACCTAGTTGATTTATAGTCCAGCAATGATGATGATGGATCGAGCCACATGGGATATGTGTTTGATGATGAGTTTTTTAATTGAGCTTGCTGCTTCATGTTTGCAGCTTAGCATTTTTTTCATGGCTGAAATATGATTGTTATATTTTGTTATGATTTCGTATTCATATGGGACTTAGACTCTTGTAGTTATAGTTATTTTAATGATAATATAACAATTAAATATTTGCAGTTTTGCTTTCATATTTATCAAAATTAAATATTAATTTCAATGTTCAATGTTTGTTGTTCTGTCTCCAGTGTCATGGATGTTATTTATGTTTATATTTTCAATGCAGGACCTTAGAATGTTTAATTATTATTATCCTCTCTCCTCATGCACCACCCTATCCCAGTCTCTTATTGAAGCTATCAGAAACACAATCTACATGTCTGATCACTCATGCATCCAAGCAGCCTATCAAACTGAAGGTAAGTGGAATGTTTAGACATAACCTATCTCAACAATGCTCATTTATCTCATCATTCCTGCCATCAGTATATTCCAGGCCCATAAAGGAATGATATAAGCAATGCAATCACAAGAGATGTCTAAACTGAAATGCAGTCACAAAGGGAACAAAACTGAAAAAAGATACACCCTCTCATCTCCTCCCACATCCATCCATTTCACTCTCTAGAGCAATTAACCTCAACCTTTTGAATTTCATGCAAATATGCAGGATGCAAATCAACTCAATCAATTTATGTCAACCATTCCTCTGTTTTTAGGCCGCAGCTTGTTATCTTTAGCTTATTTCTACATCAGATCTCTTGAAAGGGGAATGAATGTACACACACTGAATGTAATGCGGAATTCAACTTCTCGAACTCCTTATTTTCCCTCATCCACACACTAACTCAAAAACAAGAGCAAAAATGGAGAGCAATACATGAAGAGTTGCTCCATCAGAGCAGGAACTGCAGGGGCCAATATTTCCATCCATAAACACAAGGGCTTCAATGGATGCTATGATAGGGACACAAACCCTTCTTCTTCATCAATGCAGCCTTCATCTAAGGTCTTCTCAGATCAACAAAATAGATTTCCTATACTATAATGCTAATTGACCCAATTGATTCGCTTCAATCTTTTACCTTTAAAATGAGCATACTACATAGCAAGGATGTAACAAATGGAAAGTATTTTACAGACATTTTACACCCATTAAACCATAAAACATTCCCGTCATAACAGTAAAAAGGAAGATAGAAAGGGAAACATAGATAACTATTTCAACCAACCACCATTTATGTACTTAACCTGAGTTTCATAAAAGTTTCCTAAGTCGCAACATATTTATACAAAAAGGGCGGTCCCATTATGTGGAAATTCAGCCATTGTGAATTGTTTAGTTTAATTCCGTTATCAGTGTCATTGTTCCGTCTGCTTGGATCTACTGCTTCATCCTAGTCTATGTTAATGTTATTGATGGGGCCAGCCAAAGTTTCATCATCATCGGAATCACTAACCAAAATAACCGAGGGTGGAGGCAGGGGGGATGAGTGAACATTAGAAAAAACACTTAAAACATTTCTGAAGATAATCTAGTCTCATATCACTTCTCTTTGCTTGGTGGTGGAGCCTTGCAAATCTGATCTTACAATTAGCTTCTTGGATCATCATGTTGTTGCTGAGCTTGTAAGATGTCCCAGAAACAACATTTGAATTTGTGGAAGCCAAAGCATGGACAGAATCATATGCATTCCTTCTTCCATAGGCGGTGTCTAGATCTTTCATCATCTGCCCAACCAAATCCCGAGCAGTAGACATCCTGCTCATCTAGCTCATGACCCACAATGACACATTACTTGAGCTAAACTCTAATCGAGTCAGGGTGGAAAAGCATGTAAAGATATGAACATAATTCGTGTATAGGATTGTCTGTATTTTGACCCTTCTTATTTGTATATTACCATTGCCAGCTAGTTTTCCTTTTCCTTTGACATCTCATAGTGGAAGAATGCAGGGGGTTTCTTCTTAGGAGGCTCGTCATCAAGAATCCGCCAAGGCAAAGCGATCAAATAGGTCAAGAAGATGGGGATACATAGTAAAAGTGCATGGGAAGGAAGAAATTTTGGTAAGGATCAATTCTCAATATCATGGTCAAAGTGCATGGCAGGCAAAAAATTTAGCCAAGGTATCAGGTAGTTGGGGAGCAAAGCATGCAAGTACTAGTAGCGGACTCAAAATGCCATTTAATCCAAAAAGGAATATATTTACCACCATAGATTGCCTTTGAATTCCATGACCAAATTTAGTTTCTATAAAAACAAATAAATGGCCAAGGAAAATACTTGCGTCAGCCATCTATGGCACCTAGCAAACTACATGTTGTTACCACCTTCAAAATTACCCTCAGAAGTTGCCAATGTTAAACAAGATAATGGTTCGTGAGAAGTAGATACAGTGAAATGGAGGAGAAACGCCTACATAAATTAACTTGAGGGGATGGCATGTCCTCCTGCACCCTTCCATAATTGCAAGGGAAAACTGTAGAAGCCATAATTAATTATTTGGGTGGCCTTTTGAGATCATAAAACCCACAAAATTTCCCATAATTCAAAATAATTTGAAGGAATGATGAGATTAGGAAGGGGGAATTTCTAGATCACTCAATGAATGAGGCAACAATCAAAACTTACTCACCTTTTACTCAATTATCACTCCAAGAATGGTATGTTTGCAATACAATAGTGGCCAATATAGGGAGCTGTGGGCGTATATGTTGGGGTGGAGATTGAAGAAGCATCCTCCAAAAGGAGATTTTGCATTGAGTCCGTGAAAGGTTCTTCCCATAATTTATCAAGAACACCAACCTTGGCCAGAGTTCCAACATTCAAATTGGTGGCTAGATCTGCCACCTTATTCCCTTTTCTCTTTGTATGGGAGAAAGTTCCTTTTCCAGTTTGCCAGCCAATCATTTTTTTTCATCCAAAACTTCTATGAGCCTCCACACATTTGCTTTACCTTTGTTCATAGCATTGATTAAAATCTGAGAGTAACCTTCCACAATCAATGTTGTCCATTCTCTGGTAACAACAATTTGGATTCCTTTCAGTAGAGCTCGAGTTTTGTTAGGTTTTTAGATCTTGACCAATATCTAGTGCATAAATTAGTACCGATTGATCACACTCATACCTATAAACACCATCCCCAGTAGTAGGGCAAGCTTACCCTTAGCCGGTCCATCAAAACTGAGTTTCGTGATCACAGGAAGGGGTGGGTTCCATTTTAGCTTGGGCTTTTTCATCAGATTCATTTTGAAACACATTATAGGGAGAATATTTAATTATGCAAATTAAAAGCTATAAAATTTATATATTTTGAATTTTCTTGTATTTTGCAGTCTATATATTTTATTCACTGTCCATTGCCTCTTCCCCCCAATTGTCCCCAAAAGCCGGCAAAATGTTTGCCATAGTGGAAACTTGTCCTCGCCAACCCCATTTGGGAACTCAAGAAAGATAGGGTTTAGGCCTACCTTGGTTTTTTTTCTTGCTTTATCTTTAAGTGTTTATTTACTTTGGTTAGACTGGGTTCTCTTTACTTTAGTTCCTTTCAATTGTAACTGTTTGTACTTCGGAGTCCCATCGACATACTTTGGTCATTTGTGAACATTAATAGAATGTCCTTCATTCTTTCTTTGCAGCCTGGCATTTATTTTATGGCATTATTGGCTTGTTGTAAACACTCTCCTTTTTGTTGTGGCATTATCATTTTATATGCAATACACTTCATATCATTTATCTGTTGGAGGATTGACTGAAGATTACTATAATTTTGTTGTTTAAAATTATTTCACCTTTTATCTTCTTTGGTAAAACCTCGATTTTTTTTTTTTTTTTTTCTGTTTTTATCTTAAATACTATGCATTTGGAAAACAAACCTGAACAGTTTTGTTTTCTTGTTATGCCGATAGGCACCCTACAATAGCAGCCGGGGTGGGGGTGGACTGTAATGTCCATGAGATGTTAACAATTAATGGCCGACCTTAATTTTGATGTCCTTGGACTGTCACAAGGAAGTTTCAACCTTAAATTTGGATTTCATTTGACTGTCATATGAAAGCTTTTTTATTCTTGCTTAAAGAAGTCAATCGAAAAATTGTAATATCCTGGGCATACAATGGAGTTTGGAGCCCCGCTTTTTTTCCCTGGCACAATGATGCACATAGACTGTCACCAGCCAGTAGGAAATTCACAAAGAAGGTAATGGAGTCATTAGTCAATGTGGTGTGTGATAAATTTAAGATAAGTGCCTCGAGATTGATATCTCTCTGCGTTTTTTAGTTAGATGTATTTAAGATATCTGTACTAGTCCTACTTATCATCCAGCTAATTTAGTTTATTACTTAATTCGAGTCAATTGGTTTATGCAACTGGAAGCAGCATATAAATATTTACAGCTCATTCATTCTACTAGATAAATATTAGCATGAAAATACTTTTTTAAGATGTGATGCTAGTATGATTGTTAGGACTTTTCTTTTTGGGGTCATGAGATAATTGTTACGTAATTGCAGGTTGAATCTGACAACTACTTAAGCATCATGTCTGCATTAGAGGCAGTTCAGCTCTCTCTCACAATAATGACTCATCCGAACATGTCAAAACAAGTGTATAAAGAGGAGGTATATATTTCCCTTTTTTCAATGTTAGTTATTTGTGTGATTGCTGAACTGGAAATCAACAGGACGACACTTAGCTGGCCATTTATGTTGAACAAAACTCTGTTGTTCTATGTTATTCTATATTTCTTGGGGGATTTAGTTGTGAACCAGCTTGTTTTACTGCTCAACATTAAATATTGTATCTTGGCATTTTTGTTTTTGATTTGATAAAATTTCTTACATCTTGTTTGGCATTTAGGAGTTTTAGGATCATGATCAGAGCTGTCTGTCATATATTGAATGCTTGCTTTGATAAGCACTTCATTTTTGTCCAGACATTTTACTCTTTGTCAATCAAACTTATGTATGGAGTCATAGATACCGGATTGAGTCTAAACTCTTAACTATTGATGTTAGCCAAATCTGTTTGTACCACTCTCACATCTGTAACTGTTTTCAAAACCGAAAAAAAAGGGGTAAAACATACATATGAAAATGAAAAGACAGTTGGGAAGACATTGCAGGTACCCCACACAAAAAAAATATAAGGATAAATAATGGAGGTATTGTACACCACCACATAATATATCCTGTAAATATACCTAGTGCCACTCTAAGAAATGTATTGAATTTGTAAGGGTACGATTTATGAACTTATTGATACGTAATTAATATAGATATTCCATAGCTAATTCACCAATAGGAATCTTATCTCATGAGACAGCAACTTTGTTGATTGTATTTGTTCCCTAAGTATTTTTATTAAGAAAACAGTAAATTGTTATTAGGATGAGTTGCTTAAGTGATGAAATTATTGTAGTTAGTTGCATGAATGGAAAGAAACAAGTAAAGAACTGAAACACATAAAAACAGAGCTCAAACACAAGTGATTTACCCTGTAGACACCCAAGGCGGGAAAATTCCAGAAGCGTACGGACTTACTCTCTCTTGCGACTATTTCTTGCAAAATATTACAAGCCGATTGTGTTCTTGAAACCTCAAAGAACATAAGCATCACATTGATAATGTTCACTTACCTTACCATGCTCTGCAACTTGCTTCAACGTACTCTCCTACATTGCACTAATATGCTATAGCTCCTAAAATACTGAACTAAGAAGAATTACGTGACTCTCAAGGGTGTACATATCCAAAAACTCAGCATATCCATCGAACAAAGTCCCCAAATGACATAAGCCTTTGAAACGACATAAGGATTTGGCACAATATAAATTTGCTTGATGAGTTTGGCTGTAGGTGAGCCCGTCAGGTAATCTGATTCCACAAGTGCCCTTTGGTCCGTTTGTGTCTGTATCACCCCTGTACCACCATACATCTGTGTCATAACTCTGTGGCTTCTGCCAAATCTGTTTTTCTACTGAATTCTCTTATTGGGTATTGAGAGTGGTTTTAAGTTGCATAGTTAGTCAATTTGACTAGTGAATTAATATTAGTGGCTTAGTCAACTTAACTTAGCTAATTTTCATGGTCCAATTTAGATCACTGATGGAATTGGACATTAAAGAATATATTTTTCTTAGTATATGCAGTTATGTTGTGATTATTCTTTGACATATGTATTTTGTAATATTTATTTATTTTCCAAAGATACTTAGGGTGAAGTGACCCTAGATTCAAAAAGCTTGTTGGCGAGATTCCTACATCCAGTTAATGTTAACAACAGTTGCAGGGAGACATGTCCCTTACCCCTGGGATGCGTCTCAGGTATGGGAGATGGGTATGGAGACGTTTCCCATACCCCGAGATGTCTGCCGGAGACTGCCCATGTCTCCCAGCCGTGCCTTGTTGAAAAGAATGTGTACATCGATTTTTTTAAAAACCCTAAACCATTTATTTTAAATCGCAGGCTGTCTGCCAGGTCATTGTCGGTTTAGGTTTCTAATAAATTGCAATTTTAAAGGACGGCAATGCCGTGGCATTGCCATCCCAGTGCCATGTTGTGGCATTTCGATGGCAATGCTGTCGTTTAAAAATTAAATTTTTTTAAAACTTTTATTATTTTATAATTATATCAAAGTTTAAGACTTTAAGTTTTAATTTTTTTAATTTTATATTTTAGATATGTTTAAAGTTTTTAATTTTTAATTTAATTTAATTTTTATAATTTTCATATTATAATCTATAATTATAGTTTTTAAGTTTATAATATATATTATTTTATTATATAATATTAAAATTTGAAATGTAAAATTTATATTTTAATATTTATTAAACATTTTAATAAATTATTATTAAATTTTAAATTTCTAGTTTATATATATATATATATTGCCATCTCCCTGTACCCGTCTCCTTTTTTTTTTCTGGAAATGGTGTACCATTACCCGTACCCGTCTCCCCATGCCCGTACCCATCTCCTGGCAATTATGATGTTAACTAACCAATTGGAAAGAGAAAATGAAATGATAATCAAAAGATACAATTTAAGCCTCAGAGGTGCCCATAGGACATCTCCATTGCTTCAAAATTATCATCTGAAAAGATGCTATCAGTAGAATTTACTTATCAAAAAATTTACTCCTCGGTGTTTCTTTGGATATGCGCTTTCCATTGCACTACTGACTGCTTGCCTAATAGTGCTGATTATTCTGTCATCAAGATTCAAATTGAGACCATAGACATGTGAGTTTATACTGGTTATGCACTGCTGAGTGCTACCGGTTGGTTACTGGGCCATTCAAAATTAAACAATTTGCTAGGTAAGGAGAAACCACCTGAACTGAAGCTTTATTCCAAACAAGAATTATTCTTTTCACATGCGCTGCCGAGTATCTGATCTTTTATTTTAATCTAAAAACTAAACCACTCTTTGATTGTCAGCTATGTCCCCTTTATCAGTTCTTTCAATTCCCCCACACGGAAGAGAGGAGAAGTGGTGTGTGTGCCAGTCAGATTTTTTTCATTAAAAACAAAGCCTTGTCTGAATAGTCGTAGACATCGGCAAGGGAGATGACTCTGTATTGAGTGCTTGCAAGTTTCGATACCAAAGAGGGGTACATATTTCTTATATTTAGTTCTTCGTGCTTCTACTTCTGAGCTCAAGCAAATTAAAAACAGACACCAGTCCGCATGCAGGTCCACTTTTTGATCCACTTAATCCCTTTATTCCCTGGAGCAAAACAGATTCTAAGCAAGTGGGTGGTTGCAAAATGCACTGCTGAATGCCATTCATATAGTCCATAATGCTACTGCAAAGAGTCGGACATTCTTCTGACTGGGCTAGAGAAGCTGCTGTGCTTAGCAGAAAATTTGCATTCTGAAAACAAAAATGTTGTCATGGTATTTTTATAGTCTTTTGGCAATAGCTAAATTCAAAACATATTTTTTTCAACAAAGCCAGGCTTACAACCCTCTTCTTTAAACAAAACAAACAGACACAAACAAAGAGCTTACTGCTCAGTTGCACCAGTTCCTTCGATGATTTCTACTTCATCTTTTGAGTCTTATTTCTCCTCTAAGCAGCACCAATGAATTGCCTTTAGAGCCTCTTCTGCCAGGGTGATCTGTTTCTGTGCTGCTATGTCATTGATACCTTGGTGAACTGTTCTCACGCCCTCCATAATTTTATGATCATGTGGCTGCAGATACTCCCTTGAGTCCTTAATCTCTCCTTCCAGATTATTGTGATCTTCATGAAGTAAGAAAGTACTCTCTACACCAGACAGAATTCTGTCTCCTGCCATGTTTTCGGCCACATTACTCAGATTTTGTCATCCAAATGTTGACTTAAGGTCCATCATCATATCTTCTACAATTCTTTCCATGTCATACTCATTCTCTGCAACTATTTCTTTTGCAAACTTCCAAATGCCCTTTACCCACATCCTTGTGTGAGGATTCTTTAATTTATTGCTAATGTAGGAGAACTCTGCCTCCACGAAAGAAGATGTGATCATCTATGACCTCCTTCTACTTTCCCCAATTGTCCACAGTGAGGAGAAAGTAAGGCGTCTCATTGCCTTCAGAACCCATTTTCCAGGTGTCCTCAGGTGGGTGACCCCCTGCCCCATCATAACTAGCCATCTTTGCCACAGATCAAACTGTTAGACAAATATTCAATCTTCTGCCCAACAAGACCCTTCTAATAAATTTTTGGAAAGTATTAAGTGCAACTAATTATCCAGGGTTGTTATGCATTTTCATGAGAAGGATTGGGTTGCATCTCCCTTTTCAAGTCTTTTTAACTGCAGAAATAATTATTGAAAAATAAAAGTAGCTCTGCTGAGGGCGTCATGATACTGACATTTTTCTGAAAGATATCTAGTGGAATTTTCCAGGTACCCTCCAATTATTTGACCAGCAGCCCTACATAAGGCTCTTTGAATTCCATACAGATTTCATCTCTTCATGAAAAAAGGATGACTTGCAGAAAATATAAGGGGGCAGCTGATGACACATATATGAAATCCTCCATAGAGGATTACCCTTGACTGTTTTTTCTGAAGGAGAAAACCTACTGGATGCATCTCGTTACCTTGTTTGCTACCATCTCCCAACGATTATTACCCTTATAAAATATAGTCTGAATATGCATGCATGGCCAGGGGTTCAGAAATGTAGACTATATTGTTTGAGAGATGACACATATTTCTTTTCGTGATTCCTGAGGGTGTGAGGTTTAGATATTTGCTACGGGACAGTCCCATCCAGATGTTGCCTCACATGATACAAATCTTCGCACCACCTGTTTTCATGATGCCAAGCTTGATGCACCAAGTTACAAAGACATGTCTCCTTTATAGTTTCTTAATTACTTCTAATTTTGATTTTATTTTCTCTCCCCCTCTCCTTTTCCTTTTCTCCTTTTTTATTTATAATATTCAGGCCTCTTTGGCCCTAGCCAAGTTTTGCAATATTAATCACATGGCAAATGGTTGAAATGGCTGTCCTAAGAATTTGTGGTTCTTCTCTTCTACCTCCTAGTTTTTTGCTAGATTCACCACCTTGTTCCTTGACCGTATTATGTGGTGATATGAGACTAATATATTCTCCTCTTACATCTTGATTTCTTGAATGCTATTGTTTAGTTGCCAATTTTGGTATTCGCATTTCTTAACTTCCTCTATTATTATTATCAGACCACTTTTAACTTGCAGATGAAGCCATCCTTCTTTCTTGGCCAGTCTGATTCCTTCCAATAAAGCTGGTGCTGTAGCTTTAATATATATGTCAATCCCTAGGTGAATTGAATATGATTAAGTTGTTTACCTTATTCATTACTGAAAATACTGCCTTCCCCTAGTAAACTTGGGTTCCCTTTAGCTGCTCCATTGAAATTAAGCTTGATCCATGTAGTCCGTTGAATTGTCAATTATGAATAAGTATGGCTGGCATGTTTTGTTCGGTTTTTTGTGGGCATGTTATTAATTATTAGAAATTATCTTAGTATGTCAGTTGTGATTGTTGGATTAATCACCAATAGCCTGGTCTTGTCCTTTATGAAGTGTAGTGAATTGTGGGGAGAGAGTGCTTGTATCAGGTTTTCCTTGAACTGATTAATTGTAATAAGATTTATCATTGAGGAATACAAAGCTGCTATTTTATGGATACTCGTACATGGTATGTTCTATAATTACTATTATATGTTTGCTTTGTTGATAGTCTAGTATCTCAGTAGACATTATTTATACTAAAATTTTGGCTCTGTTGCTGGGGAACGAACCTGGGTCACTCACGTGACAGGCAGCAATACTCACCACTATACTGTTCAGGGCATCCAAGTATCATACCCATGCTCCAAACACTTCAGGGCATCCATGGGGCAGTTGGATGCGCATGGTGGGCCATCCCAAATTCGGATGATCTGGGATCTTGTGGTTTGACTGCAGAGTTCGTACATGAAGATTGTCATCTTGAAATCACTAGTATCTACATTAATCAGAATTGGCAGGAGGTCAACACACCTGCGATGCATACACAATGGCTACCTCCCCGGGCTCCCTCTTTGGTCACTTCTTCCCTGCAAAATATCTTAAGAGTCCCTTATTATTGAGGATGCCTTTTGTTATCTGTACTTGTTATTCCAGTTGGGCCTGTACCAACAAAGGCAGTTGGAGGCCAAATGGGACAAAGCTACCTCTCAAATGGATGAGGTTTACATGCAGTTGGATGATTAGTGTGGCCTGTTTCAACAGCAGCTAAGCGAACAAACTCAGCTTACTCAATTACATATAGACAGGGTTGCCGAAGTTGAACAACTTGCTGAAGGGCAGGTCATGTTTCAGGAGGCAGTCTGCATGGTCAAATGTTTATAGGAGTGTGAATTTGTTTCCACCAAGCAATTGCAGTACCGTACAAGTGAAGTATATGTCCTTTGTGCAGAACTCCAGCAGCTGAAGCAACTGAAGTTGGAGCATGCTGCTCTTTCAGGATCTGCTCCAGCTGGTGTTTGTTTGGGCTGTCCTCCAGCTGGCTCTTCTTTAGGTCCAGGGATTTCTTCTTCCCCTCCTCATGCTTCTTCCTGAGCTACTTTTTCTATTGTTATAGTAGGAAGAGACTCCAACTTATCTAAAAGCGGGGCGGGATAATGTAGTCTGTTTAATTGTCAGTTATGAGTATGGCTGATACATAGTAGAAAAATTTGGGAACAACGGTTACTTGGCAGCCAAGGGTTCCAAACTACAACTCACTACCCTGATGATCGAGGTTGTAGTAGATAATCCTAGCAGGTTCCATGAAATGGGAATGAACTCATTTGCGCACACAAGTCAATGAGAATATTGGATTTCATCTTATACCTATTCCCTTTTCCTTTCTCGATTCCGTTCATGTTCCATGTGCTATCTCGACCAAAGATATGGGTTCGTAGATGTGTTACTTTCATTTCGAAAGACTCAGGAGTATTATCCAAAAGAGTCGTCATTTGTTGCTACTTGCACAACACACCTTAATTCCTAGGAGTCATGGTACCCCTTGCTTTTTGGTCTCGGTCTTGTTTGCTCTAGCGACTCAGTTGGTCTCTTGCTCTCTTAAATTGACATCATGGCTTGCCACGGTCTGCGTGCCAAATTGGGTCCTAAAAACCTCTACATTGTGGAGACCAAGTTTGTGCGCTAAAGTTTCATTAAAAAGACTAAGCCAAAAAATGGATTTTTGATGCCTTTATTTACACTTGGAAAATCTTGCTAAAAATCCCAAATAGCTATGTTGTAGGTCTTTGTTGGTTTTTAGTTCTAATCGAAGTTCTAAACCCTGATTAGATCTTCGAGGTCAAAATTGGTGCATTATAGTGTTAATCAGAGTTTTTAACTCTAAACTAGTTTAAGTGTTGAATGCTTGATCCCCATAGTCCTAATCAGACTAAATTAGGTCAGAAAGGGGGTTTGAAGTCCATCATAGTTCTAACTGGGACTAGATTGCCGATTGGGTCTTGTGCATATTGTGGGAGGCATGTTTAGTGTTGGTCAGGGTTTAAACCCGGACCAACTCCAAAGGGGCTTGGAGGCCCCATCCCTTTAATAATTAGGAGAATGCCATTGACTAGGTCGGCCAGCTTGTCTCCCAGGCGCACGGTTTTAATTGGGCTTGCAAACTCAATTGGTTAGGTTTGTAGGAGCCACAAACGCCTTCACTTAGTGTTAATCGGGGACTAGATCATGATTGGGTTTACGACCCACCTTCCGTAATGCTATGCGGGCTAAAGGCCCCGATTTCAACTGAGTCCCTCTCTGTCGACACCCCGCAATGCAAATTGGGGGTCCTAGACCCTATTAGGTCTTTGGACCCCCCAAAGATAAAACTAGTGCTAATTGGTATTTGAAGCTCCGATTAGGTGTGTAAATCCCTCATAAGCACTTCATAGTGCTAATCGGGCTTTTGAAGCACAATTAGCAAAGAAATTAAATTTTTTAAAAAAGTGCATCCTTGTGGTCCCAAAAACCCTGATTAGGTCTACTAGGCAAGTTTTGGGCAGCGTGTTGGTTTTTTGAGTGTATCTTTCCCGTGTCGTCTACGGCACTAGGAAGTTGACTCCGTCACAGTCGTCATGGTATAAGCAATTTTTAGGAATGGTGTACAGATTGAAACCTATTAGCATTTTTGTAACGTCTCTTATTTTTCTAAAAACGTTATTTTAATGAGAGTATTTACTTATTTTCCTTTGTTTTTTTAGGTGTTTGAAATACAAAGGGAGGACCATGGCATGGAAAAGGGAGGTCATATAGGTTGGTGGATGGTATTAATGGTTTCAACCTCTTTTGGAGGGAAAATGGCCTTTCCCTTGGAATTGAGATTGCTATATATGGCAATGATGAAGACTTAGAGAGGGTTGGTTCATTTGGCATTTTGCGCCTAGATAGAGAACCAGCCCATTTCCTTTTGCATCTTATTCCCTTCTAGAGTAATTTATTCCCATTTTATTCTTGGCTCTATTGTTATGTTGCCAAAATTTGTAATCGAATGATCATTGTGAACCCAAATTCGCGCTTCATGCATACTTTCATTCAATAAAAGGTTGTGAAGATGTTGTTCATGATTTGCACATATAAATGGTGGTTGTGGTATTTCTCTTCGTGGCCAAGTTATCCTTAGACGCTTGCATCGTCTCTGTTTTTGGTTGTGTGTACGTTGGCCAGGTGGGCAATCGATTTTGTGGAGTTCCATTGGATTAAACGTTTTAGATTTGTCTACATTGCAACAAGGTCTTTCTTTTCCCTCTTTTCCCTATCTTTTATTTATTATTTATATTTGTTTTTAAATCGGTTAACTAGGGTTTAATCTAGATCTAATTGCAATTTATATCTACATGTTTATATTGATTACAATGTTATTTCTTTACATTGATGCATTGTTGAATGTTACTTTATTTTTATATTGGAATAACGTTAACAAAAGTCTACACATCCAAGGGATGCAAAACACCAAAAAAACTGCATCTGCGGCATATAGTCAAAACAAAACCAGTTCAAGAACGTTATTACAATAAAGAAAAGCCACCCACGTGGTTGTAGCAAAAAACCAACAGAACCAACATAAGACAAAAAAAGGTGTTCACAAGAACACCAACACCTACATTTTTAGACTGTCCCCTTCATCAATAATCATTACATTATCTTTAGTTGATACAGATTCATCAACCTTAGGTCCCAATTCGCTGTCAAAAGGCCCAGGTCCCAACTGCGAGCTCTGTACTGAGGAGGGAAAATGTTCCAATTTACTCAGAAGATCTTTCATATTGGAAGTGTTAACAAAGTTTATTAGATCTTTAACATCCTTGATGTTACCCTCTTGAATCACCTTTTCAATTTTTAAAGAAGTTACATTAACAAAGTTCTCAATGCTATTAACAATAATTTGATTTGAGTTGACACTACTGCCCACTTCGTCTCTGCCTCAACCAACTTCACAGCGAGGTACCTCATTACCAACAACAGTTGCCATCACAACACCAACCACATCAGCGTCCTCACTAGGAGCAGCTTCCTCTTCAACCCCATAGGCTTGCAATGCTTGCAGAACATCTTTGTTGGCTTCCAACAAGGGAACTGACCCATTCTTATTCAAATCCGAAGATCCAGCACATCCAACAACCGGATTATCAACTTGATCAAATTAGGCCTCTCTAATCAATCCCCAATCATATTCAAAAACCTGTACTTGTGTAGCTTTGCCATGAGAAATGCTCTAGTCAGGAGGTTGTGAAAATTTGGGGTATCCACTATCCAACAGATAGCTAGAAGAGACCTTCATCATCCCTGTTCTCAAAAATTTCTCCAGTTCGCTCTGTGGCACCTTCAATTGCAAAAATATCTGCCAGGAAACGCATCTCATGATAACTTCAAGATTGAAGTTAGTAAGCAATCTGGTCTTAAACTAAGAAACTTCTAAATTCCTTTGTTTCCAAATGAACCAAAGGATTACAGTGGAGAACACAAGTCATAACTTATGAAAAAAATGAACCTTCTTTTTGGAACACACATACCCAAAAACAATATTGTACCATGAAATTTCACAATCAAACTCCGAGTTCCAACCAATAAGACATATTTTTCATATAATTGCAGCATAAGGACATAAAAAAAAAGGTGTTCAACTGTTTCTAGCTCACCACACAACAAACAATGAGGATTAGCAAAGCCAAACTTAGAAATAACCGACCTAGAGCTAATTTGTCCTACAAAAGCAACCATCTGAAACAAGATTTTTTCGGTTCAAGACATGAAGACCATACAACATTGAATCTAAAAAACTAGTTGAAGAATGGATCACACACATGCCATACTAGGTTAATACTGAGGAAGAGACTTTTGGAGAAAGCAAGTTTATCATAAAGCATTTTAGTGTTATATTCCAAAAGAGGGGGACCATTAATCCATTTAATATCCTTGCAGAACCCATCTGTATCATCAAAAATAGAAACACCTCTAGTACACTGCAAAGCCTTAGTGAGAAGAGTGTTCTCCTTTGAGACCCTGGACTCTGGTAAATTTCTTTGATCTCAGTCCTTGAGGCCCAACCATTGAAAATGAATAAATCTTTTAAACATCTTAGACCTTTGGAGAACCAAAAAAAACGCTGAGCACCCTCTAGTAAGGACAAGGGCCCTTCTGTTAACAACGAGGTTCCACCATATAGCCCTGTACCCCTGGCACCTAGACCCCAACCCACTGAAGATAGGAGGTGCAATAACAAGGTGTTTTACAAGCTCTTAGGCTTTCCAAATAGACTGAAAAATTGGAGAACCTAGGACTTGCACAGGAAATGAGCCAATGAACAAGTCTGAAATGTGAAGCCCTTTCTAATGTGGTTTGTCTTTTGGGAATCCCTGCAGAATATTATGCCTAACCAAAATCTTCTATGGATCATCCCCATCCAGGGCTCTAATGATCCACTTGACTGCTTGAGAAATGCCTTGAAGCCTAAGGTCTTTCAACCCGAGCCCCCCAAATTTTCTAGGTACACAATATATCTTCTATGCCACAACATGCCTTTTTCTGTTTCCCTTGCCATCAGAGCATAGATATTTTTTAATTATTCTATGCAACAAATTAATCTGAGACCTATTAAACATCCAACATGAGGCATAGTATATGCTATAAGAAGAGAGAACTTTCTGACATACTTGAAATCTTCTTGAGAGAGAGAGGTAATGACTATGCCATTTACCAATCTTGTTAATTTTGACATTCAACTAGTCCCACATCTGTTTGAATGAAGGTACCAAAGCAAAAGGAATATCCAAATATTTGACCATCTGCTTTGGGCCCTTCCATATCCACCCATACTCCAACCATTCCGGCGGGTCCTCATTCCTCCCTATCATACATGATTTGTGTAGTGCCACTTTAGATCTAGAGGCAGAACAATAGATGTCAAGTCTTTTAGCCACTTGTTGAAGATTGTCTTTTTCATGTTTGACAAACATTGTAGAATCATCTACAAACAAAACATCAATCATATTTGATCCATTGGGTAAATGAGATACCTTTGGTCGGAGGATCCACTGATGAGCTTCTTAACAAATAATGAAGTGCTTCAGTTGTCACAACAAAAAGAAAGGGAGCAAGAGGGCACCTTGTCTAATTGACCTTTGAAGCTCAATAGATCCGATTAACTCACCATTAACTTCAATAACAACCGAGGCATATTTAAACAAGACATTTACCATTCTGCAAAATCTTTCTTGAATCCCAAAGGCTTTCAACATTAAATTGATGAACGACCACCCTATCTTGTCATAGGCTTTTTCGAAGTCAAGTAAGATCATGCCAACGTCTTGCCCAGAATCACGAGCCCAATACATACCTTCCCAGCTAGAGAAAAGATTGTCAAGGATATATCTACCTTCTGCAAACCCTGTTTGGGTAACAGAGATCAATGAAGGCAGAATGGAGGAAAGCCTAGCAAGAATTTTAGCAAAGATCTTGTAAGAGATGTTGAGAAGAGTAATAGGTTTCCAGTTCTTGATCTTTGAGGGTTCTCCATCTTTTGGTATGAGCTTAATCACACCTTTGTTTATTTCAGGTCCTAGTGTACCATTTTCAATGGCTTCATTAAAAACCCCCAGGCATTCAACAACAATCCACTCTTTATTTGACTTGTAGAACTGCGCAGGCAACCCATCAAAGTTTGGGGCATTGTCTAACTTCATAGAGTCAATGGTTGCCTTAATCTCATCCAGAGAGATCTCATTGTCAAGCATTGCAGCTTGCTTCCTGGCAATTTTCCTAGGAATCCAGTTAGAACATAGCTCTCTACAATGATCAATCAACAGGTTTCGAGCTATTCAACTAAAAAAGGTCAGAATAGGAAAATAATGGTTTTTTGATCAGAGTCGGATCACTAGACACAGTCCCTCCACATTCAATTGTATAAATTTTGCGTCCCTCCACATTCAATTGTAGAAATTTTGCTTTTTCCATGCTTCACTCTTAAATAGTTGAAAAAGAACCGAGAGCCTATCTCCAAGTTTGAGCCAATTTAGTCTAGAGTGAATTTGAGCCCCTCGAGCAACAAAAGTTTGATGATTTCTGATTTCATGTTTTAGGCTTGTTAGTTGATCGAGCAACAAAACATTATTCGGGTCAAGTTGCAACCTTGATTTAGAAAGAATCAGCTTCTCTTGAGTATTGCGGGCAATCTTCCTTCTCAGAATTGCTTGATGCTTACCAAAGGTTCTTGTAAAATTCTTACAAAGGCTCATACAACAGTTCCACTTATCAATGGAGGATGAAGAATCAACAACAAACTTACCAATGTTCTATGCAAAACAGATTCTACCTATACAATCAGAATTGCTCAAATGCGCAACATTCAATTTATACAGTCCTTTCCACATAGGGACATTCACCTCCTGCTGAATATTTAGCAAAATAGACAATTCAATGGGATGGTGAGCTGAGATAGTAAACGCGAGCACCTTCACTGAGTTGCACTCTTGTTGTGCTTCAAAAACAGTCTTGGTGAAGTAAAATCTATCAAGTCTAGAATAAACTCTCTTATGAGAGACCTGATTATTAGACCATGTATACCAGATACTCTTGCTATCTTTTTTCCCCCAGTTAAGAGGGTCAGAGAGTTTAAGAATTCGCTTGAGTTTGGACCAATAAAACAATTCATTTCCTTTCCATACAATCGGATCACCCCCCTTTTTGTCCTCTTTTCCCTCTACCATATTAAAATCTCCCCCTAGAATCCATGGGATTTCTTTTAAATTAGAAGCAAGCCAATTCCATAAGATAGCCCTTTCTCTATAGTCATTAGAACCATAAATATTGCAAATTTGAAACCCCTATTTCTCACTTTTGAGAGTGACCCACACAGTGCTATGACAAGGAGACGAACCAAATTCAACTATTGACTCCTGCCACTTAGGATTGACTAAGATGGAAGCACCTCCTTTCCCTTTTGGATGAGAGGTAGAAAATTGAGCAGAATCTGGGCAAATATAGTTTAAAATAGAGTCCAACTTGAAACCAACAACCTTAACTTCTTGTAGCAACATAAATCAATGCCTTCTCTTGAACATCTGAACTGTCTAACAATTGGTTTATGGTCAGGGGATTCTAGGCCCCTCACATTCCAACTGATAACCTTCATCAAAAGAGGGGGGGAGCCTATCTTTGCAGACTAGAGGCCTTAAAGCCTCCTTTGGTTTGGTACAACCATGTAAAACACTAAGGAACCTTATTTTCTTTGGCTTTCTTCTTACTATCCTCAACACCTCCTAAAAACCCTTCAAGAACCTTCCCATCATCACCCCTAGGAGATCCCAAGAAGGGTTCCGAATTGGCCTTTGTTTTTAGTCTCTTACCATTATTTCTTTGCAGTCCACTAGAGATAGCATTTGAACCAACATTTTTAAGAGGCAAAGCTCTTTCCAAAACATCCTCAGTTTGAACATCAACACAAGGGGAGGGAAAGAGCACCATGGGAACTCGCTCATCGCAACAAACATCTGAGTCAATGGTCAAAGGGCTAGGGGTATGGGCCGCTGAAGCAGACACGTTGGCTAAAATAACAACATACTCATTCGAAAGTCTTCTCTTGGTGCAAGGGAGGTCTTCCACCATGTAGTCACTCTGATCAATGCCCAGAAGGGGGCATGAGGACTCTCATGCACCAAAGGAAGTTTGTAACCACACAATCACCATAAGACCCAAGACCAACATTAACACAATCCATATTCACCAAGGGCTTATCTAGCGATAAGACAGGGGTGTCAACAGCTTGCACCGTTAGGGGAGGCAGGTCCCACCAAGCCATCACTAGAGGGCGCTCGACTAGAACAGGGCTCCGAAATGAAACAGGGGTTTTCTCTTACTACAACACTATCATCATAATTAGAAGCATTTTTTTCAAAAATATTATTCCCTGCAGGTATGTTGTTATTCAATGTTGGATTAATCACCCTTTTTGTTTTCCTTAGTTGAGGGCAATCTTTCCTAAGATGACCATCCTTTTTACAGAAGAAGCACACATTAAGACCACCCAATCCTTTGATGGGACAGGAAAAAGATTCACCCTTAATATTAAATAGAAGGGTATTAGGAAAGACTTTCAGCTTGTCCAAAGAAATCAAAACCCTCACATGCATATGTGCTAAGGATCTTCTCAAATCGTCTACCCTAAGAACTTCTCCTAGAGGCTTAAGAGCTTGAGGCAAAAAATTCCAAACTTGGATAAGAACATTCTCAATATCTACCCATCTCATCGGGGTCGCTTTGACTACTATTTCCTCATAGCCCAATTTAGGGTTCCAAAGAACAACTTCAAAAATTGATTGCCCTACATTCCAGAGGGGTTTGCTAATAACCTACCTCTGCATGTTGATTTTTTTTAATAAAATCATGAAAACCCCCTTTTGAAACATTCTACAGAAGGAAATATAAATCCCCATTTTTTACCCTAGACAGAATTCAACCAATTATCAAAAAAAATTCTTGAGGGTAAGGAGTTTCTTTTGAAGCATACAAAGAAAACCCCAACATTCATCAAACAAGCTTCTTCTAATTGTAAATCCCTTTCCATTGATTCATTTGGAAACAAAGACAAGGTATTTTTGAGACCAGACAACTTACCGACTTTGGGTGTGGTGCCGTTGTTGACTCCATCTTCACCCGTAACTGCTGCTTCATGCACAAATTTTGCACCTTCAAAATGCTTAGAAATGTTCTCTTGTCGCAGCACCTCCGAAAATAAGGGCTTTTTTTCCTAGCACCTACCTGCCCCTTCTCACCGTTCGCCAAACCTTCCACAATGTTTTGACCAAGGCTGTTATGAACAACCTCTGCATAATTGAGTGCACCATTAATACCGCCATCCTTCCAATTCTCCACACGTTCAAAGGCGTCCCTTCCAGCCCTTTTCATAACACTACCCCATAAATGCATGAAAAACTTGCTTTCTCCCTAACACATACACAAAAAACAAAGCATAGACAATTCAGGCAGAACAAGCAAGGCACAAAGAATAAAAGACAAAAGAAAAAAAAGGACCCAAGCCACTCAGAAATCACTATAAAGAGGGGGACCATGCACAAACATCAACTAGAGAAGACAACCATAGAACAACCGTTGCAAGGGGACCAAGGAAGCAAGAATATGGCAAAAAGAGCTTGAAGCATTAACAATGGAGGATGAATGTTCACCTTCCCATTTGTAGAGCTCCAAGCCTCTCCTCAATCCACACTATATTTGAATGAAATTCTGAATGTTACATTTACACAATGGAATGAATGTTTTAAAATCTGCTTTATTTTCATTGATTAGATCTCAAAACACTGGTTTCGTTTGGACATATGCATGCTTCTTGTTGTTTCCTGTCACGTGCTTAAAACCCACCTTAACGAAACAAACAAAATTTGCATTTTCCTCACTTGTTAAAGTTAAATTTCAGTTTAGATTTCAGACCAATAGGCCCCTTGAAATGGAATATATTTGCATTGACCAACTGGGTTCCCTAAGAGGCCAAGAGTTGACAGATATAGGCCTTGAGGAGATTTTCAGATCTCCTTTCAGGAGAGGCTGGACGGTTCACTATCTCACCTAAGTTGGTGTGCGAAACGACCCATCAACAATAACTGCATAGGTACAAATGTAACAATTCATGCCTACCGTAATCATACTGGCAATCCTTGTTGTTCACAAACATAACCTAAGTACGGATTTTTATGCTCAAATCTTTCGTATTTAACACATTGTTTTAGGGTAGTTTTTTATTCACTGACCCATTTGATAAAGGATTTAAAACTTCAAATACTAAAAAATCTAGACACTAATCCTCCTTGCAGTTTTAAGCAAAGGTTTAGGTTTTTACAACAAGGAAGCAAAAGTCATAACTGCAAGATCAGCCGAGTCTATGGTTTACTTTGAGATCACAAGAGGCTGAGCTAAGAGCTCTAGCATAAGTCAAACTAAAGAGAGCTAAGCCCAGAATAAGTTTCCAGTTTTTCATGTACTAAATCATTAAGGTAGTTTGAACTACATATAGTCGAGTAGAGAGAGAAACTCTTAGAGCCTAAATGATCAATTCCATAGGTATCTCTTTGAGAACATCCCAATTCTACCCAAGGAAACCTTACAACAAAGAAACTAAAACTTTCTCTAGGTTAAGCACTGAATATTTTTATCACCTTTGGTTGAACAGCTCTTCCAAAACCTCAAAACACTACTAATCCGTCTACGTCTAGATTGCAGTTAGCTATGAAGTCTGTGCAAGTAGAAGGGTTATGCCATAGAAATGGTAGTATCTAACACGAGGACATGCCTCTCTAGAATAACTATTTATTTCAATTATTCTACAAATTGATACAATTAAAAATGTACCATAAACAACCCTGAAATTTTTATTTATTAGTTGTTTTTAACATACAAAGGAAGAGAGATTTGAAATAACATGCCTGATATGATTGGGTAAGAGACCAATGCTTAATGGATTCTAGTCGTATCTCCCAAACTTGGAACCCTTGATTTAAACTTTTAACCATTCACATGTTAATAGCTACGTTACCAGATCCTTCATTGATTCCTGGATCCAGGTATGATCCGTTTTGGATATTGATCTTGGTTCGATCCTGCCTGAATACAGCCAGGATACTGCAGGAGGTCTATGGATCCCCTCCCGGATATGTCCCGAGACATATTCGAGAGGATCCACAGTCCTTCCGCAGTATCCTGGCTGTATTTGGGCAGAGTCTGTTGCCTAGAAATGTTTTTTGTTTTTTTAATTTTATTTCACTTTACAAAAAGTCAAATAAGGAATTCAAGAAACAATTAAAAATAAAATATGATTTCTAGTTCTGCTTCATGTGCTCTGTTCAGCGCCATTAATAACAGCGGAACATTCATACTCAATGTTGTGGAGCCAAGTTCCTTCAGATGATCTAATGTTAGTGACCTTCAACTCTCCAAATATATACTATGTATCGACCCTAGTATAGGTGGATAATTCTTGGGTAGAGGCTGCTTCCAATATGTAAACAAATGTACCAATCTTATTCCTTGGGCCTCCAAGACCTCTTCACAATTAGTCAACAATCCTACTTCATTTTCATCACCGTTTGTAGGCTCATTTTCCAAATGAACTTCTTCATCTTGATGCTCTGAAATTCTCTCCAATCCCTTGTCAAAACTCTCAATACATGGTGGTTATTTCCCACATCCTTCAGGGAACTTGTCAATTGCTAAATTATAGGAGGATCCTTTACTTTCCAATCGTTGATTCACACAAGTAACCCCCCTTGTGGATTCTCAATTGAATATCTTGACATTTGGCCTTGAATTATCAGTATGTTTTGTGGTTATTTAACTTATTTTGTTTACTCTGCATATTTATGTGGTTAAGTTTCCTTATATATATATATATATGTAGTTAAGTTTGCTATATTTGGCTATATTTAATATCACACACACACACACACACACTATATATATATATATATATATAATGTAGTTAAGTTTGCTATATTTGGCTATATTTAATATCACTCACACACACACACACACTGCCGCATCCAAAAATGTATCTAGGCCCAAAAAATTGTTATATCCACGTACCCGAATCCCTATCCGTAGTTGTAGTAGCACTAGGATTGGCTACTTAGGTTAAAAGCAAATGAATATCCCTAATACTTCTTGCAAAATTCCAAAATAAAACCTCGGCTTGGTGAATTTCTTTTTTCTTCTCAGAAGAAAACAAAACTCCATAAAATACTACTTCCCAACTGAGAACTAGGCCCTAAAAGAGGACCCACATGAACTGCATGCTGTTTCTCAGTGGCATGACTGCCAGTTAAGACCGGAGGTCTGTTTAATAATCACTCCAATATCGCCATAAACTCAAAAAAAGAGGATCCAAGGAAAACTAGTAAAATAAAAACACTCAATTGATCTCCTTGACGACATGTAAGAGATAGAAAACAAACCTAGTTTTTTGTAGTATTCTCATAGTTTATTAGGGTTAGGGCTTTCAATGAATACCCGAGTTAACTTAATCATCAATCCTTTCCATGTGTTGTTGACCAAAACAAGTAAAATAAAAATATAATGCTATTCAACATGTTAATCTAATTCCAAAGTCAAAGTGTGCTTACCACTTGATATTCTAAGCCACACATTAAGATGGTGTTACAAGTAATGCAAAATCATGCACTTTACATGCCTTTACTGAATTGCTTCCATTTTAATATTAAAATGAGACGTAGCATATACCATGGTTCTTCACATAGTGCTATTTATCTTTAGAGTTTTCTCAACCTCAAGTTAATAGAAAGCAAATTTTAATTTCCCTGCAACTTCAAAAGTCAAGCAGTCTGTACCACTACAGAAAGGGACCATGTCACATAGGTAAGTTATAGTTTGTCCAAGCAGAAGTATATTACCCAATGCCTAGTGCAACGGGATTGTATGACCAAAATGGGTAGCAACTAATATCTTAATGAGGTTGATATTCTTGGCTATAAAAATATCGCTGCCAAGATACAAAATAATCCAGACATGGATTCAAGAGCAACAACAGTACTGCTATACTTGCTATCACACACAGTCAAAGAGTATGTCAAACTGTCGAAGCTCACACATAAAAATTCGATTAGGTAAGTGTTACCATGCTAGGGATTGGTAGTGCAAAAGATGACACATTTGCGAAAGATGACATTTACAAAATGGCATGGAAGTCTATGTGTCTACCAAGAAAATGCCATTCACATGTATGCAAACAATGTCAGCAGGCATCCATAACAAGCTGATGTGAGTGTGTCCCAGACTTTCACCTCCACCACCTTGTTGGATCACCCCGAGGATAGTCTACCTCTGGTCACCACCTGCATGAAGGGTAATCATAAAACCATGCATGAAACAAAGTTGTAGTTAGTTTGAGATAATCAAAGTATTTAAAACACATGCGAATCAAAATATCTCTAATTCCAATTAAGCAAACCATTAATTGCATCTTAATAATAATCTAACAATTAATTATGCAAATAATTGCTCCATAGTTCCATGTCATAAACAGTGATGCATGTGGAAAATACATTTAATTCCTAAAGCAATAAAACCCAAAATTGGGATAGGACCTATTATATTTGTAGTTTTATTTGATGTTGGACTCAGAGGAACCAGTAAGACACTTCAGTTGTATGCGTTACTGATTTGTTCTCATGCTTGATCACTAAGAGAGGACAATGTTCTTCAGCTAGAGTTCTTATGTTTGTTAGCTGTGATTCTAAAGAGTATTTTCTTTGAATTTTATTTGGAGACAGACCAAGCACACTGTTCTCTTTCTTAATATAAATTTTAAACCAGTTACAGTCCAATCGTTTATTCTGTTCTACTTGTTTGGGTGAAATTTATTTGATACTAACACCAAATAGACTTACATTTAGTTGAAATAAAAGTAATTATTATATTACAAAATCACAAAAAGCAGTTCAAAGAATATGAGGGTGCACATGTGGATAATATGCCACATTTCACACTCAACCTATTTCTAACAATTTTTTGGATGTGAAAATATAACATAGACATTGATTGGATTATTTTCTAGGAGATACATAGATTATATTTGAAATGACTTATATTAAATCCATGGGTACCAAGTTGGTTGCACTACAAATTGTAATGTCCCCAAATGGGACAAATCAACAATATTGGGGTTTTTCCTGAAACCCTAACCATCAAATGTGTCATCATAGGAATATTACCTAGGGCACAAATAATACTTTGTCTATTCAATCCACACACAAGTACAGATCTGATATACCACAGAAAACTACTCAAAATCCTCCTTTCTCCATCTAAAAGTAGCTAAAAATTAGGAATTTTGAAAATGATCATTTTATGAATTATTCTCAATCAAACCTTTGTTGAGTTAAACTCCAATCCCTCAGAAAATCACAGCGAAGTAAATACCTCGAAATCTGAAATGTTATGATCAATTATAGCCGAATAGCCTCATAACAAAGATGTGAAAATTATACAACTACTAGTTGAATATATGAATGGTAATATTGGCCTCTCAAGATGCTCAAATAATTCCCCAAAGGGAATTGCCCCACTGTTGGAATATTTCTGCCTTTTTTCCACCATACATAATACTGAAATTTGGCTAACAAATGCCACTAAACCCAACCCAGAAATATGCTTGTTTATCCGCTCTTTTCCCTCCACACAGCTGAAATTTAATGCAAAATACAATATTAATTTTCAGAATGAATAGATGGTGATTTAGGCTTACGGAGGCCCCTCAAACACCCAACCAAGCTTCCAATTGAAGTCGCCCAGCTGCCCTAACCAGTTGCTGCTTTAAGTAATGGGTTTATACCCTTCTAGAGCCTTATCCACAGCCCTAAGCCTGCATTGTCAAACTCTTACCTTGTTCGCTGCCCTCACATACTATTAGCAGCCCCTAAGTGCAATTCTATGCCCCCTTTTGAGCTTCAAACCCTCACAGTTGTCGTCCACACTCCACAAACTCTAGGCGCTGCCCTAGGTGCCATCAAGCCTTGGAAATGGAGCTCAGTTTGCAAAACCAAACAATGAGAAATCAATGCAATCCCCTAGGAGGAAGCCCTAGTAGAAACGAGGGTTTTCGTCCTTGCTCTATTCCAAGCTTTACATGCTTGGTCAAGCGTTACATGCTTGATATAAAATTTATTTTCCAAAACATATATAACCCTTCAATGAATTCCAAACTCCCTTTATATACTCACCTTTTTAAATTATGATGGTAGGGTTAAATACATAAAGGTTGGTTAGCTTTTAAAACCCACTTAAAGGCACTTTATGTCCTTTAAGTCGCAAAAGGGCCCTTCTCAATGCAAAAATAGAACAACTTAAGTGATGCCTTCACTTTTACCTTTCAAAGAGGGTAGTATGTGCTACAATTTTCTCTCACTTTCCCATAGCCTAGGGGAAACACCCAAAAAGTAGGCTAGGGGGCATGTCCAAAGCCCTTAGGTCAAAAAGGGGGACATTACAATCCTCCCTGCCCAAAATTGCTGGTCCTCAAGCAATTATAGTATCCAAAGGGGTATCCCAACCTCCCTTATTATGCAATGTCCACTTGTAATTGTTTCCCAAGGAAGGGAAACCATCTCTAGTTTCTTCTTGTTGTCGTACCTGTTGCTGTTAGGCATGTACCAGCTGTAGTCAATCTCAAAATCAGTCACCAATCTCATTCTTCTTTCACACGAATGGCTGCCCTGGTTGTAGTCTTAAATGTGTAACCAACAACAGTTGTTAACTCTCTCGAAACCACCTTCCAAGCTTATCATTTCAAGTTCCATAAGGGCTGAAAACTTCCTTATAAAGGTTGTCACCCAATCTTTGGCCCCTAAGCTCAATTGACCCTTATCAAGAAGAGGATCCTCCCCACAACAAACCTATACCTGCTGACATGTGGGCTGTAGATGTAATGTACAGCCATGCAATTGCCCCCAAACGTCAACTTATTCTTTATCAAGTTGACCTCCCATGAGTCCATATTCATATTCTTCAAGGATGTGATTATGAGCTCAAACCTTTGTTGTTTGGGTACGGGTATGGGTACGGATACGGGGACGTTTCGGGTATGCGGGTACGTCATTTTTCAAAAACCTTGATTTGGATACGTCGTGGGTACGTCTGTGTATATGTATGTATGTATATATATGTATATATATATATATATATATATGTATATATATATATATTGTATTTTACTCATTTTTTTAGTAAAACACTTGAAACTACTTAGTGTGAAAATATTTGTCTATAAATGATAAAACACTTAAAAATATATAATATTCATTCATTCATTACTTCAAAGACAAGATGTACATTCAAATCTAGAATAAATCATCTCGATTGTCCACAAAATCATGAATGCCACTTCCATTATTTTTCAACTTTATCATTTACTGACACTTTCTCTCACAAGGGCTCATCGGTGCATTGAATCTCACGAGTGCATGCCTTAAGGGGTGCACAGGGAATGGGGTGGGATCGGCTTGTGGCACTTTGCCAGAGATATTCTCATACTATTCTATCACGCATACATCCCTTCATGCAGCCTTCATACCTCCTATGATGTCTCCTTGAAATCTTGAAACCCTGAAATATGGCTAAGTTTGAAACCCTGAAACCCTGGAAGCTGACTAACTCTGAAATATGACAGGATCCTCCAAAACCTAGAATTTGCATTATAGCTCCTAGCAGTCCGAAACCCCTCTCAAACGACCTGAAAGTATATAAATAAAATATAACTTAAAGTATAAGAAACTAGATGTCCATTCTTATACTTAAATGTTTATTTTATTTCTATACGGTTGGGTTCGGACTAGATTTACATTTAGGGTTGCTTAGTTTTTAGGGTTTTTTTTTTAAGGATTTTCTGAGTTTTTTTTATAAAAAATTCGCCATTTTTTTGCCGGAATCCCTCAGGTACGCGCCGAAAACGTCTCGAGTACTCCCGGAGGCGTCCGTTGACGTGTCGGACTACTCCCGGAGGCGTCCGCTGACGTGCCGGACGTTTTCGGCACGCTGGCGGGCGCCTCCGGGACGCCTCCGGGAGTACCCGGGACGTCTCCGTACCGGAGGCGTCGGGCCGGGGGGCGTATCCCTGCAACACAGGCTCAAACACTACGCACAAAGAGCTAGAGATGCCAAAATGAATCAAACTGAAATGTGTGATAAGGCAGCCCCTTATGAAAATTTCCCTTTGAAAGTGTGCTAGGGAGTGTGTGCTCCCATGGTATGTATTCCAAAACTTGTTAGGGTCTTCTATATGCCAAGCCAATCTCCCCGCAAACCAAAATGGTAGCCCCTCTATTTGCAAAGATAAAACAAACTTGAGCCAATTTGAAAGCATACCTTGTGAGGGCATGCCATGGGTATGCAAGTAACCTTGCAATGATGTCCTCATGTCTTTCTTCCTGCTGCCCCTTGTCAACTTGGTCCAGCATGTAGGGAATACATTTTGAGTTCAACAGAGACCCAAATTTACCAAATGAAGAGAGCTGTACCTAGTGCTCTTCAACCTCTTGACATGCAAGAAGTGCCCCCAATCATGAGCATTTCCAGAATTTGTTAAAGGCTGTAACAAGTCAAAAAAATCACATTCCTTACCCTCATGAAGCAACTGAGTTTGCATACATAACCCAGAATTTTCTGAGTGACAAAATTCAACTCTGATTTGTGCACTACTCCCTACGAATTTGGGTTGTAGCATGCTTGAAACTTCAAATTTTATGACCTCAATAGGCGGCTGTACTTGACTTATTAACTCAGAAATTGCTGAGCAAAAATATTCAGATTTTGCATATTCACTTCCAGAAGTTATGTAAGGCTGTGATATGCCAATTTTTTTTATAAATTTTGGAGTGCTTGGTCACCTGAGTTTGCATACCTCTATTTACTTTTCTGCCCTCATAATCTCCAGAATTTATCAAACTCTTCAAACACGAAGTTGGGTGGTTTCTACCACCTCCAATTGGCTGCCCACATATGGAAATCACAGTATTCCTTGTATTTCTCAAGACCACTGCAATTGATCTCCCTGGTGATCCTACACATGGAACAAACTAGTGTCATTGCATTCGGCGAACTTCAAGGATTTAGTTCGGAATTCGCCAAACTTCATAAAAACTTTTGAAATTCATTGAAATTTGCCTAAAATTTGTCCCGAATTTATACAGCAAATTTAATCGAGTCAAAGTCGTATAAAATCATTGGAATCTGCGTAAAATCATTTTTTTAGGGCTGGTATATAGAAAATGCATTTGAGGGTGAATGTTATTACGTTGTTCGTTGCGTTCCAAACTTCAACGACATTCTAAACTTTTGTTGCATTCTAAACTTTCGCCGCATTCTAAACTTCGATCATGAGTCACGAGTCCACGACCTGCGTTCAACTCAAAATTTCGCTGACATTCGTTGCAGCGTCCAAGCCCCACATTAGGGTTCCAGGCTTCCAACGTCCAACTCCAAGTGCCAACGACAACAACTACAGCGGCAACTTGCAGGGTAAGTAATCGTTTAAATTTTTAAAATACAAATAATAGTGTCTCGACTCTCTCTATGAGTCTGTATTATCATTTTAGTCTGTAGCCTGTGGCCCTGTAAGTCTTTGTTTGTATAAACCTTGCACAAATGCATAAAATAATAGACTAGTATAAGTTACTGTGTAACCCTGTAGGCTGTGGCTGTGCAGTGTAGAGTCGTAGACTGGGTCACTGTAGTGAGTCATGGACTCGTGACTAGTCTATAAAATAAGAAATGGATAGTTTCAATTTTAATTGTAATTTTGGTTTTCGTAAATAATAAATATATAAGAAATTTGATAGTTAATAAATTATTACAGTTGAAACTTGAAAGTTTTGTAATTTGTTAATATTTTTGATAGTCTACAAACAACAATGACTGCAAGTCTGCACATAAAACATACACTGCCCTAAAGGTTACATCAGAATTCAGCATGGCACCCCCAAAATCATTAGCAGCAGGATGGAAATACATGAACCGTGAGAATCAATCTAACGACGTCACTTGCAAGTTATGTCAACACTCCTTTACAACGACTTTAATAAGAGTAATGGATCATCTTCTTGGCATATCAAGAGGTAAAGGAGGTGGTGTTGAAGCATGTGCAAATGTGACACCTGAAATAAAAGAAACATTGGAGAAAGACTACAGTAGTTCACTAGTAGCATCTCAGAAAAGGGCACAAAAAAACAGAAAATCCAAGAGGACCTTTCTAGGTCCAAATATCACACATCTTATTCCTCCGACATGTCCACAAGCTCAACAATGCCACAAAAAAGTACTGGGGCAACAACATTGAAAAGTGTATGGCAACTTGTAGAAAAAGAGCAGGTTGATAATGCATGGGCTGATTTCTTTTACGAATCAACGATTCCATTTAATGTTGCTAGGAGCCCTTATTTCAAAAATGTTGTTTAACAATCAATAGCATTTGGCAAATGGTACACAACACTAGGTTCAGAAGCTTTGAGGAAAACTCTTTTGAAGAGATCAAAAGATAGGGTCACCGATAAATTGGCAAGCATCAAAGACTCTTGGAAGTCAACAGGTTACACCATCATGAGTGATGGTTGGACTGATATATGCCAAAGGCCACTGATCAATGTGTTGGTCTATTGCCCTAAAGACGTATTTCTTAAGGTAATTGATGCCATGGAACATACAAATACTTTTGAATATATCTTAAACATTTTGGATGAAGCAATTCTCGAAGTTGGTGCAAAAAATGTGGTCTAGGTTGTTACTGATAGTGCCAACAATTGTGTGGGGTAGGAAAGTTGTTAGAAGAAAAATACTTACATATTTATTGGAGCCCTTGTGTAGTGCATTGTATTGATTTACTACTCGATGACTTGGCCAAATTTCCTTGGGCACACGAGGCAGTGCAAAGAGGAAGAACAATTGTGAATTTCATTAAAAATCATTGCCTCACATTGAACATATAGAAGAGGCATTCAAGCAAGGAGTTGTTGAAGCCATGTGACACAAGATTTGCCTAATTCTTTATCACTTTGAAAAGAGTTTTTGAGCAGAAAGGAGCTCTTTGGTCTGTTGTTTGTAGCAAAGATTGGGAAGATTGTGTTCTTGCAAAAAGTTCTAAAGGTAAAAATGTAGAGCAAATCATCCTAAGCAATGATTTTTGGGAAAATGCGAATAAGGTTATAAAAATGTGTGCACCCATAGTTTGCATGCTTCGCATGGTTGATGGTAACGTTCCTTGTATTGGCATGGTTTATGAGGGTATGGACCGTTGCAAAGAAGCCATTCAAAAGGCTTTCATTAATGTAGAAGCTGAATATAAAGAAACGTGGGATATTTGTGATGGGAGATGGAAAATGATGCATACTTATTTGCATGCAGCAACATGTTATTTGGGGCCCACATTATATCACATTGAGAGAGGGTGATCGTGAAGTCATCGCTGGCATTTATACAGTGATTGAAAAACTTGTTCCTAGTCGAGATATTGCAAAGAAAACAAGAGAGCAACTCAAGGCATACCAGAGAGGAGATGGGTTATTTGGAACCCAATCAACAATAGATGACAGAGAGGACATGGAAGGAGATGAATGGTGGTGATTCTATGGGGCAGACACTCCTGAGCTACAACATTTTGCAATTTGAGTCTTGAGTCAAGGAGTTAGTGCATCGGCATGCGAGAGGAATTGAAGCAACTTTGACCATATTCAACAAAAAAACGAATAAGTTATCAAAAACACTAAGGGATCTTGTTTATGTTCGTAGCAATTTATGACTGACTATGAAAAAAGTGACAAGAAATGCATTCTTTAAGAATAAGAAGCTTCAAAATTTTTTACAAGACTCTTCTGATGAGGATGAGGCTGATTTTGTTGGTGTTGAAGAAGAAAATGAAGCTAATGAAGTTGATAATGATGAAGCATTCGATGATTATATTGAGCCTAGCGCTCTAGATGATCTAGAGCTTTTTGATGTAACAAGTGGGCCTTAGCCCATAGAGAACCAGAAGTATAATACCTTGATGATGATCTATATGTTTTTAAAAACATTTTAAATTATGGTATTACTATTCTGTATTCAGCATGTTTTTCATGTTTTTTTTTATTTCAATTTATCTATGATAAATTTTGGAGTCAGAAATTTTGGACAGATTCTGTTCTATTTGACAGTTTGAAGAGAACACAAATTATATGAATCTAAATTAACTTGTATGTTCTGATTTTATATGGTAGTATTTCTCCATCAAGTTATGTTCTGATTTTAAATTAAGTTATTATTGTATGTTGATCTCACACTCACAGCACTAGCAGGAAGAGAACACAATTGATATGAATCTAAATTAGTTATCATTAAAACAAAGTCTTTTGGACATGTTTGTTTATATGAAATGTGAAGTTTCTTAAATGGAGGGTTGATATATTTATAAAAATAAGTATATTTATATTAGCTGAATTCAATTACAAATTTAATCCCAAATTTTTAGTTCCGAATTTTTTCCTTGACGAATTTGAATGCGGTGACTATGGAACAAACACATTAGTAGAAACAATAGTGTTTATCAACACTTTTATAATTACTTCATCATGCCTTATGAACATGATATGGACTTCCTTTTGGTGTCTTTGCTTTTCCTTATCATGGTCGTAACAAGCTTCTTCCTTCTTCCAATTCCCTTTTGTAGTGGATGGAAACCCACTTATACATGCTTGAACTGTTTCCATCGTGTTGAGGTGTGAGAAGCACACCTTCCTAGGGCCAATACTCACCAGGGCAGCAAGAAATCCTAGGGAAAGCAAGCTGAAACTGTGGAAAACAGCAGTTAATGTGTTACTTACAGCCCTCCATTTGATCCTTGGATCATGATATCTCTTGCTTATGCTCCTTTCCATGATGGTCCAAGTTTTATCCCTTGTCTTGCCATTTGACAAAATAACAAATTTATGCTTGTAAGGCTCACTTGGATCCCACATCCATGATAGACATTTGCCATGCCCATTTCTTGGATTTTATTGGAAGAATCCGTCTCCATTTAGTGCCCTTCACCTCAATCGTTGCTATTTGTTGTACCTTTCCTCCTTGCATTCTTCCTCTAGTCACAACCATTCCATAGAATACAACAAATAAATTGTGATGCTTACCAATTTTATGAGTTGTTTGCATGCTTTTTAACATGCCTTTCACCTTGTCTCCATTCTTGGTATGATCCTTAAGAGGACCAAAATGTTGTGGGAGCACAGTAGGAGGGTTATGCCACAATTCCTTGCCATGAATAGAATTGAATTGCTTACTTCTATGTGCTGTTCCAGAAATTGCAGCAAGTTGAGAATGAGCATTATTGTTTGTAGTGTTGATCTTGTTCACCAATTTCTCCTTGCTAATGTGCAAAATGGATTTTCCTTGGTTGTTGCAATTATCATACTAGTGTTTAAGGAACTCACCTTCCCTTTTGAATGCCCTTAGGTGTTGCCTAGCTTGGAAGGCTACGGATTTTCCCTCCTTTGCCCTCCTTAGGCACTCATCACACCTTCTTTGGGTCCTTGCTATAGGGGTCAAGTTTCCTTCCTCTTTCCCTTCTTGGTGCGTGGTATGTTTCCCATCACAAGTGGCTGCCCTGCTTGACTCCTTTCTTAGTGCCATCTGAAATTGCTTCTCTTGGTTCAACCATGTCTTTGCCTTCTATTTGCAGCTTTTTTTGTTGTTCCTTAAATTTCAAAAACCCCTCATCTTGCTGCCTCTGAATTTCTGGTTTTTGTGGTTCATAAAATCCAGACTTTGGCTGCCCTTTAGACAATTGAAAATTCGCCATTGGCTGCCCCAGACTTTCTGTTTTTAGGGCTTCAGGAAATTGACCCCATGGCTGCCCCTTGTATAGCTGGAAACCCCTATTTAGTTGCTCTAACAATTTTGAATTTTGGAACTCGCTATATCCTTGAAACTCAATATTCTCTCCTCCTATGAGAGACTGTTGGGGTCTAGGGCTTAACCCCATATACTTAACCAAATTTGTTGGGCCTTAATGCCCTTAGTTCTCTATGAAAATCCTGCATAGCTTGTAACACATTTTCCAAAGCTTCTTCATTTGTCCTCATTTTCATCCCCACATTTTGAATGGGATCTTTGTAATCTTCTTTTAGAAGAAACACAAGCTTCCACATCATTATGTAGAATTTGAATCACACAGTTGGCCAAGAAGTTGGCTCTGATACCACTGTAATGTCCTCAAATGGGACAATTCAACAATATTGGGATTTTTCCTGAAACCCTAGAAGCCAAGTACCAAAACTATACAAACTTTAAACAAGCTGGAAATAAGTAATTCAAACACTAACCATCAAATGTCATCACAGGAATATTATCTAGGGCACAAATAATATTTTCTCTATTAAATCTACACACAACTACAGATTTGATATACCACAAAAAACTACTCAAAATCCTCCTCCATCCAGCAACTAGCCAAAAATTAGGAATTCTGGAAATGATCATTTCATGAATTATTCTCAATCAAACTTTTGTCGAGTTAAACTCCAATCCCTCAGAAAATCACAGCGAAGTAAATACCTTGAAATCTGAAATGTTATGATCAATTATAGTTGAATAGCCTTTTAACAAATATGTGAAAATTATACAAATAATAGCTGAATATATGAATGGTAATATTGGCCTCAATTGGCCCCTAAAGATAGTCGGGGTGGTGGTCCTTCAGTGTTATGTGATTCTGATGGATAGGCAATTGATGAAAGTATATATTTTTTTTGTTTAAGGAAATTAGATCCATTGGTTTTCGAGGTAGATAATTCCCAAATGTTAATGATCATTTGCCTCATAATCATGTTTCTCATTTTCAATCTCCTCTTCAGAGAGATCCATCTGCAGCTGATTTCTGGTTGGCATAACTTATTTATGTTTGTAATCATCTGGTGATGCTATTGTTCTTGTTATGGCTTATGATCAGGTTGATTTACTTTCTCAGGTTATTCATGTTGCTATTGAAGCAGTTGATGTTGCAATTGGCTACTTAAACAAGATTGAGATAATTATTCTCAAGATGTTGTGAAAATGATGTTTCTCCAGATCTTTTGGGTGTTGATGCTGAATTTTTAATGTTGCTACTGTTCCAAATGTTTTTTGCACGTCACTTTATTGATCTTTCATTAGTTTTATCCATTTTTATCTGTTCTGTTGATAGAGACTTGGAAAGCATTTGTGCTAAGGTTTCACATTCTAATTCTATATGCAGCTTTTGTACTTGAAATAGATTTGTAAATTTTCATTACCTGTATAAACATGTCACCTACAATATTAAATGTCTCATCACTTCTCTTCTTGTTTATTAGCTTGCTATCTTGTTTGATAGTTGAGCAAAACATAGTGATGTGTATTTATTGAATAGATTGCTTAATTACGCATCTTACGCAAATGTTTGAGCTATATCTGTGTCTATCCAACTTATTCTTGTCTTGTCTAAGAACCTATATCTTGAATGGAAATAAAAATTGTGTAAATTTTAATTTTTCATTCCTCTATATGCACCTTTAGAAGCAATGAATGTCAATTTCTGAATTTGATGCAATTCTCAATTATATTTAAACCCAATTGTAGAAGGTTCTAATGAATTACTTGATCTTAGATTATTGATACAATAGTCGACTTCTCAAGGCATCAAATTGTGCAGAGTGTTTTTATCGCATATGATCCTTCATACTGGATGATCCATAAAGGTAGCAGAACTGATGGTGGTGATGGTAAGTTTACCATGTGGTGGAAAGTTCCTTTGCATGTAATGGAGTCAATTTTTTAACTGATTGCAAGCTTTTTAAAGAAGGTTATGCATAATCCTTATTTATCAGTATCATCTAGTTTCAATATTGATATGAACAATTGCAACAAAGAGAGAGAACACAAAAGAGTTCTGTAACCTTTCATTTCTTATACTCACATGTATCATGTATATATGTATATATAAATATTATAAAGGAATAAGAAAGAAGCTTCTAGAAGAAGGAAGCTTCCATGAGAAGAAAGATGCACATAGAGATATCTACGACATTTAAGACCATACAAGAAGCCCATGTGACTATAGACGTGTGAGTATATTTAATACACCAGCCCATATGGCTGAGCCTCATCATTTCCTCCTTTCTTAGAGTAAACTGTCTGCATTTTTTGCTGTACTTATAGAAAGTGCTGCACAAATGCTGATTGGGGCATCTACTTGGCTTGAGTTGGAAATGAATCCATGCGACAAACAACGTGGTAGTTGAGTGGCACCCAATAATGTGTGTGTAGGTATCAAGAAGAGCATTTTCATCCAAAGGAGCCTGACAATTTGGAATGGTGTCCTTAAGATGAGAGATGAAAACCTGTTCCTTCAATTGTGGTGGCTCATAAGGCTTATGTTGGCTCACATTCACAACATTTTGTATAGAAAGTTGAGAAGGAAGATCCAACGTGAAGGAGTCTTCACCAATCTGCTTCAAAATGGTATAAGGCCGATACATAATGGGTTTCAGCTTATGAAACTGCTGAGATTAATTTTGGTTTATTCTCTGTAGAGGCAAAATTTGTCATGAATATGAACATGCAGAGGGAATGAAGGGAGACCATAAGTTCTTTTTATTTGGCTTGAGTCAACAATTTTGTATCATGAACATGTGCATGGCCTTAAGACAAATGTTGGACGAAAGAAGAAACCGTAGCGTGCTCCTTTTGTTGATGAGATGGAGTTGTGGGAAGATTTATTAGAATCTCATTGGAAGCAAGGGTCGATAGTCATAGAAGGCCTCAAACGGAATGTCTTGTAGAGACATGGATTCGTCGATTATAACCATGCTGCAACATATGATGGTAAGTATCTCACTGCTTCTTCTGTTTGTGAAGATGCATAGAGTATGAACCAAGAGTGGTTAACTACCTACCTTAGTTTGACCATTAGTTTGTGGATGAAAAGATGTAGATAACCTCAATTGAAAACTCCAAAGATTTCAAAAGGTTTTCCAAAAGTGGATAAGAAATCTTGATTCATGATCAGAATAGTGAGGGGTATTCCCATTGACACCATATATGCTGGGACAAAAGTTAAAAACTCAGCATCTTTGGGAGCATCTATAGATTTTTTGCATGGAATGGATATGGCCATTTTAGAAAACCTTATATGACAACATATAACTAATCATACTTTCTATGAGTAGGTTGCAATCGACTAATAAAATCCACTTATAGGTCTACTCAACATATCATCATTGCTATTAGCCTTCCCCTTTTTGTTCTCAATACTGAGAGGAAATTACTGAATATAAGTAGACATTTAAGAAGCCTTTGATCTTGATCATGGAATGTGAATTCAAAAAACAAGAGGGGCTGATGATAACTATGAAGAATTGTTTCCTTACCAAGGATGTAATTCCATTGTGTGAATGTTTGAACCAAAATAGAACTCCTTATCATTTGCGTTGTAGTTTTGTTTGCTGTATAAATTGGTTCTGAATTGTATACAATGGAGTGGTCTTGATGCTGAAGAAGGCATATGGCATAATCTAAATTATTTGACTTAATGCTACACTAGATGGCTCTAAGAGAAGGCAAGCAAAAAAAAGAAGTGCGGAGTACATATTGAAACTCGCTTGTTTCACTGCTTGCTTTCGAGAAAGAAAAGGAGAGATAGGCGATGAATAAAAAGAAGATATTTTGTATATTTTTACAATCCTATGGAATTTTGTAGGTGGTGTGCCGCCCATCATGAATGGCGTCTCGATTATATTGGTAAGGGCACTTAAGGATTAACTCAAATTAGTCAAATGGAGTGACACCGTAATGAATTGTATCGTGAAGGGTTTTGATGGGAGAGGCTACTGCACAACTTCGTTGGAAGAGGGAAAGCCTTGGCCTATCAACCGAGTTCTCTCCTACCCCATTATCTTTTAGGAGAAAATTCTATGAAGTTTTTTTTAGTTTTTGAACAATAAAATTGTACGATTAGATTCTTTGGGAAAGACTGTGTGGAGCCTTAGAGCTATTGAACTAGAAGGCCATAGGAAAATGGCCTTGGCCTGTGAAAGTTGCTCTCGAATGAAATGGGCTTGGAATCATCAAAGGTGGTGAAGTGCTCTAGTACAATACATGCCATATATGTTCTTGTTACTAACATTTTTTTCCTCGCTTGTTTGAACCAACCCAAGTGAAACTAGGGTGGGCTCTTGTAAGAAGCTGTAAATATGAAACTAGCTTTTGAGACACTAGGTTTTTGTCACTACCGTTACCAATGACAAGAGAAACCAAGTGATAGTTTTCTTTGAAGTTTTGGGTGAAGGGGGGGGCTTCCTCCAGACTTTGTTGAATGGTCTCTAATCATCAAAATAAACTAAGGATTTGGAGTGGCTTATTGTTAGCTAGAATCTTTGCATCTTATAGTTTAGGTTGTTGCTCTCTAAGGTGAGACTTACTCATTCTTGGCTTGAAAAGCTCTGTATTCTTCCATGGAATGGCCAAGCTTTCTTTGATAAATGTAGTTCTTCTTTTCCTTCACTATCAGATGAAGATGACTTGCTTAAATTGTTTAAGTTTCCATCAGTAGTGCATGGGGTGTTGGGGGAATAGGGTTTGAAGAAGAAGCATTGGTAGTGCTGGAAGTGCAACTAGAACTATTCTTTGGAAATTTATACCCAAGATCATGTTGAGTAATATCGAATCCATTTCAAGAATAGCTATTTCTTTCCTAAGACTAAGAAGTTAACCAGAAGGAAATTTCACCTTAAGTGCCAAGCTCAGATTTGCAATTTCCAACTTGTCCTGGAGGTCATCAAACATTAATTTATTTGGAGGAAGCATGAGGGTCCATTCTAGGCTGTTATATCTTACAAAAGTGTTACATGAAATTACCAAATCGGGGGATGTGCTCGCAGAGTGTCTCAATTGTTAGGGAACTTTGGGGGTCTTGGATATAAAAATATGAATATTTTATTTATATAAATTATTGAACGGTGACTAGATAAACAATATGAATGTATTGAAGAAGTCATTATACATCATCGTACAATAAAAAATTCGAAAATATAAATACATTGAATTCTACTTTCTAACAACTAGTCAATTCATTAGCTGACATTAGTTGATTATTCAAAAATAAACAAAACATAAAAATGGAATGAATCATCACATCACATTGAAAAAGTGATCTAGTACAATACATGCCCTATTTGTGCTTGTTACTAACATTTTTTTGCTAACTTGTTTGAACCAACCCAAGTGAGACTAGGGTGGGCTCTTGCTAAAAGCTGCAAATATGAAAATAGCTTTTGAGGCACTAGGTTTGTCTCACTACCGTTATCATTGATAAGAGGAACTGAGTGATACTTTTCTTTGAAGATTTGGGTAAAGGGGGGCTTCCTCCGGACTTCGCTGAATAGGTCTCAAATCATCAAAATAAATTATGGATTTGGAGTGGCTTAACGATTAGCTAGAATCTTTGCATCTTCTAGTTGAGGTTGTTGCTATCTAAGGTGAGTCTTACTCATTCTTGGCTTGGAAAGTTCTGTATTCTTCCATGGAATGGCCAAACGTTTTTTGATAAATCTAGTTCTTCTTTCCTTTACTAGCTGATGGAGACAACTTGCTTAAATTGTTCAAGTCTCCATCAGTAGTGCATGGGGTGTTGGGGGAAAAGGGTTTGAAGAAGAAGCAATGATAGTGCTGGAATTGCAACTAGAATTGTTCTCTGGAAATTTATACCCAAGATTGTGTTGAGTAATATAGACTTCACTTCAAGAAAAGCTATTTATTTCCTTAGACCAAGAAGTTAACCAGAAAAAAATTACATCTTAAGTACCAATTTCAGATTTGCAATTTCCAGCTTGACCTGGAGGTCATCAAACAATGTAATTTATTTATAGGAAGCATGAGTGTCCATTCCTTGCTGTTATATTTAACAAAAGTGTTACATGAAGTTACCATAGCGGGGTGATGCGTTCGCAGAGTGTCTCACTTTGTTGTAGGGAACTGTTGGGGGACATTGATATAAAAATATGAAGATTTTATTTATTTAAATGAATGAACAGTGACTAGATAAACAATCTGAATATATTCAAGATTAAGTCATTATACATTATCATACAATAAAAAATACTAGAATTTAAATGCATTGAATTCTACTTTCTAACAACTTGTCAATTCATCAGCTGACATTAGTTGATTGTTCAAAAGTAAACAAAACATAAAAATGGAATGAATCATCACATCACATTTTGATTTCAAAAGTGATATCCACATGACTGAAAGTTGAAATTTGAAAAAGTAAATTCAAATTTAAGTAACAAGTTTGAAGATTGATAGCCCAAATCTAAAGCATGAAGTATAGTTCCAAGTTTATAAATTATTGGTTACTGTATTTGTGAGATTATTGATAAAATAGTGACTTCTCAAGGCATCAAAATTTATAGTGTTTTTATTGCATATTATCCTTCATATAGGATGATCCATAAAGGTAATAGAACTGATGGTGGTGATGGTAGGTTTATCATGTGGTGGCTAGTTCCTTTACATGTAAAGAAGCTGTAGTTTTTAACTGTTTGTAGGCTTTTTAAATAAGGTTATTCATAATCCTTATTTATTGGTATCATCTATTTTTAATATTGATTTGAAAAATTGCAACAAAAACAGTTAACACCAAAGATTTCCATATCTGTTCATTTTGTACACTCACTTGTATTGTGTATATGTAAATATTATGTATCTTGTACAAGGAAGCTTCTAGAGGAAGGAAGCTTCTAAGGAAAGAAAGATGTACATAGATATATGTATAACATTTAGCACAAATCCCAGACATGAAATTAGTAGTATGTTGAATGTTCTACTACAAACTAAATTCTATATAGACATAAAGTAGGAGTCTCAAAAATAACCAGGAATGTAGAGTAAGCCCTGCTAATGGCTCATATGTGTGCTACCATGACTGCTTTTCTCTCAACTTCCATGCCTTCAAAACTTGCCTACATTCTTGATGTCATACATGCTAATGTTATCATCATTTTCAGGTTATTCTTGCTGATGAACGGTACTCAAGGGCACCCCAACTAATCCCTGTTGAAGATCTACATCCTTATGAATTTGTCTGGCATTAGGATCAACATCCAATGTGTGTTAGGTCCTTACAAACACTCTCTAGTCTTCCTATGCTTAAGACGCAAGCCATCAAGAGCTCCAACCAAATTCTCCGTTTACTTAGAACGAGTTGATTTCTCTTGATGGAGTGGAAGAAACTATAAGCTTTTGAACACACACACACACACACCCCCTCCCACCGACGTGGCACGCACGCACGCACGCACACACACACACGTGCGCGTGCACGCATGCTTGCCGCACGCTCGCTCTAGGATATATTTGTATATTAAATATATTGTTTATCTTTGAAATATAGTATGATTGATCATTTTTTGTTTTATAACTGTTTTTCTGTTTTATTTTTTTTCAGGTATTTATTTCATTTTAGTTTATCTTTGATGGTGTTGATTTCCTTGCTCTAGGGAAGACAAGTCCCTCCATTTTGGGGAGGCGAGTCTTCTTAGAGTCCTCTTTTCAGGGAACGATTTCCCAATGCTAGGGGATGGGTTTCCTTGGATGCCCCTATTTTGAGTATATCAGGGGGATGTGGGAGAAGTTTCCCATGAGTTTCTTGAGTTCTCGGAACAGGGTTCCCCCAAGAAATGTGTTTTTAAGGTTAGTGAATGAGTTATCTTGTGACACTGTTTAAAAGACTATTAATTTTTATGTTTTGAGTTGAAGCCTGTTAAGTGTTAGTGAAGATGTTAATGACTAGTAATGAATAAATAGATGTGAAGAGATACCATGGAAAATTGTGTCATTTGTTTTGTAGTTTTGTATGAAGTGATACTGTCGATAGTGAAGCATTTGGGGAACACTTTTTCAGGTACGAGATCTGCAAAAACTTCTTCTTCAAGGATAGAGTGTGAGGATGGTTCAATCAGAGAATTGAGGAGAGAGGAGTCGAAATGCAAGATGGAAAAAGCAAGACAATAGCAGAGTGATGCGTGTAGGAGTGGGAGATGAGTATTTGAATGATGTGACCAATGTATGGTGAGAAAGGAGGAGATAAAAACTAAACGCCCACAAAACATGCGAGAGCAGGAAAATGAGATCATAAATGGTGAGTGTGCAATTGTAGGGGCAATTGACAAGTCCTTTAGTACATCAAATCAGCCACGATTAATGAGAGAAGTGAATGGTGACGATGGATATAGAGTTGATGGAGACTTTTCTTTACCATGCCACTGTTGCACGTTAATGAGAAGTGTTGAAGATTGGCTCTTCCTCCATGGAAGATTGGGAAGTAATAGCCTCTAACACAATAACATTTATACCTTCGAAGTCTGAGATAAGAAGACCTTCTATGAGCTGAAGATGCTCAAGCTAACTCATAAGTTTGCTATTAGGTTTATGGCTTTGTTGCAATCATGGTAACAATGTGAGATGGAAGTTTGTGAAAATCTTGGTATAAGTTTTTTGACCTGCTGAAGATGTTTACATAATTTACAGCTATTGATCTTCCCACTGCTGACTACATGTACCAATAATTGAGAGTCACCTTCAATCTATAGATTGTTGATGTTTTAATCTTGTTGCTAACTGAAGGCCCAGGATTATAACCTGGAACTCAGCCTCATTGTTAGTCGCCTTAGAGAGGAAAGAGGCCGAAGCTGCAATGAAAGAGCCTGAGTTAGACCAAATGATTCATCCCATCCCTGCCTGAGCAGGATTGCCCTTGGAAGCACCATTAAAATTTAACTTGGCCCAGCCAGATTGAGGGTGTTTCTACCTAGACTTTTGATGAAACGACTAATTTATTTTAACCCCATTAATGGGGGAGTTTTCTTCTCTTTATATATACATATATTATTATTATTATTTTTTATTTGTTGCCCCTAATTTTAGGGAATATTTTTTCAATCCAAGAAATACCCCCTTCGTCCTACAAACTTTTAGAAAAATATAAGATCATGAATATTGCATATATCTTGTTTTAGAAAAATATAAGATCATGAATATTGCATATATCTTGTGTCTCATCTATTATCATGGCCTATTGATCTAATTCATGTTATGTCATGCAAAGGGTTTGCATTGATTATTGTTTAGAATATCAGTGATCGTGGGGATGCATCCTTGACAATTTCAAGCCATCATTGGGGATGTAGGGACTAGGACGTTTCCTCTTTTTTCCTTTCAAATGAATCATCTTTGGGACATTTCCACATAGACGTTTCACTATGACAATACGGGGAAATCTTGTTGTGAGGGGAACATTAGGATGACCCATTGACAAAGGATGACCTCAGGTTGCCCCCTATAAGTTTCAGATGTCTCTTGACAATCTCGGGGACATCAGGATGCAATTGACAATGTGGAAAACATAAAAATATTAAAAATAATGAGAAAAACAATTAAAAAACAATTTCTAACTTAAAAAAATTAATGGGAGGCCGATTAAGGTTCACCACCCTAATGTAACCCGCTAAACTGTAAAACAATCATTTGTGCATTTTGGAAAAGAGAGGAAAAGAGAGGAAAGCAGCCGGAAGAAGAAAGAATAAATTTGTAGCCAAAGCTGTTTTAACGATTTACTGTTGCATTGCATTGGATTGACATTGAACAAGGTTCATGCATTTCCTTTCTGTCTATTGCTTTTCTTTTTAATTAAATTTTTATTATTCAATGCGTATAAAAGTAATTAGAAAACTAAAATCAGATTTTTGTTTTCTTTTGTTTTTCCAATTTGCTTGTGCCATTTTCATGGAATAATTGATTTTTTTTTCTTTTTTTTTGGGTTCATGTTCATCTAATAATGTTTGTGTAGGGTTTGATTTTGTTTTTATTTTTAGGAATAGCTGAGGCAAGATAAGTTTCAGCAATGATTAGGATGTTTAAATGAGGGAAATAGAGTGTGGAAGTGGGGGAGAGGACGAGGAAGTGGAACTCAAATACAAAGTTCTGTTGGGATTACTTGTATGTTTTATTGCCATAAAAGTTGTAGGCCCCATTTACAAAGGGACGTACAAATCCATTTTGGCAGTTTGCAATGCTTCTTGACACAAACAAGGCAAGTAAATTAATAGACAATTGGCATTGGAAATGCAATAATGGCGGCGATGATTGGAATAGCAATGCCACTAGGCTCAATGCACACCTATTGGGTTGGTGTTTTTTAGGTTGTATAACAGAGATAGGTCCATTGCTATTGCATTTGCTACTAGCCTCACCCCTTCGTCTAGGACTTCAGGGGTGCTTCTAGGCATCCTTTTCCAACTTCTAGGGTTACAACGTTTCAGCCTTTCAGGTGAATGTGGTGGAAGGCCAAAGGTTCAAACCAAGTTACAAATATGTTTAATGTGCAGGCACATGATGCCATTGGAAAATTCGTCTTTGCCAGTGGTATCCTATTTCTTGTTGCTTAGTCTCCTTATTACAATGGAGGCTTTGAACCCATGAATACTAGGTTCATATGTGCCTCTTGGAGAAACTAATTTGAGATTGGCTATTCTTGACAAAAACTGTTTAAAAGTTATTTTGTTGATGGAAGGGATGAAGGTGATTTGTAATGACATGCTCTTTTATTATCATGGATGGTTAGATGGACATTAATTGTCACATGTATGACAAGCCCTTATTTCCTTAGGGTTGTTGATTGTTTTGGAAAGCACAAGGATTCTGAATTTCAATTCCAAATTTTGAGGGAGGTTGGGTCTGTCAATGTTTTGCACGTAGTTACATATGTGACATGCATGGCAACAATTGAGCTTGTTGAGGCTACCTATAGGCATATCTATTGGACCCCTTGTTGTGTGTGTGCCATGAACAATGAACTAAAGGTCATGGGAAAAACCAGGTGGTGACAATTGCTAAGAAGTGTAGATGTTCATATGCACATGCCCTACATGATTGCCATTGTTGCGAGGAAGGAATTCCTCAAACCAGTCTAGACAAGATCTACATCTTATTTCATTTTATTGGAGAGGATGCTTGAATTGCAGAAGCCCTTGCAACTTATGATTATGACACAAGAGTGTATTGGGTGAGGGGAATCCAAGACAAAATGTCGCAAGAACATTAATGTTGTAGTGGATAGAGATTCTTTTTACATTTTGAGCAGATGTGAGCTTCATTTTGCATTCTGGGCAGATTTGAGATTCATTTTGCATTTTTATCATTATTAGATATGGAGATAATCTTGGAGAGATCTATGAGTGCATTGATAGCATGCATGGCCAGATGAAGGCTGCGATATGTGAGACAACCCACCTTAGAATTCTATCACAGTTATATTCACCCTATCATTTAGTGGAGGTGAGAGAAGTTGAACACCACTTTACACATGGCTGCATATACAGTTTAAAAAAATGTACTATAGGGAATAGGCTGCTGTAATTAATGGTTTGTTTGCCTCATTTGCTTGTCTTGATGGCTACAAGAGTGCAGCTAGGGAAGATAGACTCTGTAAAGTGTGAAAGGATCCTAGATGATTGTGGCATCGCTACGACCACTTTGCATTTTACTGCTTTCATACATTGCTAGTTCCTTTGTTGCTGAGAGGAATTGGTCCACATGTAGTTTTATGTCTTCTATTAAGAGGAACATGCTTATCTCTAGGAGAGCAGAGAAGCTAGTTTCTGGACACAGTGCCATGCGCCTCATGGATTGCAAGAAAATTGAGTGAAAGGAGATTTCAGCAACACTGTGGGATGTTGAGCCCATGGGGTTGAGGGAGGTTGATGGTGACCCAAATGTGCATCAGTGATTGGTTGCAGTCCCTTTTCTAGTTGACCCCCAACCATTTTCCTGCTCTTACAAAAATTGTTGATTTTTTTTTTTGTCTTGGAAACCCGTCCCTCTATCATGAAAGCTCAGAGAAACATAGCAAATTATTTTCTTTTGCTGATTTAATATACCACACAGATCAAAATGACGCCATCAATCAAGATACTGACATGCACTAGTTTGGGTTCTTGAATACCGATTTAATGGCATAATGACATTTGGTTGCCAAATTCTTTAGTCTTGACCATTTGAACTAAATTTTAAATATATGTTAATATTGGATTAGTTTTTGTTTTGACATCCAAGACGACTTCATGATTGAAATCTTTTCATTTATGATAAATATTTTGATATGATCCTTTTGGATTTAGAGTGTAGTGATCTGAAGTTGGAGTTTTGTTTGCACATGTGCACATTGACATGAATGCACAGACATTATGCATCAACATGCCTTCTAGTACTTGCATTTAGAGAATTGGACACAACTGCACCTGCAACCAAAGTCACTGTTTATCTTTGCTATTTGTGGCTGTTTGGATCAAAAGCGCTTAGGGTGGGAGTATGATAGAAAGCATCTGCTGGTATAGGGCGTACCCCTAATACCGGACTACAATGATGAGCACCTAAACATTCCTTGTGCTAATGAGCTTCTATGTCATCAATATAGAGTTATTTTTTTGGTGATAGAAACCGTTCGTATGTCCACAGACATGGTAGGAAATCAACATAGTTGCATCACAACATAAGTTCAATATTCTCACAGTTGTTTTCCTCATTTTTATCAAGACTGAGAGATCAAAGAATCAGTTCTCATTAGGGGTGTTGTTCTCCTTTTTTCCTTATCTTTCCTTCCTGAAGATTTTGTTGTAGCTAAAGATTTTATCTGTATCTAGCAAACAATATGGTTATTGGAATCATTGCCAAAATTTGTTAGTAAAACTCAAAATTGTATCTCTTTTAGAATAGAGAATCTTTATGTAATTATAAAATTTCTGTGTTGCACTTGTGAAGTGTGCCACAGCATTGTGCTTTGTCAATGTTCCGACTATTAACCAGAGTTGCTGTTTGTTTACAATTTTGAACGTTATTGAAGAAGAAAATGTCAACTTACAAAGCAAGTCAAGAAAGAAAGTGCGTTGTTGGAACAAGGGTTGGAAGGTTAGAAAGGCAGCATCTTCCAAGTGAGTTCAACCTGAATAACTGTGTAACCTGGTTTTGGTTCATTTGCTGTGTTCTACTGTATTTACTTTCTATTATCTACAGGGTTTCTACTGCAGTGTCAAATTTGCTCTACAAACTCTGCAGTATTCTTGGTTTATTTAAGGATCTTCTTTCAATTGAACGCCTCTTAGACAGTTCTGTTCTTCAATTGATCAAGACAAGCCTTGCAACATTTACTGTTGAAAATATACAGCTATTGCAGTTAAAGGCTATTGGTGTTACATGTGCGGTAATATATATTCTCTATAAGAGACCTACTTGATTTGGTAAATAGCTCTAAGATCTAATAGATTTAATGCTTTTATCTCTTCCTGTAAGTTCAAGCTTTCTTGGTTTCAATGACCTTTTTCTGATGGAAAGGTATTCAACTCCTACTCTGAGCATCGAACATTTATAATGGATGAAATTGTTCAACTACTCTGGAAATTGCCTTCATCAAAGCGCAATCTCAGATCTTATCATTTGCCTGATGAGGAACAGAAGCAGATTCAGATGATAACTGCCTTGGTACTGCATTTGGTTCAATGTAGTGTGTCTCTTCCAGAATATATCGAGGCAGGTTTTGCAGTTAATGCTGCATGTGGGGATGCTGCTGATGATTGTGATCCATGCAAATGCTTCGATCCTGCTATTGAATGTTGTAGATATTTCTGGGGAAACGTTCTCAAATACTTGTCAGTTCCTAAATCTCAGGACATCTCCGACATTAAAAGTATTATTGAGAATCTTGTTATAGATTTATTGACAACAATAAATGTACCCGAGTATCCTGCAGCGAGTCTTCTCCTTCAGGTATATGAACTTGAACATGGAACTTCAACTAATAATTACTTTTTCAGTTGACAATACATCTGATGCACTAGAATGTTTTGCAGATTCTTTGTGTTCTACTTATTGGAAACGCTGGACTTAAGTCTAAAGATGTGATCGTGCGCGGCATAGCAATTGACCTTCTTGGCCAGATTGCTGCTAGACTTAAGCATGATGGTGTGGCATGCAGCAATGATAGACACTGGATCTTGCAGGAATTATGCGAAGAGGAATCAGAAGCTGTTGTCCAATGGGAGACATGTGTTGTCTGTCATGGACAGAGATCTACAAACTTTATGGTGGTTTGTGAGGGCTGCCAGCGATGGTTCCATGGTGAGTGCATTGGTGTCACCGGATATGATCTGATAAGCCGTGGTTGGGTCTGCTATTTTTGCATATGCAAGAGGCAGCTTGCATCTCTTCATTCTCATTTTCAAGTGCAAGGTAAGAAGCTTAAAGAAGGTAGCGCAGGGCATACAACCAATGAACCTTCCACTCCAATAAAGGGAGTTGATGTTGTTGAGCAGATTCTTTTAAACTATCTTCGGGAAGTTGGGTCCACAGATAATTTGGCTACATATGCTTGCCAGTATGTATTCAGTTGCATTTGGTGTCTTTTTAAGACATGCATATACAATATTTGCTTTCTTGTTTATGTTCTATTTTTATAAAAATGACAGAAAATGTTTTGCAGGTTTTTCTTATGTCAGTGGTATAAAGATGATCCAAATGGATCAAAAATGCTTTCATTTTACCATGGGAGGTGGAACTCAAACATTCTCTCTATGGACTCTAGAATCGCTTCTGCTGGTTTATCTAGGGATGTTATCACATGCATTTCAGCAGCTTTAGGGAAACAGAGAGCTCTGGCACGTGGATTTGATAAAATTCTTGATAGATTACTGGTATTTTCCTTACAATTTCTCTTTTTAGATTTATATGTAAACATCAAGCACAATGGCTTGGCTGATAATATTTATATGAACACAGGCTAGTTTACAAGAAAACTCACCAACACTTCGAGCCAAGGCACTAAGAGCTGTAAGGAATTGGTGCTTTTGAATGGAAATGATGTAAAACATAGCTTTTTGGGCCTGGTGTAGTTTTTGGATTCATTATACCGAGGAACACTCAGCTCATTGTATTCTGAAACAGCTGTATGTTTTATTCTCTATTCAAGGAATGAAGTTACCTAATTTGCGTTTTTGGCAATGCCACAGGTTAGTACAATTGTTGAAGCAGATCCTGGAGTCTTAGGAGAGACACACGTCAGGTGTGCTGTAGAGGGAAGGTTTCTTGACTCTGCTATCTCTGTGCGAGAAGCAGCCTTGGAGCTTGTTGGTCGCCATATTGTCTGTCGTCCTGATGTGGCCGTGAAGGTGATTTGATGAGTGATCTAATATTTAAGGTCTAACATACACGTTAGATGCCATTTATGAAAATGTATTTCTGGTTTCTCTACAGTATATCTGATGTTGTCTTCTAAATTTCAGTACTTTAGTAAAGTGGCAGAGCGTATCATGGACAAAGGAGTAAGTGTACGGAAGCGTGTAATCAAAATTATTCGAGACATATGCATTGTGCAATGCAATTTTGCAAAAACCACTGATGCTTGCTATCACATAATTTCCAGAATCAACGATGAGGAGACAAGTATACAGGTTTGTGATTCTTCTGTTGAAAACATTACGTAACTGATATTTCAGTAGATACAAATAGGGTTGTGGCCTTCTGATTGGTGATGTAAAATAGCAATTATAGTGATTGGTATTAACATCTTTGAGTTATCTTTCAGGTTTCAACCAAAGAAGAAATGTATGTTTGTAATTCATTCCATTGTATTAAGCGATATATTCCTAGTGTAACACAAATTATTTGCTGCTGTCAGTATGTGATTTTAGTTTGCAAGCTGTACGGCTGTGACTTCTATTACTAGTTGCGTAGGCCTGTTGACGTATTGTACTTTTTCTTCTTCTAAATGTTTGACACTGATGTTTGATTCATCCTTCCCTTCTGAAATACATAAGTTTTGTGTTTTCTAATTTAAAGCTGCTTTTTATCAACACACACATTGACATCCTCTTGCATGTGCAAGCTTAAGCATACACACCTGCGCAAATATGCACACGAGGACTGATATACACCTGTAAGACTACATTTAAATTTTGAATTTTTACTTGCTTTTATCCGAGTCTTGAAGCAGGTTGAGATTCCTATCTGCTGTGAAAAAATCATTGGTTGGATATACTAAGCGCAATTCAAGTTTGATTAGATCGTACATTCTAAACAGTGTTTCTATGTTCCGAGTGCAATTTATGATATTGAAGTCCAGGATGCTTCTGTGGGGTGGATATGATTTAATTTTTATGCTGACACATCTGAGTTGCAAAAAGAGTAATGGCAGTTATCTCCTTGGGATTTTAAAAAAAAAAAAAAATTTCTGTGCATTATTCAGGTTAATGTCAATCATTTTGTTTTCATATTGAGTGAGCACGAAGGGTCAGAGAGATGTCATCTCTTTTGAACTTCTTGATACTGTGGCATAGTCTTATTAATTTTGGCCTGGAAACATGTCACGATTGTCAATTGTGTACTGGTTGACCATCTGTGAATGTCCATGTTAATTTGAAACAACTGAGTAACGAATTTCAGTCCTTGAATCAGGATCACATTCGACCCATATAAAGGATGATGAAAATGCACTGAATTTCTTTTCCTGAGATTTTTATTTCACAAGATTTTTTCCTGGTTTTGTGTGTATTTCCTTTGTATTCTGGCAACAGGTTGCATTCAGCATTCCCCATGACATCTGTGTATTTTTGTTTGATGCTGTTGCAGATCTCAAGCATGATGCTTGAAAACTGCTTTCGATTATTCTGTAATAATCTGGATGCGGTTTTGAGGTCCTAATATCTGAATAAAGTGTTTGAACTAAAGCAAATCTATGTCATTTTATTCATTTCAATTTCTTTTCTAAAAGCTCACTTTTTTGTGTGGATCAAGCATTGCAACTTTATTTATGGGTTTGTCAATGCATTTTGGATTGTGTAAACGATTGTCATGAAGTGATTGTATCTCACTTCTTTGTTATTTTCCAGGTGATGCGTATGACAGTTATAAATTAGGTTATTAAAGTCCTACATTAAAAAGGGAAAAATGTCAGATTGGGTTTTCTTTTGTCATTGCCCTTTCCCTCTCTTTAGAACTTATCAGTGCACTTTTTCATTGTGTATGCAGGATCTTGTTTGTAAGACATTCTATGAGTTGTGGTTTGAAGAACCTTCCAATGCTCAGATTGAATTTGCTGGGGATGGAAGCATTGTTCCACTAGAAATAGCAGAGCGAACACAACAACTAGTTAATGTACTGAGTATGTTGAATAGCCATCAACCATTAGTTACTATTATAAGACGCACATTGGCATTAGATTTTTGTATTTCCAGAAATTCTGGAACAAGTGCAATATCGCAGGCAGCTGTCCGAAATCGCTGTGAACTAATGTGCAAGTGTTTGCTGGAAAGTACTCTGAAGGTATCAGACTGAGGGAAGTTGCGGCTAGAGTTATTTTTTTGATGGAGTTGTAGGTATTGATCCTATGTAAAAAGAAATTTTTTTTTCCATTGTTAAACTGATTGGTAATGCATATTTTTCCAGGCAGAAGAAACAAATGGTGTTGAATCTGAAATTCAGGCGCTTCCATATGTATTGGCCTTGCATGCGTTTTGCACCGTGGATCCAACCTTATGTGCACCTGTATGTGATCCATCACGATTTGTTGTCACTCTTCAGCCTTATCTTAAAACGCAGGTATGTTCTTACCTCATTATCCATTCCATGACAAAAATGATATATTTTTCTCCCCGAATCTATTGCATGTTTTTCTTTTACCAAAAACTGAATCTGAGGAATGAAGAAATACAAGTAGCTCTTTTGAGGGTAATGCTTTTGATGTTTCTTGATACATGCTAGTTTCAGAATCACTCTCTTGAATTTCCATATTTATGTTGTTATTTCTCATCAAGCTATTCTTGGGTGAATGTACAGGCAGCTAATCGTACCAATGCCCAGCTGCTTCAGAGTATTGTGTTTGTTATTGATGCAGTCCTACCTCTTCTCCGAAGGCCACCGCCAAATTTTGTGGAAGAATTGGAACACGATTTGAGGCAGCTGATTGCTCGATATTCTTTTCTATCTGTCGTAGATGCATGTATAAAGCAAGTACCCATGTGTCTTTCTATACTGCTATTTTCTAGCTTTCATTTCCTATGAGTTGGATATGCGCATATTATCTTCTTTCCAGTTAGAGATTTGCAAGCCTGCATATCTAGCTATTTTTTTATTTCTAATTTGTAGATGCAGGTCTAAAATTAGTGATTATTGTTTGGTTTGATGTGCCTCAATTTTCAATTGTTATTATATGTGTGAGAATTAAGTTCAAACACCTGTGATTGACAAAAATAAAATGATACTCAAGCAATAGATCAACAAAATAACACAATCATATGGAGAGTGCCTTGTTGGGCACCCAAACACAAGTATACTCAATATAGAAAAGAGAATAAATGAATGTTAACAGATTGATATAGGTGAGGGAATAATTCCTTATTTATACACCTATTCCTAGGATGACATAGGGAGAGTCAACGCTCTATGGTTGACATTGGTGACATGTATTCCAAAGGTATAGTACAACATGGGTAACTCAATGGACTCGAAAAGAAGGGTTTTATTTACCCTAACATCTCCCACTAAATACAACTTAAAAATCCAAATGAAATGTGGCATGTACTTTCCAAGCCTTCCTGAAAGGGACGCATTTAATTGCTATTCCCCCAATGATGCTACTTGAAAACTCAAGCAAGTCTCTCAATTCGACAACCTTAGCCTCAACAAGTGGCATTGCGAATATGTCCACGATCTGATCGTCCATCTTGACAATCTGGAGATCCAATTTATCCTCTTGAATACAATGCCAAATATAATTCTAATTAACATCAATATGTTTTGTCTTGGCATGCTCATCTAGGTTATGAGTAATTTGAATATCACCTTGGTTGTTGCCGTAGTGTATGGTGGGCCACTCTCGTGGAAGACCAAGATCAGGCAACTCTTGTATCCAGGCTGACGCCTTTGTTGCATTCACCGTTCCTCTATACCCTGCTTTCTGCTTCTTATATTGCAAAGTAGCCGGACCTAATCCAAGATGATGCACATAGCCAGAAGTAAACTTCAGTGTATCCACATTTTTGCCAAATTTGAGTCTGTAATAACCTACTAGGTATCCATCTCTGCCTCTATGGTACTTGATTCCCAACTGAGAAGTATGTTGAATATACCTCGATATTTGTTTGGCCACCTACCAATGATTCCTCTGGCTTCTGCATGAACCTGCACACAAGAAGAATGCAAAGGGATGACCTAGCCGAGTATGAGTCAAGTATAAAAGACCCCCACAAGAGTCCTCTACAAAGTAGCATCAACTTTCGGTGAAGTACATTGAGCTGCCAAATTGAATCCTGGCTGATATGAGGTAGCTGAAGGTTTGCAGTTGCACAAATGTCCATATTAAACTTATTTAACATGTCAGGAACATAGTTCGGTTTTGAGTTAATAACTCCATCCTAAAATTACAAGGGAACCAGTGCAACAAGCCTAAGTCATTTCAAATGCCTTATTTCATTCACCCTTTAAACAATGAATCAAAGTAATGTGATCTCCAATAATAATTAAATCCTGTACATCAAGCACCATAATCAGAATATGACTATTAACATACCTCACATAGACATTATGGTCAACACCACATCTAGTGAAGCCAAATGATAGAAAGAACATGTCTTTCTTCTCAAACCGTGCCCGTGGGGTTTGCTTCAACCTATAGAGGGACTCCTGAATCATGTACACAAGCTTAGCATCACCTTGCCATTCAAAACCAAGTGTTTGATCCATGTAATTCTCCCTTTGAAGATATCCATGGAGAAATGCACGCTTTACATCCATTTGGTGCACCTTGCATCCAAATCTAACTACTAAAGAAAGATTAGTTCAAACAGATTCTATCTTGGGAATTAGAGCATAAGTCTCCCAGTAATTAATGCCCTCCGTTTGAGAGTATAATCTTCTTTTAATCTTGCTTTATCTCTCAACGGAACTATTTGAAGTGATTTTTGCCTCTTGGAGGTCCACTTGCATTTTGTGATGTTCTTCCTCTTTGGATAAGGTACAAGCTCCCCAAGTCTGATTCTTCATCAAGGAGTTGTATTCATATGCCAAAACATCCTCCCACTCAACTCTGCTCTTGGTCTTTGCATAGGATTGAGGATCACATGTAACCATCACCCTAGTCATTAGTTTTTAACCATGGATCCTCAAGGTGATAGATTCTATCTTTCTTAGTCTTGTAGAAGATTCTATTATCCCACTTGGGACTATTAACCTCTCCTAGAAGTAGGATCCTTATGTGTGGTGCCATCGCCAATTTGAATCTCAACTCTTGAATATGCCTCATCAGTTTGCGTTGGCACCTCATCCAATGCATCATCATCACCTAAATCCATTCCCTCATTTAATGTTGTCCGAACAAAGGGTGTCGATTCGCATAGGATCTTCATCATCAAACACATTAGAAACATGCAAAGCACTAGGAGTATCCTCACAAGAACTCTAATTTCGTGCATTATCAAATGATATTGTCTCATCAGAGACAACATCCCGCCGAAGGATAACATCTCTCTTAGCTGGAACCCATAACCTTTAGGCTTTAGTTTCCTTTGAGTAGCCTACAATGACATATTTGTGACTCTTACAATCAAGCCTCTTACGTGTCTCAGCCGATATATTAGCCCATACAAAACTACCAAAAACCCTATAGAGTATATAACTGTCGACTTCCTACCACAATGCTTCTCATTTGGCGTCACATCCCTTTCAACATTGCTAGGAACCTTGTTCAAAATTTACTACACTACGGATGCCCCCATCACTTACAACTAACAAAAGCTGAGTTATCATAATTCCACATTGATAATAATTGTGAGATAAGGAAGACTTATAAGGCATGTCCTCGATCAAAAGCTTTGCCAATGGGACAAGAGGCTAGAGGGTGAAAAGCCCAAAGTGGTTGACTATATTCATCCTTCCTCCCTAATACTAACAAATTCGTGGAGGTTCACGTGTGCTTTGTGGGTCCCCTTATGTTGTGATTATTAGTAATATTCGAGTCAAATGTCATTAAGGTAATGAATACTCATGGAAAATTGATCTTACGGTGATGACTTGAGTAAGAAAATGCTGCATATTTTGAAAACTCCCACAAAAGTACAATTTGTGAACAATATTACACTATGGAAGCACCAATTACTTATTATTAGCAAATGTTGTGTTATGATGATCCTAAATTGATAATAATTGAGACAAGGAAGACCTATAAGGTGCACCCTCATGTAAATGCTTTGCCAACAGGGAAAGAGGCTGGAGGGTAAAAAGTCTAAAGTGGTGGATTGTATTCATGATTCCTCCCCACACCACCAAATGCTTAGATGTGCTTACATGCTTTGTGGGTCCTCTTATCTTGTGGTCATTAACAATATACATGAATGAAAGGTCTTTAAGGTAATGACTAATGGTTCAAACTTAAAATAGTAATCATGGTGATGAATCGTTTATGAAAATACTCTACGTAGTGAATAATCCCACAAAAATAAAAATTCTATATATTGCCAAATCCCTGCTTCTTAAATGTGTGAAAGTGTTGCATATGCACCTGCAGCCACACTTGTGGTAACTTGGTCTCACATAAATGTTATGCAACGGAACTGGATATTGTAGTCCTGATAAGATGGCTTTTAAAGTTCGCATTCATGAAGTTGCAATTTCAATTTTAGACCTTTAACACAAGGCTGCATACAAATCAAACATTAATGAAGAATAGCTTATGTTCTAGTAGTATTTGTCTCACTTAATTTGCAAACATTGTGATAAGATAGGGATTGGGTTGTTTTGAAGAGGAAATTTCTTTTTTGCACATGATTTGCTAACTATTTCATAATTTCTTGATCTGATAAGCCATGGGTCTATATTAGGAGATTAAGCATTATATTACATGTTCATCATCTGGCCAAAAGCCCAAGTTCATGGGGGCCATTTGAGAACGCGTGAACTTTGAAATGTATTTGCACTCCTACCCTTAGTGATCATAATACTCTTCCTTTTCCAACTTTTTATGTAGAATTGTTTTGATAGTTTTCTCAATGTGAGAAGACAATTTGTGGAGTAGAATATTGTAACATCAAAAGCAAGTAACATGATTTGAATTTTGCTCCAATGTTTGAGACAAGTTTCCCAAGTTTGGCTAATAAGAATTAAAATGGCCCTTTAATCTAAGTTTAGACCACAGACTCTTCTTTGGGGCCGTGGGTTCCCCTGTAACCTATTTAAGGCCAACATCCATAATAAAAGGCCTATATACCTTCTTTTGTGTTGTTAAGATTGGGGTCAATAGGAGAAAGAGAAAACGTGTGCTCCAGTAACACCCTTTAACTCATCAAAATTCTGATTTTTATATGAATTCAAGAGATATTGTATCATTGGAGAAGGTTATTATTGTAGCAGCTCCATATTCTTCCGTTTTTTTTGCTAAAGGCACCTAGGTTTAAAGGACCCTAGAACTGGAGATATTATTGGCTGAGATACCAACACCTAGTTGGTCTTAACTAAAATGTATTGCGAAAACAAAAATATGATGTGAATTTCAAAAACTAAATATAAGCATATGCTTTTCTGCCTATAGGGAAATCTCCATGCTTCAATTCGAAGCATATTTGAACCATGATTGTTGGTTGGTTGTTATTGAATATTGATTGATATTAAAGTTTGTGTTGGTTTTTATTGATTAATATTAAGTGTCTTATTTCATTGTCATAATTTTTTTAATTAATGTCTTCTGCTAATTTCAAAAATCAAATTGAAGCGTCTACTTTTCTGCCCATAGAGAAATCTTCATTCTTCAGCTTCATGCATATTCCCACTATTGGAAAGTTAGCAAAAATAAAAGCCAGTGGCTTTCATCATTTATCCATCACACTCTTCTTTTAATCATTCTTCTTTGTTTGATTCAAACATAAAGGCATTATTGTCGGCACATAAAGACTACTTTTTATCCACACAAGCCTTTTATATTTTTGATCCCAAGCTCTACAATTTTAATTCTTAAATGAAGAAGCTCTTTTGCTTTTGTGCAATGCTTTGTTACTAACTTTAATGGCATTTGGGGATGATGATGATTATAAACCATTTTGGCCACTTTTTCTCCTCCAATTGGTTGTTGGATCTGCCTTTGTATTTCTTATCCTTCTGATATCATAATATGAGATCTCAAAATTGTCAGTTTCCATTTTAATTTCCTCATTGATATTGTTTATTTGCCAGTCATTGTATTGCTTGTTTTTCATTTATTCAATAATCAGCAATGAATACCCTTTTACCTAAAGTTTCCATCATCCATTTTCCTTATTTGGTCCTATTCCTTCTAAACGAGCCATTGCTTCTACCTTATTACTTTGTATTCAGTCCCAAGTTGTACCATTGCATTTCCCACTTTTAAAAGTCAGCTTTAAGATGACATTTATGTTGGATTTACGACAGAATTTCCATTTTTTGTTTAATTTTAAAAATTTTAAATTCACATTTACGTTACATTTTCTTCATCACATGATATCATAAAATCAGTGTACGGCTGCTGTTTAGATGCAATTTTATTTACAACATATTTACGATGCATGTATGACAAGTTTACAACAAATTTACAACACTTATATGTTTTGTATATGCAATGTTACAGTGACGTAAATGTAATGTAAGTGTAACATGAAGATGTTGTAAACTTGTCATAACAAAGTCATAATCATGCCATAAATCTGTCGTACACATGTTGTAAATGTTTGGTAAACATTTCATATTTTTTCATGCTTCGGGCGTATTTGTTATGATAAATAAGAAAGTACAAATTTACTATTTAGTTGTATATTATTATTTTAATAAAAAAGTGTTAATAAATTATAAAATATGCTACTTATTAAAGATTACATTTCGTTTTAAAATTTATGTTATTTTAATTTTATAGATTTACAAATTATTATAAAGTTAAATTTCTTTTTTTATATATATTTTTATAAAAATACTAATAAACAAAGTACATAAACAAACAAAATAAATAGAAATGGACATGTGTTATGGCTCTCTAAATGTTGAATCATGATAAGCCCTCTTAGAAGAACTCTAGTAGTTGGATTCTAGTGAGTTGTAGGTGGTAGTTGGCGAATGCCACTTCTAGTGCGAACATCACTACTAAAAGGGACCATAGTTTGCATACTCGGACTCGACTCAGACTCAACAAAGATTTTTTTCCTCCAACTCGGCAACTACTCAACAACTTTAATAAAAACTTAAATTTCTTAAAAAATGTAAATTTTATACGAATTATAGTTACAAAATGTATCAATAGAGGCTGCAAAATGTTGGGGAAGTGTTTTATATTAGATTTGAATACAAATAGGGTACAAAATTGCATCATCATGCGAATACAAAAGCCAACTGATAATTGTTAATGTTTTAACATATGAATTTATGATGATTGTCATTGAAAATGATCATCATAAATTGTATGTCTGTGCAAGTTACAAATTACAAGAATTTACAATTTCCTCGTCTTTGTTCTAGTGAAACAATGGGTATAGTCCTCACACTCTCGTTCAGCGTCTCGCTCCGCCTAGAAGGCTACACTTGTGGCTCCACCCTGGTACTAGATGGTCAATTTTCTTTGAAGATTTTGATATCAAGTCTGAATTGTATAGCCTAGGAAGCAGTTTGACTAGTCAAAATTCAATCCAATCTTGTTTTATAAGACCTGAGAAAATCTGTATGGCCTAAGAGTTTCAAGATCAGATTTGTACTACCATAAATCAGCATTGAAGCTTCCATTTGCTGTTGGACACACTAAATATCCATCTTGTATGGACTTTTTTGATTAGAAAACCCTATTTTTCATGCTTTGTATGGCCCGCAAATCTCAGGGAAAAGTTGTATGGCATGTTGATGCAGTAAGTCTGAAAGTTGTTGGCTTAAAACTTTCATAAATTCATTTTGTACTGCCAAACAGTTATCAATTCTGAATTTGTATGGTTTCAAATGTCCAAAAATCCATTTGTGCGGCCTCAAAATCCCTGTTATAGCAGTAGTACAATTCAAACCACTTCCTGAAGGATTTATACGGCTTGAACATGCTCCAAAAACAAAAATTTCTGATATGTACAGCGTTCTGAATCATTTGTTTGCTGTTTTATGCATTTAAGCCTTCCAAATCATCATTATACGAATTCTAAGCAGCAAAAATCAATGTAATGCAGCAGTAAGACATTGGTATAACCTGTAAGGCATTTTGGTCAAAAGGAATGGAGTAGATAATCTTCAATGTGCTTGGATTTGTGAAAAGTGCTGTGTGTAAGTGGGTCCCACAAGAAGTGAAGGATAACATATTAATCTCACAATGAATATACAGGTGAAAAAACTTTTACATGCACACATGTTTACTTTTTGAACTTAGAAAAGTTAGGTTTATATAGAAAGTCTTATTTTTATGTTTCACAAATGTTGGTAGAGGAGTTGGCTAGAGTTGTGTTTAAAACACATGTAAAGAGGAGGTCTAAGGTTCAAAACCCCAACAAAACATCTTTTTGGTCAAACTCTCCTTTGATCCAAATTAGTTGGTTAAGAGTTGGTTAGAGTTGTGTTTAAAACACATGCAAAGAGGAGGTCTAATGTTCAAAACCCCATGAAAACATCTTTTTGGTCAGGTTGTCAACCTGGAGTTGCACCCTGAATCGAAGACATACTGGAACGGTTAATCCTCTCTTCGGTTGAAACAATGGGATCTTCTCACGAGGGTGGGTGCCTCAATGGTGAGAAGAACCTCCAGAGAAGGCTGGTTCCCGTAAGATGTATCAATGGATCTCTACTTTGTGCTCCGAATTTACCATGAAAAAGGGAGAAAGAAACTTGAAAGGGAAATCCTACCTAATGACTGTGATACACCAGAATATTGATCCATTCTACGTGGAACCTTGAACACTGAATCAAACAAGGGAAAAGGAAGACCTTTGATTTCAATTGATCACTATGCATAAATATTTTATGAGAAGGTTTGATCCAATGACAAAAAAGTGAAGGAAAATGATGGAGAGAGGTCTGATACAAGACACTTTGCAGCCATCTAACATCCGCTTACAGCTTCAGCGAAAGACATATAGAACACTGAACATGACTTGCATAACATGATGAGCTAGCAACTAGGTACAAATCAGAATCTGGGTAAGGAGAGAAATCTACCACGTATGCAAATTGCTGAATGAATGTACACTATGCTAGCACTTGAAATCTGAAAGTATAGTCCTATTGATTGAAGAGGTTACACAACTCACCAATGACAGAGTCTGGTCTTACCAAGAGGGATGGATTTTTACAACACTGAAAAGCCATTAATATAGAAATTTACAACAAGCCAAGAGATTGGCATTGGAAAATAGAGAGGAAGTAAACTCAAACCAACTCAGCGTTTACAAAAAGTCTATTTTGTCTTCTTCTTCTTTGCATGAAAGCTCCTTGGTGCTATAATTAGACGGTGAATTCATACGTTTGACTTTGCTTGTGCATGCTCAACTAAGCCATGTCTAAAATTAGAAACTTCACTAGCTCTTTGGCGTTTGAGAATGGTCGGTGGGTCTGTTAAAATGCCCACCTCTCTTTGCATGGAAGATTACTCCAAGTTTCCAAAATAGACTTCCCTTGAGCTGCTCGTGTTTGCATGAAGGACAAATAAAACGTGTAATGAATGTGTCCAGTCAACTCCACTTGGACTGCTAGATCATTGAGAGCCTTGCAACATGGAAAGAACACCCAAATTTAGAAGTCAAGCTTGAACTGAGCTGGAACGTTTGGATGCATGTGGTTGACTAGTCAAACTATAGAAAAGCGTGACTTTAACAGCGAGTCAACTCAAGATTTGATCAGTCAGCCAAAAATAGTCTTTGCTTGCATGTATTTTCTCTTATTTTACCCTACCTGTGTCTTGTCTATTTTTGGCGGGATTCTATTTTTGTCTTCAACTTCCTGTCGGATTATCTATTTTCAACCCTTTTGCATAGTCAGATTCCCCTTCGACTTTCCTTGGATATTCTGTTTCAACTTAGTCCATCCCTTCCATTACTTGTATTTGATTCGGATTATTTTGCTTGCCCCTTTGTTTCATTTCCTGCGGTTTTTGTCGACTTTACCTATTCCTTCGGACAAAAAGTCCAAAGGAATTCATTTCCTTGCCATTTCCCCGAATTTATTCCTTTTAGGCTCTTATGTCTTGCCTTTGATTTTCTTCGGACTTTTGCTGACTTCAAATTCCCGCAGATTTCTTGTTTGGCAATTATTTCGAAGGATCTCCTTTTTGCCTTTGTTTCTTATTTTCCCCGGTTTTTTTTTTATTCTCTTGAATTTCTTTGGACTTTTTGGCCGAAGGAATTCGTCTCCTTTGGCTATCTTTTACTTGAAGGGCAAGTGCCCTTCGGGAACTTTGCTTTTATCCTTTGCTTATGTCTCTGCCCTCCGCAAGGGTTTCTGCTTCCCATTAATGCCTTTCGGAACTTGTGAAAGGGTCCTACCACCGACCAAGTGCCCTCCGCAAGGGCTTGTGTCTTCTAGGAGTGCCCTTCAGAAGAATTGAAAAGGTCCACTTCATCGACCAAGTGCCCTCCACAAGGTCTTGGCTGCCTTCAAAAGTGGCTTTTCGGAATAATTGAAGGGCACCCGGGGTTTTTGTAGCTCACCCAGGGTTTTTGTAGGGCACCTAGGCTTTTTGTAACTATTATTATTCCTTCAGACTTTTGTCCAAAGGAAAAAGTCCGAAGGAATTCGTTTCCTGACTTGAAAACCAATCTTCCCAACTGTGCTTTTCTCCTTTCTTTCGGACAAACAACCCGAAGAAAAAAGTCTTGAACGACTAATGTTTAGTCAAATTTTTCGGACTTTTACACAGTCCTTTGAGAGCTCTTTCTCTTGGACAAAATGTCCGAAGAAATAGTCCACCTCTTATACCCGAAAAAATTCCCTCTGTTGTCAACCAAATAAACTTACAGCTTGTATATCTTGGCCGTATTTGCACATTTGGCTGTAATCAAGCATGACTAAACTTCACCTGGCTGTAGATGGCCACTTGGGTAGCTGTAAATGCTCATTTAAGGACCCCAAAACTGATTCACAAGACAAACTTGGCACCATAGCAAAGTTCCGAAGTGTAGGGGTGACAATTTGCCCTGTGGGGGCAAAATTGTCAACAGGGCAAACTCTCTTTTGAGCCAAATTAGTTGGTTAAGAAAGAATATTTCTAGAATATTTTGTTTTAAAAATGACTTTTATAAAGAGAAAAGTAGTTTTGGTGATATAAGGGTGTAACTTTTTGTGATGACTTTTTGCGACATTTGCATGCAAAGATCACCTGGTCTTTGAATATAATTTATCTTGAACATGTATTAAAAATAAAGGCAAAATAAGGATTTTCATGTGTATGGGTGTGTTTTTGGTGGAAACTGACACCTCAAAGCTGAGACAATTTATCATATCATCTCACGCTTCTGCGATCAGAGTTATCACTGTAGCTTTCGAAAACAAATATGCCATATATTACAGGGCATTCAAAATCCTTCTGATTGAAAAAGTATGTGTCAAAATGGAGGTTGTAGGAGCCATTAGAGGATGGAAAATAATTCCCTTTCTCTAGTTCGCTATTTGCTTAGAGTTTGGGTAAAATGCTTGAATAGCATTTTGGGTCATGTTTTTTAGTTTGTTGTTGCTTTTAGTTTAGTTTTGGTTTTCTTCAGTTTTGTGATATCCTGGATGAGGAACAAACATAGTATTTTGGATTCGGTTTTTGTAACAAGGACTTCTCTCCTCTCACTTTATAGGGGGAAGAGATTGCATGGCTTTCAATCAATCATCGGTGATTTTATGAGTTGGCAAGTGAGTTGCTAACATCAGTAGTTGACTAAAGGTTCGTTAGCATCATTGGGTTATGTGAGACCTTATGTGGATTGATGTAATTGAACAAACCATGATCGTGTTCTACTGGAGTAGGATACAAAATGGTTAGAGTGGACGAGCAAACCTTGATCGCCTTCAACATCGATGCCACAACTTGTGGGGTAGCGGGCTTCTTGAAAATGGCATTGGTTGAACAGTACCATGATGTACCATGTGCTAGTTTGTAGGTGCGACAAAGACTTGATGACTTCATAGTCATAGCTCGAGATCATCTTCTATACCTGTTTTCGATCAGGGGGTTTGTTGGATTTATGATCCAAAGTCATATTTACTCTGTGGTTATTACTATTAGTTTATTGGGGCATGTACACCCCTTTGGCAATTTAGGTTAACTAATAAATAGTTAGTTAGTTTGGGTTGAACCCGTATGGTAGTTAAGTCCCATAAAACTATCTTTATAAAATCTTATAAAGCTTGGGCATCTTGAAGATCTGTATAACAGATATTTTCTACTATTGAATAAAGTTGTGATCAAATTAATATAATGTAGTTATTCCATTTACCCATGTTCGGTCCTAACCACCACTACCTACACCCTCCATAGTTTGCCTCTCGAAATCAACAATATCGTCCTTTGTGAACAAGGGAGTCTCCTCATCATCTGCATTCGAGTTACTGTAGGGTTCAAACTCATCCAAATATATAGGCTTTTGTGATGCGTTCTCCACCTTTTTTTGCAAATGTAAATGTTGCATTGCACAAAAACTAGGTCTTTGAGTCGTCATTGAGTCAACTTACTGTGCTTCTTCATGTGAATGGCCTTAAACAAACTGCAGTTGAAAATAAAATAAAATTCGGAGGGATAGCTTTTGAAGATTTGGGGTATTTCCATCCCAATCTTCCTACCAAGAACCTGCAAACAATATATTTAAGTTTGTAATTAATTAATAATTATATATTTGTAACTTATAAGATATATGTAAAGACTTCAATTTTTGTTATTTGGTTTCTGTGTGGATTTCCCTCGAATAGCTAGTGCCGAAGAAAAGAGCCTCCCTCTAGCTTGCTTGTAATTCTGCAACTCTAAAATAATGAAGTCTTTCACTTGCATGTTAAGAGACCCTCCATGACCTCCCTATTAACATTTGTGAAGCCTTCGAAGTAGAAAAACATAGGGTTGAGGCAGTACCTTACTGCATGATTAGGTTGGAGTCGATTCGTTCACATTTGACAATTATCTTCCAAATGGGATCAAATTCGTTTCTATCCCCTTTATAATAGTTTTGGCTGGCCTCATTGGCTCTATCCATGGCCTCATAAATGTATCCGATTGGGTTTTGCTCTCCATCCACCAAACGCAAAACTCTCACCAAAGGCTCTGACACATACAAAGTTATAAACAAATTATATTCACAAATTTACAATAAAATTAAATACTTTTAAAAATTGAAAAAAAATGAATCGACTGCAAATTTAAATTGAAGTTTAAAGATGCCTTGATGATCTTTGCAGTGCTCTTTGCAAAGGCATCATAAAAAACCATCGTGGTGGTCCTCTCTCCATCAACTTTATTTGAATGTGTTGAGTCTAGCCATGCTTAACTCATAAACATCTGCTTCAGTGGATGACCTCTTTGGTCCTATCCATGGCCTCATAAATGTATCCCATTGGGTATTGCTCTCCATCCACCAAACGTAAAACTCTCACTAAAGGCTCCAACACATACACAGTTATAGACAAATTATAGTTATAAATTTACAATAAATTTAAATACTCTTAAAAAATGAAAATAAATGAATCGACTTGAATTTTAAATTGAAGTTTGAAGATACCTTGATGATCTTTGTAGCGCTCTTCACAAAGGCATCATCAAAAACCATCTTGGCAGTCCCCTCTCCATCAACTTTGTTTGAATATGTTGAGTCTAGCCATGCTCGACTCACAAGCATCTGCTTCAATGGTGTCAACAAACTAAAAATGCTTTGCAATGTTAGGAAGTTACTAGCGAACCTTGTGACACCCACTCATACAAGCTCTTTTCCCTTAGTGTGATCTATCATCAAGTTGAGAACCCAAGGGTGATTATAAATGTATTTTGTGACTTTCCTAGCATCTTTTACAACCTCTCCCACCCAATCAATTTTGCCTATCCTTTAAAAGATGGTGAAGACAATGGGCTACACAATGGGTGCAAAATAGTGATGGATGCCTCTCTTTACGCAGTCTCCCAACGGCCACATATGCTGCTACATTGACAACTTGCACAACATTCTCGATGCCCACTTCTAAGACAACGTCCTCCAACATTAGACTCAATTTTTGGTTCTTCCTTTGTTAGAGGCATCAGTTGACTTCAAGAAAACCATCTTACCATTTGAAACAACTAAAAAATTGATGAGGGTGTTGTTATTTCCATCCATCCATCCACCTATCTAAAAGAATGGTGCGTCTCAACTTTTGCCATTGCTTCTTTGGTTCTTCCAAAATTGACTTTGTATCTACAACAACAGTTTGGAGCAACCTCCCATTTAAGTCTTTTGGAGAGGGTGTCTTGTACCCTTTCCATGCAATTCTCAATGTCGTCACCAAATACTCTCAGTACGGGTTCTTTGCCACATTGAAGGGAAGGTTGTAATCCCTGATATTCACATACGTCTTATCTGCTTCTTGGTACAACTCCTTGTTCCACTGCGTAGCTTGCAACGAAGGTTGTGCCCCAGGTATGTTTCTAAGTACAAAATAGTTGTGACTGGGATTTGCTCAAACTGGATATGAGGTGGATGTGTCTCATATGTGTGAACCATGACTAGAGCCGATAATCTCTTCCATATCTATCTCTGTTTCTGTTGCTGAGTCAAGATTAATGGCTACTGCTATGGTTGCTTGTACACTTTACCTCTCTAGTTTCTTCTTATCCAACAATGCAAGCTTTGCCTGCATCTCTCATTTTGTCTCTTCCTTGGTATTGGGACATAGGGCAACGTCACGACAAGGAATGCATGCGATAAGGTACTTGAGGCGATTGAAGCCTCCATAAACCTTCAAGTAGACTGTGCAAATTACACTTCCCTTGGTCGGTTGAGCTGTGACGTATTCTCAAATAACGGTACAACCTCTAGCAAGACTGCTTCCACTTGCTGATGTTGATTGTGATGTGGAGTTGGATGCCATTATATGCTAACTTGCAACATGTTCAATTACAAAAAAAAAAAAAAGTATATAAAAAAACTTAATTTGTAAAGTTGTAAACCCTATATACAGGGGAAAAGAAACTATTTTGCTCGTAAATAATGAAAAACTAGGATAAATCACGAATAGAAATTATGGGAATTGAATGGAATGCATGTAAATTTGTAAATGATGTTTAGAAACCTAATATTAACATTTAAGAAAAAAATTACATTCTTGGATTTAAAAAAAAGAACTACCCTAAAAATTGAAATTCTTCGAATCTGCTCTACAAATCCATTACAAACTCCCTCCAATTCGCTCAAATGATGCTCAAATGTTGTGTGATGAAAATGTGTGGGTGTGTAGGCTTGAAAAGAAGAAAATGCAGTGTCAAAATTGTGTTTAAATCGTATATGCAACATACAAAAATGCGTGGGTGAATTCTGTGCTTAGAGTCCCCGAGTGCTCGCCACGTGTTTGGGCACATAACTCGCCAATACTCACCCGAAGAAAACTTGCAAGTATAAGGGGGAAAAACACGCGAGTACTTGCAAACTCGCAGAGTTCTCAATGAGTATGCATACTATGGAAGGTGCAACACCAATGTTGCTTATGCTCCTACTATGACTACCATAGCTAGGTAGTACTTGCCACGAGTTCTGGCACAAAACTCACCTATACTTGCCCATAGAAACCTGCGAGCATAAGTGGAAAAAACACGCAACTAATCGTAGATTCACAAAGAACTTGACGAGTATGTATACTATGGAAGGTACAACACGAACATTGCTTATGCTCCCACTACGACTACTACAACGAGGTAGACATATATTTGTATCACTGACACGATTGCCAAGAGGAAGATTATGCACATTGGTGCTATCTTGCTACCTATCATCATCGTCACCATCTAAACTTGCAAGTACCTCATTGTCATATCTGTCCATACAATACCCAAGACTTGAATAATTGGCCACTTGAAAAAAAAAACATTAATCAATATTATATCAAATAGATAGAATTTTTATATAAAATGTTAAATTTTAACTTAATATAATAAATTTCCTCATGTTTAGTGCCAATCATCGTCCTCGTCTAAATTATCGACCTCGTCCTCGAAATCCATGTGATGAGAGGAACCCTAAGTTGCACAATTAAATTTGAAATTAACTATAAAGAATATTGAAAAATTAAATTTGAAATTAACTATGAAGAATATTGAAAAAAATAAAAGATAAATTGTTAATTAACTAATTAAATTTCAGTCTAATTGAATCTTAATATGTACCATGCAAGATAATGCCATTCTCCTCGAGAGTTTTTTGATCAACGACACCCCTTTTTCTTTCATGGAGAATTTATACTCATGATTTAATGACAATTTGTACTATTCTCCCTATAAATGATTTCAATAAAAATTAATAAAGAAAAAAATTAAATACTTAAAGAGTTTTTTGTTGCTCCCTAAGTTGCCTTGGGGCCCTTATGGTCTTAGATACTTGCAATGAGGCCATGACATCCACCCAGGTATCATCAATGTACCTTAAAACTCGAAATATTTACAAGATATTATTAAATAGCTTTATAAAAAAATAGATAAAAATGATAATTAAAATTACATAAACAAAAAATTAATTAAAACTAACTAAAACATTATAACTTTAAATAAATAAATAAAAAACTAAAAATAAAAAACTGGTTGGTGGGAACCCGACGACTCACTAGGATTTGCGACCTGCATTGATTGAGACATTTGTTGAAGGGGGGACGGAAGCAAAGGCACATTAGATGGAGAAGGTGAAGGAGCAGGGCACTGCAAAAAAAGCATCTCGTGGTTGCGCCAAACAAAATCCTTGTTAGGTGAACCTTTCTTTTTCCTCCATTTCAGTTGGTGAGGCAGACAAGGGGGACGAGGGAGAAATCAAAGTGCAGATAGTAGCTTAGTGCCCAAGAAGATTGCGGTGGAAGCGCCTAAACAAAAGGCCTTTGTAATTGATGAATTGAGTCTAAGAGCCTCTTGAGGAGACCAGTTTGGTCGAATGGAAAAGAGGCTTGGAAAGATCTAGTAAAGCACAAACTCTCACGAATTTGCTACCCAAAGAATTTTCATTAGTTATAACATAGGACCCTAACAAGTTCGCCAACTTTTGAATACGATTCATAGTCTACAAAACATGAGTATTATACAATCTGATCCATATAGGAGCAGCTGTAATTTTTGCTTTAACTGGATTAAAGAAAGGGGACCAAAGGTAGAAGAAGAACTCATGGTTATCAAAACACCAAGGTCATGAGACCATGTCATCTGAGCTATTGAAAACATCCTAGAAGAAACCATTACCATACAGGGAAAAGAATGGGGCAGCAATGGAGTTCCAAACCGAGGAAGCCCAGTTTGAGAGTTCATCAAGGGACAAGTCAAGACCCACACATTTACCAAATAAAGATCTAAGACCTAATTTCTTTTCCAAAACCAAACTAGAGGATCTTGGAATTTCCAACACAGGGGTTACCTTTGAAAAGAGAACCGAGACATCACCAATCAGGAGGGTAGGTTGAGGAGAAGCAAATGGAAAATATGGAGGAACAACAATAGGTTGAGCTGATCTTGGAGCTCTAGTGGATGCAGGGGGAAGATCCTCAGTGTAGCTAGGTGCCCAAACCAAGGATGGCGTGCCAACATTTAGTGGAGGAAGCTTGGATTTTCAAAACTCACTACATCTGTGGAAGGGGTTGGAGATATTTCTACAACCCAAGTAAATCCTCTGCTTAAAAGGTGAAGCATCCATCACACTACCCAAAGGGACTGAGCCAGAAGGGTAAGAGGGCAAGGAAGGAGAGCCAACTCCAACGTTGTTGCATTCACTAGTTACAACAACTGCATCTGAATCTATTCCTAACACTCCCATTTGAAAACTTACCTTTCCCACAATTGAGTCGTGTCCACAAACAATTGAAAGCTTGGCTTTGTCAGGGTTTAAAAAATCTCTAATCAAACCTGTGTCACTAACTCCCTGCTTCTCGACAACACTACCATCATTCTAGTTAAGGGTCGAGGGCAAGAGGTCCTTAGCCACACCTTCCTCCTCAACTGGAACCGAACTCTACTTGTCCAAATCTCTAGGCGCCTCTGTATTAGTTCCCTTGCTGTAGCCAAAGACCCTGCATAGATAGTCTTGGAAAAAAGCCCATTGGGCACAGAACCAGCTAGGGATTTAAGTTTCAAATTCTCCTTCGTATTGTGCTCTTACAATTAAAGAATTAAAAAGCGAATGGATAGGGAAGCATAAGGTGCATGCAGCTGCGGCCATCAGATGGCCGCAGTTGCTGCACTTTTGCAGCAACAACAGATGGCTGCAGTTGCTGCATTTTTGCAGCAACAAGGGGCTGTGAAAATGGAGCTCCCTGTGTGTCTTTAGAAGAAAATAATAATGATAGGTTTGATTCCAAGAAAGGTTATTACAAAACCCAAGCAGTCCCCGTGCAAAAAAAAACATGTCCCTACGCCCCCTGGGTACGGGTACAGGGTGTCTAAGTATGGGAGGCGATACGCCCAACAAACGACAAGGGTATGGCCTAGCCCCTGTGGGTATGCCGAGGTACGTTTGAGGATGTACCTGGGCATACCCATAGGGGTTGGGGTGTACCCTGGTTGTTTGCTGGGTGTACCGCCAAATTTTTTTTTTAAAAATTTTTACCCTTTGTTTCGGTGGTCAAAGTCAAATATGGACCTCAAAAAGCATTTAAAAACATTTTAAAGTGCATTTGCAACCCTAAAATCATGAATCACACTCATTTTATCAAAAGATAACACATTTACCTTAAATTGCATTTTTACCTCCCATTGCATATTTGTTCACTCTTGCTCATTTTTTTAGTTGCATTGCAGCCGAGGATGATTTAAAAAAAAATTAATATAGACTATAGCGAATGCTGAGTTGTCTTAATTGTTTTCCATACATTGTAATTTGTAACATTTGCACTATGTACCTATTATAAATTTATAAAACTATTCAAAGTTCAACCATTTAATATTATGATATTTGCCTTTGGCATTGAAATTATGAGTATGTTTTGTGGTTATTTAACTTATTTTGTTTCCTCTATACATATTATGTAGTTAATTTTGCTTAAATGGCTATATTTTTATATTTTAAATTTTTTATATATATTTTTGTACGACCGTACCCATTGGTACCCAAACTCCCCCAAAAAATACCTGTATCCACGTACTCGATACTTGTACTTGTATTGGCTACTTAGCATAAATTAAATAATAAATATCTTGAGTATAAAATACATAAATATGTAAAATAGTTAAATGCTGAAAAAAACCTCATCAGGATCAACTCAAAATGTGAGCCAAAGGGTCGTGTGCTTGTTGTTGAAGAATGACAGACAATAGGTGGATGTAAGTTTGTTGTGCCTATACGACAAGTATTGGATGCCAAGCCAAGGTCATTAAACAATCTATGGATATTCTCAAGTAAAGTTGGGTCCTATCTCAATGTTAGAGAAAATGAGCCACACCTGAAGTGTAACAAGGAGCCTACCCAAAAGCCACAATCATAAAAGCGTTGGTAGCTCATGGTAGAGCGCCCAAACATGCATGAGGGAGGTCCTAGGTTTGAGTTCTCGCTGGTCCAAGAAAAATAACACTTAACAGTTGAACAAGTCTAATAACAGGGTATTGAAAAAATCATTTTATTTTCTAGTATATATGTATGTATGTATAATTGTAAAATATCAATTGAAATAACAAAAAATGGTTAAAAATAGGCAAACAAAAAAGACTTAAATTTTAAAGTTCAAACCATAAAAGAAAAATAAAATAAGCGTTGTATGTCCATACCCTAAATTGCTGCATTCGAATTCGTGAATTTTGAAATGCGTAAAAGATTTGCAACAATGAAAATCCGCTATCAAATTAGGCTAAAATAAATATTATACCTGTAATTTAGATTAAATATTAAAAAAAAAGAATGAATCTCAATGAATTTCAACAATATTTGAAAGAACTTCGACAATATTTTGAATAAACTTCAGAATTTTTAAAGCAAATTTCATTGAATTTTGATTTTTTTCATAAAATTTGCCGAATGTGGAAACATAGCTTCCACCTATAAAGTAACCTATTTGTTCATTCTCTAAATATTTTTCTTTTTTGTATGGCAGGTACACTTGTATGTGGCTTGCTTGGAAATTTTCCCACCTTCGGTCGGAAATTTGTAGTAATCTTCCAATCTGACATTTGGACTTAAAAAGCACCCCATTAAACTGGGCCAAGGATGATTGCCTACCCCTTTTTTTTTGGATAAATATTGAGGGTTAAAAAGGGCCTTTGTCTTTGCGTCGGAGAAAGAAGCGCAGAGAAAGACACCCTATTGCGGCCGCTCTCCCTTGAACCGAAGCCAAAGCACAGCATCAGGTATGCATGGGAGAGGAGACCATTGCTTCCAGCCAAAAACCAGGCAAGGGAAAACTGAGCCCACAAAGATCCAAAATGTCGCCTCAGACCGGGACGCCTTCCCCTAGAACGCAAAATAAAAGACATGAATCTCTAGTTAACCAATGCACGTTGATTGAGGATCCCTAAAACTAGAAACCTCTGCTCCCCATGCTTCAAACTGATTGTGCCCACCAATCCACCAGGACTAAGGACCTCTTGATCAGATGTAGGAGACACAAGTGACATAGGAAGAAAGGAAGCTTTATTGTCACACACTTTCTAATTGACACCACCAATGATAAAACTGGGGTTTACCAGAACATTGCTCGGCTCGAAGACTAAAGCCTTTGAAGCAAGCTTGGGAATCTTTGCTTTCAACATCGCCACCTTATCGAAATGACCATGACCACCATTGAAACTGCTTCCGTTGGCCACCAATAGAGGAGCAAATCCCCAAAAGCTCTCCCTTTCCCGTTTCACTTCCCACTCCAAAATCAACTGCAATTTATGCCCTAAAATATCCAACCTTCGCACTCTACTCGTATTCCTCCACCTCCTCCCGTATCTTGCTTCCACCCCTCTTTTTCTAATTAAAAACCCATAATTTTACATATTTGTTGCCTTGAAATAATTCAAATTCTGTACACAGCAAAATCGAAAAATTGTTAATGCAAATCCCAAACAAAAACTATAAAATATCCCTAAAACCCCAAAATACCATTAAAAAACCCCATAAAAACCCCAAAACAACACCAAAAACCCGCATAAAAATTTCCAAAATACAAAACCAAACGTTTAAATCTTAATTGTAAAATTTGTAAAAAAACTTTAAATCCCCTCAATTTGTTTAATTGGAAACATCTATTTTTTTTAAATGTCCCCAATTTGTTGCCTTTAAAATATCAACAATTTTTAAATCTGCCAAATGCAACACCGTATAAAAACCTATAAATGCCCCAAAAATGGCCAACCCCTCCCCCCTACCCTTTCCCTGCCGAAAAAATGGTAAGTTTTATCTACAAAACCTCGGAAAATTTTTATTGCGAAAGCCCCAAAAAACCTCATAATTTTTTTTTGCAAAACACAAAACAAAAATCCTATATCTAAATTCTTAATGCAAATCCCCCACAAAATTCCCCTAATTTTTTATTGCAAGACCTTTTAAAACCCCTAAATACAAATGCTAAATCCTTATTTTTAATGCAAATCAGCCCCTTGTAAACCCCTACTTTCTACATGATGAACTTTGAAATTCTCTCTATAAAAACAATAAAAATGCTAAGTAGGTCATTTTTGGTACTACTATGGATACAGATACAGGGTTCGGGTATGCCAATATGACGAATTTTTTGGGTCCTCGGATATGTTTTTGGATACAGCCATATAAAAATATATATACAATATTAAAAATATAGTTAAATAAGCAATATTAACCAAAATATGAAAAATAAACAAAATAATCTTAATAACCATAAAACATACTGATAATTTAATGCTAAATGTCATTGATATTCAATTGCAAATGTAAAATGGGGATCGATTTTGTGAATCAAAGATCAAAGAGTAAAGGATCCTTTGTTAATTTAGCAAGTGACAAGTTTCTAAAAGAATGTGGGAAAGAACCACCATGTATTGAGAGTTTTGACAAAGGATGGAGGAAATTTTAGAGCATCAAGAGGAAGAAATATGAAAAATAAACAAAATAATCTTAATAACCATAAAACATACTGATAATTTAATGCTAAATGTCATCGATATTCAATTGCAAATGTAAAGTGGGGATCAATTGTGTGAATCAAGGATCAAAGAGTAAAGGATCCTTTGTTAATTTAGCAAGTGACAAGTTTCTAAACGAATGTGGGAAAGAACCACCATGTATTGAGAGTTTTGAGGGATGGAGGAAATTTCAGAGCATCAAGAGGAAGAGGTTCATTTGGAAAATGAGCCTATAAACATTGATGAAAAATGAAGGATTGTCAAGTCATTGTGAAGGGGACTTGGAAGCCCCGAGGAATCAGATTGGTAGGTTTGTTTATATATTGGAAGCAAGCTCTACCTAAGAATTATCCACCTATATTGTAACATCCGCACTATGATATACTAGAATAACGTATTTAAAAAAAAAAAAAAAAAATTTCACGTGTTCAAACATTAGACTTCACCACGAGAATCTAACTAGTGATCCAAATTAAACGCACTATGTATGTTAACCATAAATAGACATGTAACAATCCATTCAGTTACTGATCACCATGATAACAAATAAGCAAATCAAGTACAATGCTAATTTACTTAATTTTTATTGCATATATTCCAAGAGGTAAATACACAATTTCAGCTACAATTGATACAATATTGCATCCACTGCTGTCAATGCATAAATGAATAAATATTACAATTTCATTTAGAATAATGTCGCAATAATAAATATAATACAAGATACAAGGCTCCACAGAGCATGAGTCACAACGAGCTCTAGTATCTTATGGTAATCTCAAGTGGAGTCTCCAATGAAGTACTGCTGTGGGAAAGGAGAGCATCATTTGAGCGCTTTTCCACACCAACCACGGATCATAGATCCCCTGCACAATCTCCCTACTGGAGAATGACCTTCCTTTCACAGATGGGTAGATGGTGATGGCGCGGGAATCCAGAGAGACAAGCTCGTTCCTGTGTGCTGTAAGATAACTGATACATGATGTGTACCATAAAGAAAATATGTTCTAACATGATATCGCACAAACATGTAAATCAAACATATGAAATGATAATGTTTAACTAAAACATTACTTTGGCCAAAGTTTTCAAGCAATTAATTATCTCAAGGATCAGTCAAATTCATTCACACCACTTGATCGGATTACCCTCGTCTTGCATTAATGACAGCAACTAAGCTAGTGAAGTCTGTCTCACTGTTTATTTAGTGCCATCAATGCAAAATTTGGTTAATTAAAACATAACCAATAGATTCAATCGGATTACTTCCTATCAGTAGGCATAAAACATGCTAAGTATGGAAATAACCAAAGTACATACATTTAGTCTATCAAACTTATGCAATGAATATCAAATTATATTATTTATTACATAAATAATAAATGTAAACAAGTACAATCCTTAATAAAACATACCATCCAGGTATATTTATACTTAATCTACAAGTTACTAAATCTCAAAATTAATCATGTAGTACCATCTATGACAAAGAACATTTATCACAGTTTATTTCCATCTACACACTTGACAAATTACAACAAACCAGTCAATTAATTTTTAAGGATCATATTAAACAATAATCCAACTTTTATATTGACTATTTGTACCTTTAATGCATTGTATGCATATAATCATGGTATATACCACATCACAGATTATATAACTCAATTAACAGTCATAAGTATATATCATATTTACAAGCATACTTCTCACACATACAAATATATGCTATATATGTGTATATAGATGCATTTCCTTCATACATATATATACCATATATATGTGTAAGTACATATCTAATTTATACAAATATATACCATATATATGTATCTATACACATTTTACCCTTTGACATTATACATATATTTTAAAACTTGTACTGTCATAAACTAACAGTGTATCCATTATGCTCTAAGTATTCGACTACCGTACCTTAGAGTATAATGTATACAACTGCTATACATTCAATTTCTATTTTTAATTATGAACTTCATATAGATCAACAAAACCAATATAAATTATACCTATTTTGGAAATTGCATACAAAATCAAATATAAAGATTTATATTTACACGAACCCTTTTTCTCATTTCCCTTATATTAACTTGTAAATCGTAATCCATTATCAATAGAAAACTATACAAATCCGTTTACCCTCATTTCCCCTAATTTGGGTTTATTAAACTAGATAGACCATTCCAAGATGTTTGATAAACAGGTTTCTAAATTAACTGACAACTCAGAGTTATTACTTAGTCCCCTTCTACTCACTTTAGGATTTTGTTTTACCCTAGTCTCACAAGCACCAATGTAAATCAAGTCAACATTCAACTCAGATTTATTGAGAACCATATAACAAACAAGTCCATTGCACAATCTAACATAAGAATTTACCTTAATATAGTCTATGCACAATGCTTGGTAGATATTGCATGCATAGATTAAAGTTCGACTCAGTCAATTGATTTTTATGAAATATAAATGAATACGCTAAAGAATTCCTTAACACGTTACATGTTTCCTAAAAGGGCTTGAACCGAATACCCAAATCACATAAACATTATACAAATCGTATATAACGATCTGTATATGTGTGTGTAATTAATCGATATACATATATTCATCTTGTCATAATATCAATGACATGAATACGCTATCAGATATCAAAATGGGTATAACAATCTCCTCATATAAAAGAATTCCATATAAATATGAAACTTAATGTTTAAATGGAACATAGCCACTCACAGAACATACCTTAGGATGGCGCTATTTTAACAATCAATCCAAACATAAACAACTTACCCAGACCTATGCTTACCATCACAGGGTTTATAAAATTATATTCACAGTCCTTTTATATATGTTCAGGGTTTCGAAAACAAAAGTACAGTCCATTCTTTATAGACTAAAACCCATTATTAGATTTGAAATCTCATAGCTGGGCTGGTATTTTATAAAAAGAACACGCAAAATTTCAAGACTGTCCCATCTATGCAACAATCTTTACTCAAACCTAGCCATCAAATTTTTAAAGGATTTCGGAGATATAGATTTAATTGTGGCATAGTGCTAAATTTGTATCTATTTAAAAATATATAGCAAACAAATTACCCAAAACCATAGTAAGACAAAAATACATAGAATCTCGTGTTTAAACAACCAAATAATGGAATTACATCACCAACCTCAAAATAGCTTCCGACTTTGAAATTTATTGCACCAGAATATTTTGCCACCCCTTCTCTCTTTGCTCACTCATCCTTCTCTTTTCCATGCCCTCGTGCCCGTCTCTCTGCCTCATTATCATCATTTCTCTACTAAGATTTTTCCATCAATCAATGCATGTAATTGAATCTATCAAAACTCCTATTTTGCCATTGTTCCCATCATGCAAACCCCTGGGTTATCCGCAACAATTTGCTTAATTCATGTTAACTCGAATTAGAGCCAAAAAAAAAGGCCCTAAATCTCTCGTGTTCTAAAACAACTAAACAATCATTATTTCAATCCTCTAAATATCTGCATGGTCTTTTGACTTCACATGCCCGTGTATCGACTTTACTAAGTCCACTTACAATATCATTTTAAATGATGTCGATAACTCTCAAGTATACCGACCAATAAATCCACAAACTCATATACTAATGCCAATGTATTCGACCCCCTTAGCTAAGAATAGTGTTGACCATTTTTACCTCAAGTCAAAATGGGTCAACCCCGTATAGTCGAAATCTTGTATAGAGGCTTATTATATTGTCATAGGGTGTTGCATAGTTCATCTGATGTCATTTCATATTACATTCTACTTTTGGTCATTGTCTAGTTTAGTCCTTGTGTCATTTTATATCTTATGGGTCATTTTAGAGCCATATATGAAAATGACAGGTTTTCACAGTGTTCAAACAATTAGAGTATAGAACAGGTTTGCTTATGCTTCAGGGAATCATTTGAGCTTCAAAGATCAAGTAAGTAGTTGCTAGCACAAGTCAAAGGAAGCAGACCGCCATTGCACGTCACACAAGAATGCGTTGAACAATCAAGTTGTGCATTTAATAAATAAGCTTGAGAAGCTCGCGAAACCAAAATAGTCACATGGAAATGATGCTCTTGGTGCCCAAATCATACTCTGCTAAATTTAGGTCTTGATGAGATTTCTAACTCAAGATATAAGCTTTCAAAGGTTGACTTGCAGAATGAGACGTTCGTGCGAGTGTCAAATGTAAGACAGCAAAAAACTGTTGGGGTTTAAATTGAGACGGTCACACATACGTCATTGACGGTCGTGCAAACATCAAAATTAAGATCGGCAATTAAACCACTGGAGTGCAAATTTGATGGTCGCACAGATGTTTAATACGGTTGCGTGGACGTCAAATGACGGGAACGCAGACGTCAAAGTTAAGCTTAGGCAAAATAATGGGAGTTCAAATTTGACGATTGTGCAGACGTCAAATATGGTCTTATGGATGTCAAATGACGGGAGCGCAGACGTTAAATTTCAGCGACAGTAAATAACCATTGGAGTTCAAACAGTCGGTCCCAACAGATCAACAGTTGGCATTCGAGTGTACATCCAGATCGAAAGGTGCGAGTAGAGTCAAAATGTCAATGAATCCTAGGATCGAATCACGTCTTTGCAACCGAATCACGATCTACGACTTGCGTTCAATCGTACAAATAGATCCAATGGTGCGAGTGAGATTCAAAGGTTAAGGAGCTTAGATCGAACGCAACACTGACAGATGTCATGATCTTGGGACCCCAGGGCAATGATCGATGGCCACCGTTGAAAGTCGAAGCAAAGAGACCCTAGGTGGGGTCGACTGGGCAAATTCGACTGGACTCCAGATGGACAAGATGGGCTGTGTTCAAGCGACAACAGAGCAAATTTTAGAACGGAATGAGCAACGTGGCAAAAGAATGCCACGCAGATAGTCATGTAGGATCAAAGGACTCTGTAACAAAGCAAGCATTTCAAACTCATACGCTGCCATGAGAGCTTACTCGAGGTCCAAGATAAATAATGACTGCTAGATGTAAAGAACGAAGTCTAGGAAAGCAATGAGTGACTGCAGATTGTAAATGCAAATGTCTAGAAGATAGCTAACAAGGAAAATGTCTATAACTGTCATAGTGTATGTGTCGACTCTCTTGTTTCAGTTTCAAAGGCTCGAGGGATGATCCATGATGAAGGCAATTTCATAAAGTTAGTTGAAGAATCTCTGCACCATTTTGGAGAGTTTGTCATGGTTTATATGGACATTTGTCTTAAGAGACATTCATGGTCTGTTTCACACTCTAGTCCCTTGCAGCGTAACTCCTCGTATCAGCTGGACATGTGTTTTAGTGACCATTGAACTTCATTCTTTTCTCCTCTCTCTGAAGTTCTATAAGTAGTTGCCATTTTGGCCTTTTTGAAAATTGACCACACCATGTATGGCGAAGCCTTGCTGGTTTTGACATTGTACTTTGCTTTTTAACAATAAATGCAATCTGGTTTGAGTTCACATATCAGCTTGTCAAAGTGTGTGAAGAGATGTATAGTGAATGGTTAAGAGATATTAATCTATCCTTGCATTCTTTCAATCCTTCCATGTTTGGTGCAAGTGATTCTAGCCTAGCAGGTCATATGAAGTGTAGTCAAGTGTACAAGCCTGTCTTAAGTGTATAATGAGCCTTAGTATCTGCAACTGATCTATGGTCTTACTTGCCTTGGATGGTCTTCGTTCATCCCACCTTCATATCGAAACAGTAATGCTAGTGTAATCTAGGACTTTTAGACTAGTGTTGTACGCCTTGTCTCTTTGTGATAGAGTATGATAGCCTTGTGGAAAACATCTTGGTGCATCACTCCCTTAGATTAGGTTCATTTCATGCAATTTCTAACTCTTTTCCCATAAGCAACTAGTTAGCATAGGTGAAAGCATTTCATGATACATTCAAGGAGCTAGCTCTTAAATCTAGAGGCTCACTTCCACTATAGGTACACTCACATACCTGAAGTGTTTTCATGTTGCCCAAATCTGAAAGAGGCTTGAATACCCTCTTCTAGGGTGCAAGATTTGGTGACAACAGTTAGATCATAGGATTTCAATAATTATTGACTTTAGTTAAGGTTCAACAAACACAAAGATGTTTCCCTCAACTATTTAACAATGAACTGTCCATATTAAATTTGCATAGAATTATGCATATTGTCTAAACACAAAGGTTTTATAACAATCATTAGTTGATAACACACTTCAACTACTGTCCTTATACTGTTAACAAAGAACCTCTAACTTGTTAATGGCTTAATATAGGTTATTCAGCTTATTATAAACAACAACAACAACAACAACAACAACAACAACAACAACAACAATAATAATAATAATAACCTTCTAATTAATAATAATCACTCGACATATCGATTAAGCAAGGTAATTGAATCTGTCTATTGTTGTAACCATAAATCGCAAAACAACACCGTTCAAACAATACTCAGCGATATCAAAGACAGTGGTAAGTTAAGTACGGATTCACTCAGTCCAAGCAATAACATCAACTATTATTAATGCAATCACACAATTAAATCAACATGATCTTCAAACAGAAAATAAGATGTCTATTGTTGTAACCAAAAATCCCAAAACAATATTGTTCAAACAATACTCAACCATATCAAAGACAATGGTAAGTCAAGTACAGATTCACTCAATCAATCCAAGCAATAACATCAACTATTATTAATGCGTTCACACAATTAAATCCACATAATCCTCAAACAGAAAATAAAATCACAACATGCATATATATATGAAATTAAAGACATACTACAGCTATCACAAAACAAACAATAATCACAAACATATTATTCTAATGTGGTGTGTGTGTAGGTATCTAGCTTTTCTTCTTTCATCCCTCAACATCTCGATCTACGTCACCCTCTTCGATGATGCTCTCAATCCGTCACACTCTGAGGGATGAATTTATCTTGTATCCAACTCACGACAAAGAAGGTAGTTAACCTGTAACATCATCATATAACCATAAAATACTATTGTATAAACTAACAACATGATCATAATGTAAAGAATATACAAGTACAACTAACTCATAACAATTTTAATCATGTAATCTAAGCAACATAGAATTGTTCCATAAACAACATATGACATACAACTTAATTAAACAGTAATTAATTAATTTAAAAACCATAATAATCCACGAATAAAAGGTTATTAAGCTTAGAGAGAAATTGGGATGTGACATTTACTAATGCTGGCACACAAGTAGATGTTTCGAGTGCTGAAGGCCATTAACATTGGATGATCTGAAGGACCTTGGCTCCAAGACATTGAGTACGAATGTATTCCTTTTTGTTATTATGAATTGTGCCAAATAGAAATGTTTATAGGCTGCGGATCCTGCCCAGGGACGACCAAGATATTGTGGGAGGATTGTGGATCCTCCCAAATATGTCCCAAGATCACCAATCCTTCCATAGTATCTGGGCATATTCAGGAAGGATTGGACTAGGATCCGTTTCCGAAACCGATCATACCGGTATCCAGGGGTTTGGGGTGAAGGATCTGGGAACGTAGTAAAAATGGCATAAAAACCTACATCTTCTTTCTCTGAATCTATGGGATGGCCTCCTACTTTGTGTGTGATGGGTTTGTGTAAGGTCCATCACATTTGTCCCTCCTTACCAATTTGCATCTCCGAAGCTCATAAAATTTGAGAGACTGCATTGGAGGGCCTTGATATGTTACTAGGGCATGTCTCCACTAGTAAGTATGTCTCAGTGACTCAAAAGAGTTATACTTAACACTCATCTTCTTTTTACTAGTTTTTTGCCTTGTTGACCCACCTCTCATTAAGGGTTCCATTTCAAGAAACTCGATTGAATAAAAATGACAGGGTTCTTGTGCAAGGGACAACAAAATGGAAATGAAAGTGTGCAGTGTGCAAGGGATAGAGAGAAAAATTGGTGATGGGCCAAATGTTTTTCTCCTTTAAAAAAAAATCAAGACTCAATGCAGTATAGGGCGCAATGTTTTCTCTCTCCTTTTACTATGCACTTAAATTCTAATTACTACACGTTAATGGTAAACTTACAACATACTTATGAAACACTTACGACACCAATCCTTGGAAATTTAAGTTAGCAATACAATGTCGACAAAAGGGGCATCTTAAAAGTGTCGTAAAACCAAGTGCTATGCCCATCTCAAAGCTGGCTGAAATCACATGAAATGTAGCAGTGTGGGGCTGAAAACATGAACAAAGGATATCCATCTTCTTTGAAGTTAGAGCAATTGGGAAGGTTGATAACCAACCATTAGTTAATGGTTGAACTAATAACTAATTAATAACTTTAACACCCTCCCTTAATGACTAAACCAAAGACTATTCCAAGTTTGTTCCAAAATTTTACAAAGAAAGTGGGACCAAAGAGTTTAGTCATTACATTTACAAACTGCTCTTTAGATATCAACATAAAATCTTTAGTGCTCTGACATTTTGTTGTTGTCCAATGTAGGAGATTCGGTGTAGACAAAAACCGAAAAGGGTAGCCAACAACAAAACCAAGATCCTGTCGTGTGGACATATAATATATCATGTTGTCCATCGATTCTCTGATGGGTGATTCATTGACCGGTGATGAATCATCATTTGCTGATAACTTCAACCCAACCTCCATAGTTTTGAATCCAAAATGAGGGTGAGACTGAACAAATAAAATATACCAGTCTCATGGAGCCTGCATAAGTCCGTACATGGAATTAATCACCTTGCGTACCAATTGATCACTACTAGTTGCCCAAAAATCTTTAGGCAACACCATGCAGACCTCTTCCAAACCTCCGTTTTGGAAACCAAATTGAGTTGCTATGGAGAGAAGCAACCAAAGTGTGACCATCATCGTAGTGGGAGCGAAAAATAACTCCTCAGTAGTAGTGGGAGTAAGAACCGATTCCGCGGTAGAAGAAGAAAACATCTCCTCATCTATTCCCTCTTGTTGGGAAAAGCCTTTTGCAACAAGATGAGTCGTGTACTTGTCCAAAGTACCTATTTTGTCCATTTTGCATCCAATGGGTTGTTCAGGTACCATACAAATGTCATAAACGATAGCAAAATGACCATGCCCTATTGAATGAACAAACTTGTTTCCAGTCATCTGAACCAGTGCCTTCAATTGATGCATTCCATTTGCCTGCACAATTACTTGTGTATCTGATTGAGGAATTGCAACCTCATGCACATCCTTTATGGTCCCTATTCCCTCTACAACTAGTGCATGTAAGTTGACTAAAGCAGGGTAAACAAGCCTATGAGGAATTTCCCTCTCTAGCACACCTTGTACGGTGGAGTCTCTCTCCACATGTGCAGTTATGTTGATTGTGGTAGGGTCAATAAGCCTATACAAGCCACCTTGCCCAATGCCTAGAGCAATTACTTTGTCCTATTTTACATCAGACACAGTGCATTGATCCCAGAGAAATGTACAATAATGTTTGGATTTTCCGTTAACCAACTAATAGACAAGATTTTTATTCAAACACACCTGATATTCCTTACAATGATTTTTATAGCTTTATTCAACACTACGCAAATATCTCCTAAAGCCTCTATTGGATGTGGCTGTCCAACTAATGAAACCAAATAAAAATGATTTTAGTTGTGGTAAATTTGCATGTCAGTCCTTATAAAATGTGAAATGTCAGGATGCATCGGAATCAATGAATGGATACTTGGTAGCACTAACATTTGAGTATAATGCCATGGGGGCATACTTTTCCTCATAATTCCATTCTTCTTCAACTGTTGCCACATTTGTCGCTTGATTGCTTTGTTGGGAAAGTGCATATTGTGGCTTCTGAAAATCCTTTTTGAGATGCCCAACCTAATGAGAATAGAAGCATTGTTCCTAGCACTTAAAAGAATCGACAAGGATATGTTTCCGCTTCCCCTTTGAATTAAAAACAAATGCACTCTACTTGTCGAACATTGGACTTGTTTGTGTTTCTTTTGTATCAAACAGGAACTAACCTGATCAAATGGCAGGGTTTGGCTTTTGGCGATTAAGTGTAAAGCCTCCAGAAATCATTCATATGGGGGCGTCAAGTTGTTCAGAACAAGATAAACGATGTAGTTAGAATCTACCTTTTTTGTTAATGGCTGCGAGTTGGTCTCAGAGATATTTCATTCGAAGATGTTTTGACAAGGACTCATTCTCATACATCTTTTTGGAAAATAGCAGATTCTTTAGGTATAGAACCTGACTTTTCTCTGAAGTTTGATACTTATTTTTTAGATAGGTTCTAAGTGCCTTTGTCTTGGTGGTGTTCCGAACATCAGGTATCATTTCATCTGACATAGATGATTTCAACAAGAAGGCCTCCTTATGACGCTTTATAATCAACTAAATTTATAGCAGGTCTTGCTTCAGTATTGAGAATAATTTTATCACAGTTGTGATATTCCACAATTAGTAAAATCTTATTGCTCTAGATATTTTATTTTTAGCCAGTTGATTTTTGTGCTTCCAACATAATGAAATTTTGAATATTGGTAATCACACAATATTTGACCTTTTACTCGGAAATATATAAATGCAATTTTTGTGTACAGGTCTGATCTTTGATTGGGAAATCAAAAAAATATAGGTTTGATTACCAAAAATGAACACAAATAAATACAAAACTTTTGTGTACAGGTTGGTTACCTTTGTAAATCCTCCACCCATGACTTGATTACCACAGAAATTTGGAAATTTCAACTATAATATGCTGTATTGTGCATAAGAAAACAGGGCTTTTTGATCATGTCTCCATGCTTCATGCCCTAACGCCTACAACCTCTCTGACTTGGAAAATCAGGGCCTCACAACAGTTTGGTCTGCAACTGATGTCACGTCCTTTTGCTTCTTTACATGAAAAAATTAAGAGAAATTGTGTTCTTGCAAGAGAAATTGTGGGTTTTTCTCTAACATTTTGCGGTGCCCTAACGCCCTCGAGTTTTCTATTGGTATTTTGCGTCGTTAATGACACAATTTGTCTACATTTTGCAATTTTCACTTTTGCTGATGTTTGCAACTTGCATCCTCTACGAGCCATCACAACCCATCATGACCCAAGTTGTTATGACCTTTACCTGCAAATTGCATTTCTTTCTTGGGCAATTCTGTTCTTCTGTCAAATAAATGCTTCATATTTGACCTTTTCAATTTACTATGCAGTTCCTACCCTTCTTAATTGGGCTTCCTTGAACTCTTCAAGTTATTGTTCATAACCTTCTTATAGGGCTATCTTGATATAGATGGGTTGGTGCTGCCAATGAACTAACTATATATACTCTAAAGAGAGGTGGGGTGCGCCCCCATCTATAGAGTCGAGAGGTTGGGTGGCTCTTTGTCGGGGAGGGGAGTGTCGTATATTCTGATCTTCGAGGAGTGGTCCCTCGGTTCTAGGGGTGGGGAAGAGGGGGCACTACACCCGAAAGATGGGGGCACTCCCTAGACTCTATAGATGGGGGCGCCCCCCCTACGTTTGATTATCTCCTATCTCATCCTTGACTGCTTCTCATGAGGTTGCACTGGGAGCTAGTGCTCGCTATCCAAAAATTGCTCCATGGATATCATCGGAAATGTTTGATGCTTCTTGGGCGACTGTGAAGTGACCGAAACGAGTAGATAGTGGATGGGTGTGTACCCTACGTGGCCCAAATTTCATAATTTCAACCCTATACACCTACTATCAAATGTAGATCCTTTCAATCTCCTACCGACTAACCAAAGTATGTTGACTATGATACCAATGTTAGAAAATATGAATGCTGAAAGAACGAAGAGAAATGGAAGGCATATGGTACACTTTCACACTTGTGTCTTTATTTTCATTAAGCACAAAAGAAGCTACAGTGGTTGGGAAGGTTGATACCCAACCATTAGTCAATGGTTAACTAAAGGCTAATTATTAAGTTTAACATTTTCTTTTCAGTATATCATCTAAACCTACAATTTTATCTATATCAAACGGATGGGCCCATTCCAAATACTTCCTTTTAAATATACAAGATGATTTTTAATAGCGTCACCCTAGGTTCCTTCTGCATAGACCTTTAGATCAACAAATTCCTCATTTCGAGCCAAAGGAGCTGACCCTGTCCCTATCCTTGCCCAGGTTTTATCTCCCCCCAAAAAATGTTGTCACCCTCCCTTACGTTCCATTTAAAAGCCATCTTTAATTAAAAGGATATGGTGTCTCAAAAAGTTCCATGTGTGAGAACCATATGGAAGAGGCTGTAAAGCGAATAGCATTTTAGCTTGTTGGCCATCAAAATAGTTCTTTCTAACCATGCTGCTCCAAATCCTGTCCTTTTTTTCAATACCTTCTTTTCCATTTTTTCTCCTAAAGCTAAATTTATGGCCTTCATGGATCTCAAACCCAAATGCCCATTTTGTTGTGGTTGGTATATTTTTGACCTAGATACCAAGAGACTTTTTTTTTTAAAATTCCATTTTTCCTCCGCACCATTCCACAAGAAAATCGTTTTTAACCTTGTGACATCTTCAAGTATTTTAATTGGTGCTCTGAATAAAGACATTATGTATATTGGAATTGCTTGTAGATATGCTTTAATTGATTGAAGTATTCCTATTACGGTAAGCCATTGTCCTTTCTTTGTTGAAAGTTTTAATTGAATTCGGTCTATCAGCCCCATCCAATGCTCCTTTTTCATTATTCCCTCCATTATAGGTATTCCTAGGTAGATACTTAGTAATTTAGCATTTTACAAACTCAAACTTTTTATAAATTCTTTGTTGTATCTCTATGGGTACACTAAAGGAAAAAATCTATAATTTTGCCATGCTAGTTTTCTAACCTGTGGTAATTTCATAAATATCCAATATTTTCTTAAAAGTTTCTGCGTCAAGAGTAGACGGAGCCTTTGTTATCAAAGTACCATCTACAAATTGAAAATGGGATATTAGATTCATGAGGAAGTTATACTTGGACATTTTATGTATGTTCCTTCTTTATCTTCCTTTCTACATGTTCTAAAAATATCGTCGAATCCCTTAAACCCCTTGATACATGAAAATATCCAACTGGAAAGTTGTTAACAAGGAATAAAAATGTAAGAGTGTTTACGTAGCTCTCAATTAATGTCACCAAATCATGTGCAAACTGCAAAGTCAAAACTCTTTAGTTTTTGATAAAAAGTTCCTAGGCTACTTTGTCATAAGCTCTATTACTATTTAATTTTATCATCATTCCTACCTTCCTGCTTTGGTGTATTGAATGAATGAATAGTTTCATGAGCTAACGGGTTCCCATATGATAGTTTTCTTCCTACCACAAGACTTCCTTGTTTTCTTTAATGATTTTGTGTAATACTTTTTTCACTCTACTTGCCATTACTTTTGACATAATAATATGAATTGCCATAAAAAGGCAACAAAGAATTCCACATCCTCCTTTTAGCAATCAAGGCTATGACAGTAATATTCCATTCTTTCGAAATTAAGTTTTTCTTTTAGGATACAATATACCAAAATTTGTGGAAGAATCATGTTTGATATTCACCCGAACTTGGAGCTTTCTTTTGCTCCCAGACTTGGCACTGCGTTTCGTACTTGTTGTGGATCCACTTCTTGCATTAGCAAATTATTATCCGCTTTGTTGTAATATCCCCTCCACTAAATCGCTGATTACCATACAATTGAGGAGAGAGTGCTGCCATTTTATTAAGCAAATCACCATGGAAGGAGCGCTGCCAATTAATAAGCAAATCACCCTTGGATAGAACACATACAACAACAGTCATTAAAGTCACTAACATCAATTATTATTTATTAATTAATTAATTGGTCATTAAGCATTCATTTGACGAAAGGTCACAATCCTTTGGAGTAGTTCAAAAAGACACAAGGGTCAAAGGGATGAATGAGGCATTGCAATAGAGAGAATGAAAATACGGAGGAGCTCCAGAGGGTATTAAGAATGGAAGAAAAAAATTGGAAACAAAAGTCAAGTACTCGAGTAAAATGGTTAAAGGATGGAGATAGAAACACAAAATTGTTCCATTTATCAACAATAGTCAAAAGAAAGAAAAAATAAACTAAGCAAGCCATAGACCCCAAAAAAATAAGATCATTGAAAACAACAAATAAATCAAGAGAGAAGCTAAGATGTATTTCAAAACCTTGTGAATATAAGAAATTGAGAGATAGGAGGGGGATGAAATGCTGGAAAATATTCCCACAATACTATACAGATGTAATATTCCTAATCGGAATATTATACAAGAATTTGGTTTGCTTGGAAATTCCTTGAAATAATATTTTGTAAATGTAAGCATGTACTTAGAATAATACTTTAAATTAAAAAAAAAGTTTTTGTATTAATAATAAAATATAATTCCTCAAAGGGCTTTGTCCTTGGGTTATAATGATTAGAAGGGTTTTTGTACTTGTAATCAAATTACATGATTAAGGGATTTCGTCCTTAAAAGTGGTTGTAAAGCATGATGCTTGTACAAAGTTGAATGTTTATGATTGAATTTTTGAATGTATATGATTTTATTTTTTCTTTCTTTTAACTATTGTCGATAGATGGATCAATTTTGTGTTTCTATCTCCATCCTCTAACCATTTTACTCTTGAATCCTTGACTTTTGTTTCCAATTTTTTTCTTCCATTCTTAATACCCTTTGGAGCTCCGTATTTTCATTCTCTCTGTTGCAATGCCTCATTCATCCCTTTGACCCTCGTGTCTTTTTGAACTACTTCCATTTCTTTATTCAGATCTTTCATTTTTTAGGAGGTTGATTAATGTTTTCTTGTTCCATTCTTTGAGCTTCTGCACATTTAATCTTATGTGTCAATCTATACTATTTTGATTTGCTAACAATTATTCTTCTCCCTTCTGTTAGCTTGTCTTTAAAATTTGGGTCTTGGGTCCACATTATCTCAAACCTAAAAGAGATAGATGTTGTTTTTTCATCATCTTGAATGCTTTTAGAGATATTGGCCAATGGTCTGATCCTGATTTCATGAATTTTTTTGAATCCATGTTCTTGCCCAATACCAACCATTACGGACTTATTAGGAACCTATTAAACCTCTTTGCTCTAAATTTGTCTCCTTTCCTTCTTTTGCTCCAAGTAAAATTCCCTTCTTTGCTTTTCACATCTTAGAGACTCCATCCATTACAAAAAGAATTGAAATCCATCACAATTTTTCTTAGAGGGCTGTTTCCTCCTTTCTTGTTTCTTCGATATAGAATTGCATTAAAATCTCCATCAACTACCCAATTTAAAACTTTATACATATATTTTTGGAATGTCTCCTAGTTCTTCCCAACACTTATTTTTGTTAGTGTCTTTGTTCATATACATTTGGTAATAATTTTTTTAAGTTCAAGCAAGTCATTGAAGATTATATTCTGGAACTGTTTACTTGAATTCAATTTTGAATCCTTTAAATTTGTTAGGATTCCACACCGTGACCCAACCTCTTGCTGTTCCTTTTGTTGGAAGACCTACTATCTCACTAATCCTCCATACTAAGTTTTCAACTCTGATCAATTCTTCCACATCAATCCTTGTTTCCTGAAGAAGCTTATTGTACGGTTTGTCCACCTCTATTAGCCGCCTTAGTAGGTGACTCTTATCAAGGACATTATTCTAGGTGACTCTTATTACGGACATATATCCCATAGTATGGTGGCCTATCCCATTCCATCCATGATATATGGGTCTATTGGAGTGACCCTCTTTGATCAATTAGCCAAGATTTTGACTGGATATGAAATGATTTTGGTCAGTGCTTGATCTGGTGGTATTTCATCGGGGATTCTATTTTTCTCCACAGGATCTTTATCCAAGCTCACTGCAGTTTCCTTCCATTTTTGCTGGTTGCAGTTCGATTTCATTTTTGCTCGTTTTCAAGTGTGTTTTTTTATTTATTTTACTTATATTTATTGAATTTTTAATATTACAAGTCTTGGTGCCAAGTCTGATCCAACTGAGGTTGGCTGGCGACTTGGTCTTGCCAAGTCTGCATCTAGTCCAAGCTGGCTACCAGGAATCATAGTGCAGTTTGCCTGCATAGAATCTGGGAGTACAAAACGGCGTGTCTAAGTTTCTGAAGTGTCTGAAAAATTGGGAACTTCATCTAGTAACTATATAGAATATTGATTTTAGTTAAGCAATCGAGCCTAGAACTACTTGTATTTTTAGCGTGGAATTGCAAGTTTGAAGGATATTTAGATTCAAAGGTCACCTTAAGTAAGTACTCATGTCATTGACATGCAATTCAATATCCTATTTTGAGTTTGTTTGCACTTAGTGTAAGGTCCCGAACCTGAACAATCTATAGATTGAGTTTAAATAAAGCTTGACTATGCTTTCGGAAGCTGTAAATGAAGGTTATATTGGTTATAGAATTTATGTCCGTTTGTATAACACTGACCGCCATTGATAATGTAGTAATATTATAGTAAGAAATTGGATAATATTTCACTTTATTTTCAAGAAATTTTACTACTTTATGAATACCAGACCATTTGTTGTTTATGTCAACTACACATTTTTAGGTTCATAGGAAAATGTCGAAAGGCATGTTGGCCCTAGGTATTCGGTGTTTTTTGGTGACCAAATAAAATAATAATACTAGTATATTCATGTGGAAACAAATTACTATTATGCAATTCTTCTAGAGAGATTATGAAGTGGCATTTAAAAGGCTGATTGTTCATAAATATTGAGTTGTTCATTATTTATTTTAGTGCTGAATGCTGCATTAACTTGTTGGTTTTATTTTAAGCTTATGATTTGACTTAATGTTTGGATGTAGATGTCTTTGCTCACTTGGTAGAGTTGCTGCCAAAGGAGTGACTTCATTTGAGTTCCTGCTTAGAAAATTCTTCAAGTATCTAGATACTGGGCGTAAGGTTCGGTATGGAACTACAGATCAACTTGTAAGTTCTCTCTATTTTCACATAATGTGAGGTAAATATGAATGATTTATAATTTTTGTTGCTGTGTTTGGGCAAGTTCTTGAGTTTTCAAAGGAACTTATGCCAACCTCAGATAAGAATTGATAAATATCCATCAGATTTTCATTCAGTACTTTCAAGTAATTTAAAGACGTGTCTTAACTGCCTCAATCAATTATAAAGCTTCTGAAGGGTTCATTGCTTACAATATAAGACAATTAAACCTAGTTATGGATATGTTTAATGCTTTAAACAAATTAGAGACTGCCAATTTGTCTTTTCAACAAACCGATTGATTAGTACACAAGTTTTAAAAATTTAAACAAAGTATTAAAGGCTGTGAGGCCATTTTTATTTTTCTACACTCTAATAAACATAAACATGTATGCGATGTAAAAACTGTGGTGAAAGTCAAATTTATTTTCTGAAGGTGCAGCGATATAACAATATGAAGGACAGGAGTAGCTGAAGCTAAAATTCTCTTGGTCTATCGTAGTTTAACTTAACTTTATTGTAATGTCTGGACAATGCTTACCGATTGAATTTGGGAGCTGGAGAAATTTAATCCCTTTGTGATTTTCTTGAAGGATAATGGATGTTATTTCTGTTTTGATGGTCGTGAGTAAAGAATGACATATCTATCATGTTTAATTAATGGGCATTCAGGGATGATTATTCTAATGTTGATATTTTAGATGGAGATTGAGTTGGCCAAATCATTTCAAATAAAATATGTATTACGCTTAGGTGGAAAGGGTAGCGGTGAAACCATCTCATAACTCTATAATGCAAGCATTGAATGTTAATGCTATGACAATGATAATATGACATCATTGCCTTCAATCTTGTGTGCTGATTCTTTTGGGCTCTCTGGATATGCTGGGGAGTCAAACTGACTTTCTTCTAGAATAGCAAATTGATTAGCTAGTAAGAAACATTTGTATTAACAAAATATATGGCCATCAAGAATCCTGGCTATGTTGCTTCCTCTACTTTAATGCAATAAGTGATTCAAGCCAAGATGCTATTCTTTCAATTATTGATATACCAAATTTAGTCATTTTCCATTATCATCTCGAAAATTGGAATCTTTCATAGCAGTTCCTTTGAATTTTGCATTGCCAAATGCATATGTACATATATATATTGAGTTAGACTAAGAAGATCAACTATTATTCATCTCCTTCGAGAGAATGCCATGTGCAAAAAGTTTAGATCATTAAAAGTATGTTACTGTTCTATATACATCTTTTGTATTTATGAATGTATGATATTTTTATTTATGGTTTCTTGTTTATAGATGTTTCCACATACAACACATCCAATTTCTAGAAATTTAGGTGTGTTTTCCAGTGTTTTCCACTAGAGATCTGCTGTGGTTCGGATCAATGATTTCAAATTGGTTGACTTTATTTCATCCTAATGATGGATCACATAGTGTGATCTGAATCGTTGATTCAAAATCTGAGACATAGTTTTATCCGACAACCTATTCTGTAATGTTATGGATTATGAAAACCTCTTGTCATTAATCTGAGTGTATGTCTTGTCAAACAAGATTATTTTATTAGAATCTCAGAATCCACACATTTGACCGTTTAGATTATCTTTTGTGCTACTTCAAATGGCCTCACGACATGGGGCCACAAGATACTGTGTGTGACTTGATCGAGGATGCGGTTTTGTTTGCACTTTAGAAACAAAGAAATGACACATTAAGCCACTTTGTGAAAATCCTTGAATTATTTATTTACACCGTACAATGCTCCACATTAGGTAAATTATTTGGAGGCTAGGTATCTCCTAAAATTCAAGTTAATTTGGATGGCCATGTGCTTGAAGGAAAGATTAACCATAATGAAGTAGATAATTGGTTGTATCAATTCGAATCATATTTTTTCTACGTTACCAGTTCTGTTTTCGCTAGTTTTGGGTGTTTGGGTTTGAATTAGGTGCGGGTATGGGTTCGGTTTGCTGTCCCAACGTCTAGGGTTCGTCCCTGGGCACTTGAATGCGGCAGGGTGCTTCTAGCCATAGTATACATACTCGGCGATTACTCGTCGAGTAGGCCTTGAAACTAGTACTTGCTGCTCGAAATCGCTAACCCCCCTGAGTACTCACGATTACTCACGAGCACTGTGCCAGTAGTCGCCGAGGCTCGATTACTCGGGCAAAATGCGTCCATAACCTCTAGACGTGTCTAAGATAATGAAAAAATGTTTGGAAAACACAAAAAAATGTTTTATCAAAGCATACACCTCAACACATTGGAATCACACAACGTTTGGACTCTTTGGAGCATTTGGATCGAATTGGAAGGAGATTTTTTGAGCAAACTTTCCAGGTTAGTTCATTTTTTATTTCATTTCTTCTAAGTTCTATTTATTTAATCATATCATGTTGCATGAAGTTGAGAGTCTTACCCTTGCCTTTAGATAGTGTTGATGCCATGCTTCAAGAATATCAAGGACTGATTTAGTAGTAGGTGGCCGTGGAGGCATTATCTTGGCACCAACTATTTGTTATCACCCTCCTTTTTTGTTTGGAAACCATGGCATTGTCTTGCAGCTATAATGATTTGTGTGAATTGTGAACAAAGAAGTAAGATCAATGAAATTCAATAGATTTATTAAGTTTGCACCTCACTAGTCTTATGTGAATCTTTGTGGCACTGTAATCATTAATGTACTGTAGGCACTAGAAAGACCTTTCATAGTTTTCTTTCCATTACAAATAACCTAGCCAATGCAAACTCCACCACAAACTTCAATACTTTATTTGTAATGGTGTCTACATCCATGTCATATATGTTTCTTGTTGAGTTCTTAACTATCTTCATATATGTTTCTTGTTGAGTTTTTCCCAATCTTTGATTATCACAGGGGATCCTTACATTGGAATGCCAAAAATCTCATTTTTTAGTTTTACACCCAACCAAATCTAAATATTAACTTCATCGCCTAACAAATTCTATGTAATTTACTTAGAAAAATGTTTTCATGATTATGTAATTTTTTTAATGTTGTTTTGATTCTTGAACATGTTGCAGGTTTATCGTTAAACTTAGCATACAATGGCATTTGTCTCTGCATCAAGATCAGAATCAGTTAGTGGTAGCCAACCGGCTCCCCTCACTTCTCGCACCGTTGCTTGAAAGTACGCTGTACAGGTTGGAATGTTCTAGACGACTACAATTTGTACGTTTTACTCAAAGACGATTGGTGGAGGCATCAATCGCCTCAAGTACAATCTTGCATGCATTTCTTCATGTGATGTTTTGCCTTGTCCCAATGAAACATAAGAGTCAAAAAGAGAGATGGTTGCAAAGCTTGCATTGTTGGACGAGAAGAAATTAGAGAGGGCAAGATGCAAACAGCCTTAACAACGACCATTGGTTCCGCATCGACAGAGGCAACTGAGGCAACTATGACATAAATTGTGGGTTCTAGTCGTGGTCCATGCAAGCGAGACACATCCACCTCATCAAGTTTGAGCCAGTTACACAGTTTTTCCTGCCTAGAAACATACCTGGGGCACAACTTTCACTACAAGGTAAATGATGCAACAAGGAGGCGTATGTGGAAGCAGATAAGGCATGTGCAAATTTTTGGGACTTCAACAACCTTTCCTTCAACGTGGCAAAGAGCTTGTATTGAAAAAATTTGGTGACAGCATTGACAGTTGCTGGGAAAGGGTACAAGACACCCTTACCAAGAGACTTAAGTGGGAGATTGGTCAAGAATGTAGTTGATGCGAAAATAATTGTGGAAGATTAAAAGAGGTTGTGAAGAAAGTTTGGATGCACTATTCTTTCCTATGGATGGACTGATGGAAAGAACCGCACCTTCATCATTTTTTTGGCAGCTTCAAATGGTGAGCTGGCTTTTTTGAAATCCATTGATGCATTTAGTAAGATAAAAAATGTAGAAACTTTGAGCTTGATACTCAAGGAGGTTGTTTTAGAGGTGGGCATCGAGAATGTGGTCCAAGTCATCACCGACAATGCAACAACATATGTGGCGGCTGGGAAACTTCTCAAGGACAAACATCCATCACTCATTTTGACACCTTGCATGACCCATTGCCTTGACCTTCTCTTGGAGGACACAGGCAAAATTGATTGGGTGAGACTGGTTGTAGAAGAGGCCAGAGACATCACAAAATATATTTATAATCACCCTTGGGTTCTTAGCTTGATGAGAGAACACACCAAGGGGAAAGAGTTTGTGCGAGCAGGGGTCACAAGCTTTGCAACTAACTTCCTTATGTTGCAAAGTATTTGTAATTTGTTGACAACTTTGAAGCAAATGTTTGTGTGCCAAGCATTGGTGGACTCAACATATTCAAAGAAAGCTGACGGAAACAAAGTCTCAAAGGTAGTTTTTAATGAGGACTTTGTGGAGAGAGCTATAGAGATCATCAAAGTAACTTCAAATTTCAATTTAAATTTCAAATCGATTCCTTTATTCTCAAATTTTTAAAGTATTTAATTTAATTGTAAGTTTTTAACTTTAAATTTTTTGTAACTTTATAGGTGTTGGAGCCTTTGGTGAGGGTTTTGCGCTTGGTGGATGGATAACAAAACCCAATGGGTTACATTTATGAGGCCATGGATAGGGCCAAAGAGGCCATCCAAAACTATTATAGGGGGGATTGTGTTAGAGTTGATCTCATTTGGGAGTTGATTGATCGGAGGTGGAACAATCAACTCCATCAACCCATCCATGTAGTGGGTACTATTTTAACCTCAGTTTTTTTTACTCCGATGGCTTCACAGATGCTAATGGGGAAGTTATGAAGGGCCTCTCAACATCCATTGAGAGTATGACACATGACTTTGAGACGAGAGACCTTGTTATTTCAGAGTTGCAGAACTACAAGCAGGGCAGGGGGAGGCTCTTTTCTTTGGCACTAGCTATCCGAGGGAGAACCACACAGTCACCAAGTAATAAAAAAAGAAGTATTTGCTTGTACTTTACAAGTTATAAATTTATAATTATTAGTTACTGACAAACTTTTGAATTTCTTGTTTGTAGGGTCATGGTGGGAAGATTGGGGTGGAAATACCCCAAATCTTTAAAGGCTAGCCCTTCGCATTTTATTTCAACCTTGTAGCGCTTCTGGATGTGAGCGCACTTGGAGTTTGTTTGATATCATTTACACGAAGAAGCGCAACAAGTTGAGTCAACAACGTCTCAATGACCTGGTTTTTGTGCAATACAACCTCTAGCTTCGCACAAGAAAAGTGGAGAACATATCACAGGATCCTATTGACCTAGGTGAGATCGATTCCTACGGTGATTGGACTGCACAGGATGAGGAGGCCCCCATGTTCACAGAGGATGAGATTGCTGATTGCGAGAGGCAAGCTATGGAGGGTGTAGCTACAATAGGAGGAGATATTGGATTGGGTCACATCCTTGTAGATGTCGAAGATGAGGCAGAGGCAGAGCCAGAGGTGGAGCCACAGGGGCAGCGTTCTAGGCAGAGGGAGGGGCAGCCGAGTTGGAGGACTAGACTCTCTCAATTTCCCTTACTTTTCACTAGAACTGGGAAGAGAAAAATGTAGATTCTTCTATATGTAACAGTTTGTTGTTGACACTTGACTCTGTGATAGTTCATAGTTGTATAATTGTGTTCGCATGGATCTTGATCATGCAATTTTGTAATTTATTTGTATTCAAATCTAATATAAAACACTTCTGCAATGCTTTACAGACTCATTTGATACATTTTACAATTGTAATTTCTATAAAATTTATGTTTTTTTAATAAATTTGAGTATTCTTTTAATTTGTCGAATATGGTGATTGGTTGTCGAATAATCGTTGAGTAAAATTTTTGGGAGCTGGGCGAGTACTCTCTGGTACGAGTATGCGAACTATGCTTCTCGAAGAAGAACCCTACCGTACGCGGGTCCCTGGGGATGGACCTTGGGTATTGGGATGACGAATTTGTAGTATAAGGTGGTCAACAACAGTCAAAAATACAATTTTTTTCATTTTTTCACCAAAACCAATGCAAGTATATAATAAAAAACACATTCCTAAACCCTAAAAGCCAAGTGTAAACAAAAGCAAAAGATAAAAACAACACCAATGATAAAAATAAAGTGACAAATGGAAAATTGCTTGCCTCTTATTTTTCTAATTTTCTCATTGCATACTTGCATTTTTTTAAAAAAACTTTGTTTTTAAACTTGTAGTTATATATACTACATTGTCTCATAGTGTAATATTCCAAATCAGAATATTTTACATTATTTTGGTTTTCTAGAAATTCCATTTTAAAATAATACTTTATTAAATAATAATTTAAATAATAATAAAGTCAAATTGGATTAATTGTTTATCTCTGAATACGGATTTCGAATGTTACAAAATTACACAAGGGGTTTCGTCCTTGGGTTTGATAACAAGGATTTTTGTTGTTGTATTAGGGTTACACAATTAAGGGGTTATGTCCTTAAAAGCCATTGTAAAGCAACTGCTTATACAAGTTATATATTTAATACATAATTGGATGAATACCTCTCCTCACCAAATGCGGAATATAAATACCATCATAGTTCTCCACCAAATGACATGTCTTCTCCAAGGATTGTGACCTTTCACCAAATGAATGCTAACTACTAATTAATTAAATAAATAATAATTAATTATTATCATACTAATTGCTGCTGTTTAAATGGGCGCTCCACTTGAATGATTAAGGACCGTGGTTTAATTAATGACTGCTGTTCCTTTGGCACTCCACATAATGGTGATTCCTTAGTAATTGTGGCACTTCATTTCAAGGCTGTGATTACAAATTTCTGATTGAATATTGGCGATTTGATGTTGGTGTTTGCTTGCATGGTGGTCAGCGATTTACTGGATTGGCCATTTGTGGGTTATTGGCCTAATTTGCAAAGATTGAATATTTACCACGATTCAATTAAAGATATCTCCAACAATTTAATTGGGGATATTACAGACCTCCCTTCCTCAAATTGCTTGTCCTCAAGCAATTGCAAATTGAAATGTTCAAGATTGACTAATCCTTCCCACATGGCATCTGAAATTGTCAATCTATGAGTAGAAGGATCATAAGAACTAAATACGATCAAATACCGTATGACAACATTATTCTGATTGTGGACCACGAAAATGTAAGAGGGTTTTGTATACTTTGACCATGAGAAAATCTCATAAATAATCAACATTTTGTAATCTTTAATTTTCTCATTGTCTCTTAACAATGAAGGGTAGCAATAAAAATATAAATGGCTCATCTTAATTGAGAGGTAGATGCCATTGTCTTGTACATGTTTAGCAGTCATATACTTAGTCTTACTCAAACCCCTTAAGCCAGTCCTTATGATAGAGTACCAATTACATGTAGAACTTCCATGGAATGCAAACACAGATCCTTCAGTGGCCTTGCATCGATCCAAGTTTTTCTCTTGTTTAAAGTCATAGAAGATTGCAAATTCATAAAGACATCCCTACACATTCAACTTATCAATGGTCTTTAGAATACAAAGCGAGGATCTATATGTAAACAACACATATGTGAGGATTGTGTATGGAAGTAATATTTTATCTACAGGTTTACAATCCTTTTGCAGCCATGATATATCTATTGGATCAAGAATGCCACGATCCAAACCACTTCCAATATTAAGTCCTTTGACAATTCCACAAACCCATCTATCATTTTTCTCATATCTTTGTGCTGATTTTGAAGAGTGTTTCTCTAACATTGTTGTTTGATCAATGAAAAGATACATAATGCATTGACCTTGTTCTACATGGTTTTCCTTAGAATTGGAAGCATTTGCAAACACTTTCTGTTTGATGCCAACCTCTCCCAAGGCGGTGTCTCTTGCCTTGGACACTTGCAGTACATCTTTTGCCTTAATGACATCACTTTTTGATATATTATGAAATGGTGGATGCACAACCATCCAAGGTTTGGAAGATTTCTTTGAAAACTCCTCTTTTTGTGATTTCTCTTGTTCCCTTTGCAAAATGCATTCATCTTTTGCATGGTAACGATCCTTATCCTGTCTACTCTGTTGGTGATCAATCCTCAACTCACTCAGTTTGCAGGTCAAATTAAACAAGTATTCTAATTTTTGTAAACTTTTCACCCGACAAATAAGGATGTTGCCTTCTGTGATCTTTTCTACAGGATCTATATCTCTATCATCAAAAAGCTCCTCCTTGATAATCATTCCTGTTATCCCTGATTCTAGATCACAAATAACATGTTGATTAAGGACCCTGTGAACAATTGCTTGCACAATCCTCCCCTCTGTAAGGGTCTCTTCATTTTCTCCCGTAAGCAAAATAAATTCCTCATCTTGGTTTGGCTCTCTATATGGTGGTCGGTAATCCAGAAATCGGTGCAACAGTTCGATGTTTATGTCATCAAGGATTTCAACAGTTGTCATCCCCTTTGCATAATTGTAACGAGCTCTCTCTTCAATAGCTTCTTCCTCATGCTTGTATATCAATAGATAGAGAGTTTTCATCTGAACTCCAAGCACAATAAAGTCTTCATTAGGTTGAATGTATAGTGCCAGTATATGACCATGATGTCTATATTTTGACTGTAGCTCATGTGAACCATCATCATGGAGCATCCATTTGTACAACTGAGTTTTTTTGGTTGATCCCTGCGAGCAATTTTCCATTAAGTGCATTTATATTCTATAAAACGCCCTTTGTTTCCTTCTTAGTAACAAGTTGCAATTTCCCATCTTCAACCGTGAAAATGAGACTCTGACCCTTGTTAGGTTCATTCTCTTCTGGTGTAACATATGTTGTTCCAAGACAATAATAAACATTGTCATCATCTGAAAATGAACAACTAAGGATGGAATATCCATTTTCAAATGGATCAAGAGGACATAATAAAATAACTTCAAAAGTTTGATCATCCAATAGACGTACGAAGTGGGATTCTGTCTCATCCAAATTTGTATTTGAATACTTCATAGTGCAAATGGCAAAAGTGTGAGACTGCTCCTAATGGCAAATACAACAAGCATGTTCTCTAGGATGAACTGTGTAGATGTGAAGTTTCCGAATGTCGTCAATTGTCCCAATCGTAAGTAGGTCATCCCTTGCAATTGCAAGATTGTCAGGGGAAAAAACTGAATCGAAAGGACACATGTGATCAACTTCTTTAAGGTTCACGTTACTATAAAGCAACTTCTTGTTGCTGCTGTAAATAATTGGTGGCCTATCCGATGTTGTAAAAACATGCGTTGTATTTTTAGAACAAAACATCGAACGAGTAATAGGGTTTGTACCCAATGAAATCTTCTTCCTATCAAGTAAATCTCTAGTGCTCATATCCAATACATAGTTAAATAAGTAACCATATCCAAGGCCACATAATAAGTATGAAATCCCTTCAAATCTACAAGGAAGAACAGATCGAGGTGGTACATCTTTCCACAGTTGAATGACTACCAACTCACCACGCATTGGATTGTGACCAAAAGGATCTATATCAAGGCAAGATACATCATACTCAATCTCCAAATGTTTGACCTCAGTTAGGGATTCTTCTCTTATTTCCAAGTAAACAAGATTTCCCTCTCCAGTGGCCAGGAAAACTTGGGTAGCATTAGTTGTGGCTACCATGATAAAATATCTGGATGGCACTCTTCATTCTGTCAACAACTTTCATGACGATGCACTTACTAGCCTCACAAAATTTGTTGTTACCTGAACAAGCTGGTCATGAAAGGCATCATGACAAAATAATGACTGAGCATCAGAGGCAAATGCTTCTATCTCTGTGTCTTCTAACTCATCTTTTGAGCGTGAAGCACTTGGAGTCTCCAAGGATTTTTCACTTTGCTTAATCGTATTGGTTGCCTGTAATTCTGTTTTTTGTCCATAATTTGAATGATATTCATCATAGTTTATTTCTTCTAAGACGTCTTGAAAATTGAATTTTTCATCATATTTCGAGCTACCATAACTATGATTCATGAACTTGTCTTCCTCATAGTGTTGTTTCCATTCCATGACTCTTTCAACTCCAAAAAGTCTAAAAAAGAAATTTCATTTTGAATCTTTGCTGAAAGGATGTTGTATGACTCGAAACTGTCCATAATTTTTTTATGTAGTGACCCCATGGTTCATAGGTTGGCAAGAAAAACCAGCTCTGATACCACTGTAATATTCCAAATTGGAATATTTTACATTAATTTGGTTTTCTCGAAATTCCTTTTTAAAATAATAATTTAAATAATAATAAAGTCAAATTGGATTAATTGTTTATCTCTGAATACAGATTTCAAATATTACAAAATTGCACCACAATGGGTTTCGTCCTTGGGTTCGATAACAAGGATTTTCGTCCTTGTATCAAGTTTACACAAGTAAGGGGTTACGTCCTTAAAAGCCATTGTAAAATGACTGCTTATATAAGTTATATATTTAATACATAATTGGATGAATGCCTTTCTTTCTCACCAAATGCGGAATATAAATACCTTCATAGTGTTCCACCAAACGACATGTCTTCTTCAAGGATTGTGACCTTTTATCAAATGAATGCTAACTACTAATTAATTAAATAAATAATAACTAATTAATACTATACTAATTGCTACTGTTAACATGGGTGCTCCACTTCAATGACTAAGGATTGTGGTTTAATTAATAACTGTTGTTCCTTTTGGCGCTCCACATAATGGCGATTCCTTAGTAATTGTGGTACTTCATTTCAACGCTGTGATTACAAATAGCTGATTGAATATTGACGATTTGATGTTGGTGTTTGCTTGCATGGTGGTCAACGATTTATGGATTGGATATTTGTGGGTTATTGGCTTAATTTGCAAAGATTGAATATTTGCCATGATTTAATTAATCATATCTCCAACGATTTAATTGGGGATATTACATGTAGTTCTTCCTTGGTCGGCCATAGCCAACACAAAATGGACACGACACACTCACTGTTGTGGAAATATGTGACACTGATAGACCAAGTTTCAAGTGGTGGGGCCTTTGTTTGGAAATGCACTTGTAATTTTAAGTTCACAAGCTCATACTTTTGGGTGAAAGCCCACTTATGCCGCATTCTTGGTCACAACATCAAAACATGCACGGGGAAGAATAACTCTCTAGTGCCACAATAAAAAATCCTTGAATACATCAAGGAGCAAGAAGATGCAGATGCCGCTTATGCCATGAGATTTAGTCACCCTCTAGGAAACTCAAAGGCAAAGGATCAAGGAAGCCACCTGATTCCCCAAAACCATTACAAGGAAATAATCAAAAACACATTCCTAAATCCTAAAAGCCAAGTGTAAACAAAAGCAAAAGCTAAAAACAACACAAATGATAAAAACAACGTAACAAAAGGAAAACCGCTTGCTGCTTATTTTTCTCATTGCATACTTGCGATTTTATTCTAAATTGTGTTTGTTTTTAAACTTGTACTTATATATACTACATTGTCTTGTAGTTCTTCCTCCATCAGCTATAGCCAACACAAAATGGACACAATACACTCACTGCTGTGGAAATATGCGACATTGATAGACCAAGTTTCAGGGGGTGGGGCCTATTTTTGGAAATGCAATACTTGTAGTTTTCAGTTCACAAGCTTATACTTTCGGGTGAAAGCCCACTTATGCCACATTCTTGGTCACAACATAAAAACATGCACGGGGAAGAATAATGCTCTAGTGCCACGTTAAAAAATCCTTGAATACATCAAGGAGCAAGAAGACGTAGATGCTGCCTATGCCATGAGATTTAGTCACCCTCTAGCAAACTCAAAGAAAGGCAAAGGATCAAGGAAGCCACTTGATTCCCCAAAACCAATGCAATTAAATAATAAAAAACACATTCCTAAACCCTAAAAGTCAAGTGTAAACCATAGTTGCTAGGAGACGTGTACGGGTACGGGTACATGGAGACGGGTATGGGTACACCATTTTTTGAAAAATAGATGGGGGTATAGGGAGACGGTAATACATATATTTATTATTTATATATTATATAATATAATATAATATATACTATGAATTAAAACTAAAATAGTTATAAAAATAAAATTATTTTTAAAAATATAAAGTTATAAGTTAATATTAATACTTAGAAGGAAAATAGTAAACGGGCATTTAATGATTCGACAAAAAATAATAATTATATATATATATATATATTTAAAAAAAATCGTATTGTATTTAATATATTTATTTAATTTTTATCAAAATTAATTATATATATATAATTAATTTTGATAAAAATTAAATAAATATATTAAATACAATACGATTTTTTTTAAATATTTATATTATTCAAAAAATTAATACAATGTAATACTATTTAATTTTTAAATACAATATAAATAATTATTAACGTACTATTTTAATAATATAATCAAACTATTATAAAATTAAATGTAATATACCGTATAACAATATGATACAAACTATAAAATTATTATATTCCTATATTATATTGTATTATTTAAAAATAAAACAATAATATAATTAATCAAACCATTTAAATAATATTAAATTTTGTATAATAATGATAATATTATATTTTAAATTTATTAATTAGTATATTAAACTTTTTAAACCTAAAAAATCAAACTAAAATAAAAAAACTATGTAGTAAGAAATGCTATGTAAAATTAAAAAACTAAAAACTATGAAAAAACCTAAAATAAAAATTAACCTATAAAACTGTGGATCACTAATACGCTATGCATAGCGATGGCGAAGACATAAACATAAAGTTGGGAAGAAAAAGGTGCAAATTGAATATTCGTTATGTTTCACATAACCTACAGCTACAAGTATTGCACAATACAACAAATGGTATTTGTTATCTACGCCCAATGTTATCGTTTCAGTTTGGATCGTGTTATCACATGACTTCGCTTTACGGCCAAAACAAAAAAAAGAAAAATTCAATAGGGTCAAGGTTTAAAATGCAACATCATTGCTTGCATGGTGGCCCATTTCTTTGAAGTTTCAAGCTTGAATAATGGCAAATCGAAAATAGAAATGATAAACTACCACAGTCAACACAGTCGGCCCTAACGCGTAGTATGCAGAGAATCAAATGCAAATAAAATTACAAACAACGAACAATAGAGAAACACGTTTAAGGTTTAAAAAAGAAAAATAATGGTTAGTTTTCTGGGGGACGGGCCAAGCACGGGGGGGACAGGTTAGGGGAGGTTGACGTTCTCTGAAAGACGTCTCCAGCTATGGGAGATGTCCCTGTACCCATCTCCCATATTGGACATGTGTCTTGGTACCCGAGATGCATCCCAAGGGGTGGAGGATGCATCTCCCTGCAACACTTGTGTAAACAAAAGCAAAAGCTAAAAACAACACAAATGATAAAAACAAAGTGAAAGGAAAAACCACTTGCCACTTATTTTCCTAGTTTTCTAATTGCATACTTGCGATTTTTTTTAAAATTGTGCTTGTTTCCAAACTTGTATTTTTTTAAAATTGTGCTTGTTTCTAAACTTGTAGTTATACATACTGCATTGCCTCATAGTTCTTCCCCCGTCGGCCATAGCCAACACAAAATGGACACGATACACTTATTGCTTTGGAAATATGTGACACAGATAGACCAAGTTTCAGGTGGTGGGGCCTATTTTTGGAAATGCAATACTTGTAATTTACAGTTCATAAGCTCATACTTTTGGGTGAAAGCCCACTTATGCCACATTCCTGGTCACAACATCAAAACATGCATGGGGAAGAATAAGTCTCTAGTGCCACAATAAAAAATCCTTGAATACATCAAGGAGCAAGAAGACGTAGATGCCACCTATGCCATGAGATTTGGTCACCCTCTAGCAAACTCAAAGAAAGGCAAAGGATCAAGGAACCCACTTGATTCTCCGAGTCCTAGTTGCAGTTCTCCAACTTTGCCCATTGGAGGACATTCATTTTTGGTAGGACCCTCCATACACGAAGAGGCTTCTCCTCTTTCAATCAAAGGAACGAAAGGACCATTGGATGGGCCTTTTCAAAATGAGAGTAGGGAAAATGCGGATTAGAAAATTGCACGGTGTGTATATGCATTTGGATTGTCTTTCAATGTGGTTCGATCACCATATAGGCAAGAAATTGTTAGAGCAATCAACAAGGTCCCAAAAGATTACAAAGGTCCAGGGTTTGAGAAACTCTGCAATACTTTATTGACAAAGGATATAAAATATGTTGAAGATTCTTTGATGCCAATTAGAGATTCGTGGGCTGAAACAAGGATCTCCATCATTTCCGATGGATGGAAGGGTGCAAGAAACGGGCTTTGATCAATGTGGTTGCAGTGTGCCCTAAAGGGGCATTGTTTTTGAAGGCCATTTATTGTGAGGGCTGTGTGAAGGATGCCGGGTTCATTGAAAACATCCTCATTGATTCCATTGAGGCGGTTTAACCTCAAAATGTTATCCAAGTTGTAACGGATAATGCCAAAAATTGCAACGTTGTGGGGTGGTTGGTGGAGGCGAGGTATGGACACATTTTTTGGAAACCTTGTGCTGTCCTCTCACTCAACCTCATGTTGCAAAAGATGGGAAAGGAAATTGAGTGGATCAAACAATTGTAAGCTAAAGCCGAGGACATTCAAGTGTTTGTCACCAACCATCACCTCTCTCAAGCCATTTTCAGATCCTTCTTGAAATTGGAGCTGTTGAAGGTATTTTATTTTTGTTTTAAAATTTTAACTTTTCTAGTTTTTTAATTCAGTACTTGTATATTTTCATAATTTTTAATTTTTTAATTTTAATTTTGTAATACGTTGTTGAGACTAGATTCACCTTACACAATCGTCTTGAGACGACTTGTGAAGGTGTGACAGGTACTCAGTAGTATGGTCATCAGCCACCTATGGAGTGTATGGAGGGAGTCAAACAAAGAACGGGCCCAAAGAGTGCAAAACTTGATCCTAGATCATGATTGGCGGGCCCGTGTAGATTATTTATTGAGTTTCACTGAGCCCATTATGAGTATGATCTGTTTTGCTAACATGAATCAGCCATGTTTGGGAGAAATATATGATTGCATCAGCTCAATGATTGAGAAGATGAATGTCATCATTAATGAAAAAGAGCAAGATCCCGAGGAGACGTTTTTCAAACAAGTGCTTTTAATCTGTGTTGAGCGGTGGAACAAAATGACTACCCTACTACATCTCCTTGCCTTTGCATCGATTCCTTGGTTCCATAGCATGGAGTTCCTTTCTTTGCCAAGGAGGGTGCCACTATATAGGGATGTCGAAGTAGCTAAAGGGTATAAATTGGCATTCTTTAGGATATTCCCCGATCCCGAGGTAAAAGACTTGGTTTTGAGTGAGTTTGGGGTTTTCATTACCTCCTTAGGTCATAGTCTCAGCACTTTTCAGGACAAATACAAGAAGGATGGTTCTATGTGGTGGTACCTTCATGGCCAAGGATCATCGAACCTACAACATCCTGCATTCAAGATCTTGTCACAGGTAAGTTTTGTATTTTTAAAAATTTTTCTTTTTATTTTAAAGATTTTAAATTTATGTTTAAGACTTGAATTTTAACTTTTTAGTTTTATAAATTTGAATATAGGTTGCAAGCTCATCTTCTTGTGAGTGGAATTGGAGCGCACACAGCTTCATCCACTCACAAAAGTGCAAATACAATAAGGATGGTCCTATGTGGTGGTACCTTCATGGCCAAGGATCATCGAACCTACAATGTCTTGCAATCAAGATCTTGTCACAGGTAAGTTTTGTATTTTTTATGTTTTTCTTTTTGTTTTAAAAATTTTAAATTTATGTTTAAGACTTGAATTTTAACTTTTTAGTTTTATAAATTTGAATATAGGTTGCAAATTCAGATTCTTTTGAGCAGAATTGGAGCGCACACAACTTCATCCACTCACAAAAGCATAACAAGTTTGCAGCTAAAAATGCTGAGGAGTTGGTCTATATACACTCCAATTTGTGTCTTCTATTGCACAAAAACCCAGAGTACAAGGAGGGGGCGTCAAAGCATTGGGATATAGATCCAAAGGTGGTTGACTTGGATACTTCCATTTCTCGCTTCTCATTAGATGACATTGACGCTCCTTCGTTTTAGAGGGCACACAACTTGGCTAGTGGGAGAAGCGGTGGTGGTAGTCCATGTGGTTCTAATGAACCAAAACATGATGTTGATGTTGATGCTCTCGATGAAGAGCAAGATGACTATGAAAACTAACATTTAAGTTTTAAGACTAAGTTTGATGTAATTAATTATAGCCACAAGATAAGATCATAATTATTGATGTTTAATATCTATCATTTATGTTTAATGATTATCATGACATTTGGCATTCAGTTAGTATTTACTATTTTCAGTATTTTGTGATTATTTTATTTTTGTTGTTTTTGATGTCAATATGAACACTGTATGGTTAATGACAATGTCACTAATTTCCTATGTAAAAGGCTATAATTTCTTTATTTTTTATGTCTTTTTATATTTTTTGTACAAACGAACCCAAGGAAAAAAAGTCACTGTATTGGTGAACTTGGTTCTTCGAACCCAAACCTGAACCTAAAACGAATCGGTATCTTAGTATTTTTCTACGAATGATTTTTTGATGAAGAGAAAATAAATATTGCACTTTCGTAAGTTTTTTTCCATGTCAATAAGGGGTTGGATTCCTAGTCCTTGGTATAAATATAAGGAAGAAAGTGACTTAGAAGAAACTTGGGAGCACATTGTACACGCCTTCAAGGATGAATATCATCCTGAAGATGTGTATGAAGACCGGTATATCAATGGCAACAATTGTGCCAAGGATGTGATCAATTAGCTTGGAACTACGTAGAGATATTTGATGAGCTGTCTGCAAAATCGAGCATATGTAAAACTTGAGAATGATGAAGTTCTCAATTAGTGTAACAATTTACGACCATATATTTGGACAAAGTTTAAGTTGTTGAAGGCTAAAGTAGGGAAAATTTTAGAGGTGACTATTCATAGTGCAGTAAATATTTGCGATTTCTAGACTAGGGTTTGGTGATGTTGATAATGTCGGGCCGCACAATAGTTTGCCCAAAAAACCCATGCCCGTTACTATTTCCCACAAGAATAGCCAAACGATTTCTAATCCCAATGGGTTTTTGTTCTTGGATTGCTAACAAATTGATGGTCCATTATTTTAAATAATATTTGGATCGATACACATTCTATGGTCCTTGGATTGTATTTGCTGAAAATTTGGAGGGAAAATTTGAAATGTAATTAAATTCGCTAGTTATGCTCAACCCAAATGTTTAAAATGTACATATATTTATTTGAAATTAAATTCTATTTTTCATCCTGGGAAGATTTGACTTCAGATTGTTCAGCAGTTGGGCGAGTATAAAAGGATCTAAATAAATCAATCACTAGATGTGAACCAAGAAATCTTTTGATACAATTCTAAACTCTTCTAGCATTGCAGTTTACAGCCTATAGATAAATCTATTGATGCAATATAAAACATGTTTGTGATCATTTTTAAAATTTTATACGTTTATAAACTTTTATTAGATAGAGTTGTTTTTCTACGCTGTGATGCTTTTCCATCCTTGCAAAGCTTTTATAGACCAACAATTCTTTTCCATCAATGCGATACTTTTCTAAGTGTGTGATTCTTTTTTAAGCAATTGCAATGATTTTCTATCATGTGATGTTTTAATAAGACTGCGACGTGTTTACATCAGTGCGATGCTTTTCTAAGCTTGCGATGCTTATCTAATCCTGTGATGCTTTTATAAGCTTGAGATGCTTGTCTAACCCTGTGATGCTTTTCTATCATTGCGATGCTTTTCCATCGCTCCAATATTTTTCCATCAGCATGATGATTTTCCATCACCGTGATGTTATTCTAACTCTGTGATGCTTTTCCATCACTGTGATGTTATTCTAACTCTGTGATGCTTAGCTAAGTTGCAATGCTTCTCTAAGCTTATGATGCTTTTACATCACTGTAATGCTTTTCCAATACATGTGATGCTTTTTCAATGCATTGCAATGCTTTTACAAAAGAGCAATGGTTTTTTAGGCGCACGATGCTATTATAGGCAAGTTATGCTTTTACATTTAAGCGATGCTTTTACAAGCATGCAAAGATTTTACAAGTATGCGATATTGCTCCAATGATTTAACTCTAATGGTAACACAAAAAAGTGCAACACCTTACAGGATACAAAGTATTGCATCGTATTTTTAGAAACCATGTGTCTGCGGATCTGTCTCCACCATTGTCAAGTTACTAACATTTGAACTTAAACTAAGAACGAGTTAAATGATTATTTAATGATTGACTGTCAGTGATTGCAATTAAATGCTTCTGCTTGAAGATGTCCCATTGAATGAGCTTGAATTTGCATCATTGGAGGGATTGGAATTCAACTCTTCTTGTGAGGTGCTGGTATTAACACATTGAATGTTGGAAGTGGAAATTCCGGCAGTCAAGGAAATTGAACCAGCAAAAATACTCTAGGGACACTTAATTTGCTGGATAGAGAAAGCAATGCAAGTGGGATTTGGAAAGGAATATTAGATTATAGTGATTGGCCAAGTTTCCATACATTGAACTCATTGAAAATGATAATATTAATGAAGCTCCCAAGGAATGCAAATGCACAATTTGTAGTTGGAAACTTGGCAGGGACAAGACAATGCAAATGAAATATGATACCATTGAGAAGCATGTAGGAAAAATATGCGAAAAGATAACTGAAAATGGAGTTGTGAAGTGTGTTGCTAGATGAAAAACTAGGGATGACTCGGTTCATATTAGGAATGCAAAACCATATGAAGTCTTAGTAACCACATTCGTCGCATTTAATAGCAAAAATTCGAAAATTCGCCGAATGCCAAAAAACCTTGTCAAATTCATGATTAAATTCGCATGGATTTAATCATGAATATAACAAAAAAAGAATCCAAATTCGTGATAAAATTCGTCCAAGTTCATTGAGATTTGTGACTTTTAAGGTTGAATGATTATTTTGTTCTCCGTCGCCACTTGTCAATCTTCAATGTTTTGTTTTGTTTTGCAAAGTGTCGTTTCTTTGTTGTTCAAATTGCGAAGCCGAACACAAAGATTTAACCCTGCAGGATACAACAAATGCGAACCCTATTTATTGACAACAATCACTTGTTGTGTTGCAAACTGGGTAGTTTACGTTCAAGTGTCCACAATGCACACTATGTTTGAGACTTTGAGTGCGTCCAGACACCACAACGCGTGGACTCATAGGCTGCGTCACTAAACTATGAGACTCTTATTGTGAGCAATGAAGAACAAAGACAACTCGACGACGGAGGCTGAGGCATCATGCAACGCTTAGGTATGTAGTTTAAACTTTAATATTTAACTGTTGTATTTTTAAATTAGTTTTTTCAATTTGGTTTTAATATATATATATATATATATATATATATATATATATATATATATATTTGTAAATTAATAACTTTATATAATAATGCATAATTTATGTTGTTTTAGGTTTTAATTTTTAATATTTAGGTTAAAGATATTAATTAAAAATTTAATTTATTATTTAATTTTTTAAATATATAATTTGTCAAAAAAACTTAGAAGCATATTCCTAAAGGCTACCTCAGACTTCAATATGGCACCCCAAAAATCAATAGTGGAAGGATGGAAATATATGAACTGTGAGAGTCGAGCTAACAATGTCAATTGCAAGTTATGTCAACACTCTTTTACAACCACATTAACAAGGGTAATGGATCATCTTCTTGGCATATCAGGGGGTAAAGGAGGTGGTGTTGAAGTATGTCTGAATATGACTCCTGAAATAAAAACAACATTGAAGAAAGACTACAATAGTTCTTTAATAGTAACTTAGAAAAGGGCACAAAAAAATCAGCGAATCCAAGAGGAACTTTATAGGTCCAAATTTCACACATCTTATTCCTTTGGCATGTCCACAAGCTTAGTAATGCTGCAAAAAAGTATTGGGGCAGCAACACTGAAAAGTTTATGAAAACTTGTAGAAAAGGAGTAGGCTGATGATGCATGAGCTGATTTGTTTTACGAATCAGCCATTCCATTTAATGTTGCCAGGAGCCCTTCTTTTAAAAATATTATTCCACAATTAATTTTATTTGGCAAAGGGTACACAATACCAGGTTCAAAAGCTCTGAGAACAACTCTTTTGAAGAGATCAAAATATAGGATCACTAAATAATTGGCAAACATTGAAGACTCTTGGAAGTCAACAGGGTGCACTATTTTGAGTGATGGTTGGTCAAATATATGTCAAAAGCCATTAATTAATGTGTTGCTCTATTACTCAAAAGGTGTTGTATTTCTTAAGGTATATCAATGTGTTGCTCTATACAAAAACTTCTGAGTATATCTTCAGCATTTTGGATGAATCAATTCTCGTAGTTGGTGTAGAAAATTTGGTCTAGCTTGTTCCTGATAGTGTCAACAATTGTGTGGGGGAAAGAAAGTTGATAGTAGAAAAATATCCGCATATTTATTGGAGCCTTTGTGCAATGCATTGCATTGATTTACTGCTCCATGACTTGGCGAAGTTTCCTTGGGTACACGAGGCACTGCAAAGAGGAAGAACACTTAGTTTGAGTCACATGTTATTCTTTTGGCGAAGTTTCCTTGGGCCCTCCCTTTAGTCACATGTTATTCTTCGGTCTTGGCCTATCGGTATGACACTCGTGGATTTGGTGATTTTTGTGGTTTAGGTGGAGTGGATTCCCTCATTCGTGATAGCTTAAGGTCTAGAGTATGGTTGGTAGCTTTTGATGCCCATTCTTGATACATGTGGTTCTATGTTTAGAGGGTCCTACCTCCAATTTATGACATCTTCATTGCAGTAATAGTATTTCCTCCCCACCCTGCCTCAATGCCCTTTGTTGTGTGCATTGATGGGGACTTGTACCTTCACTTTTATCTAGAGATGTCACAGTATTCCTCAGTGGGTGATGTTATTCTTCTGGGCATTGGATTACATAACCATTGGTTACTCGCCAGTTTGAATACTCGCAGTAAATTTGGAAAACCATTAATCACCACCCATCCTCGTCAGATCTCGGGTTTTGGGCTCCCGACAAGTATTGGTGCAATTCTGTCGGGTTCTCACGAGTATTGTGCCAATACACGTTGGGCGGCTTGTAACAGCCTGGATGCGTCTAGATGCATCCAAGCTGTGGACATGCCTCCCGGCGAGTATTGGCATACGTCGGGTATTCGTGAACGCACGTCCAAGGCGCTCAAACACTGGCTAAACGTTGGAAAAATGCATTTTTTGTCTTATAAATTCAAACACACTCCTTCATTGGATTCACACAACACTTTGAGCATTTAGAATGAATTGGAAGGAGAAACATTCAACAAACATTTGTAGATTGGTACCTTTGTCTAAAAAAATAAATAAATAAATTAGACCATTTAAATGAATTGTAATTTAATTATAAACATGTTTAATAAATATTTATGCATTTCGTTCAATTACGTAATTGTTATTTACAATTTATGCATAGTTTTTAGAAATTTTAAATAAAAATATTATTTTTTTACAATTATGGTTTCTGTTTATCATTATATTTTGTTTATCGTAGAGAGCATTCTAAGTGTTTTCAAAATTTTGTCTGTGTTGTACAATCACAATGTATGCAATTGCATAAGCCCTACGGTTACATCGAGATGTTTAAATTTACAAGTTTTCAATGTAAGGCTATTTTTTTAAATGTTGTATTTTAATTTGAGTGAAATGTTTTTTTTTAATGTTGTTTTGAACATGTTTGCAGGTTTACCGTTAGCAAACATTGGCATCCAACAATGCATTAGGATCAGATTCACTCAGTGGTAGCCAATCGACTCTCCCTAATGCTCGCACCACTGCGTGGATCGTTTTAGTTGTTTACAATTTATTTGATTTACTTGAAGAAGATTTCAGGAGGCATCAATCGCTCACGTACCATCTTTCTTGCATTCCTTCTTGTGATATCATGCCTTGTCCCAATGTAACGGAAGAGGCAAAATGAGAGATTGTTGCAGAGCTTGCATTGTTGAACGAAAATAAATTAGAGAGGGCAAGGATGCAAGCAACCATAACAATGCCGATTGCTCCCGCATCGGTAGAGGGAGAAGAGGTTGCTATGAAATAAATTTTGGGCTCTACTCGTGGTCCATGCAAGCGCCTAGGCATACCAACTTCATCTAGTTTCAAGCTAGATATTTTTTTTGGTGCGTAGAAACAACTTAGGGCCAACTTTTGTTGCAAGGTATAGGATGGAAGAAGGAAGCCCAGGGGAAGCAGATAAAACATGTGCAAATTTTTGGTACTTCAACAACTTTTCCTTCAACATGGCGAGAAGCTTGTATTGGGAATATTTGGTGACAACATTGAGAGTTGTAGGGAAATGGTACAAGACACCTCTCCAAGAGACTTAAGTGGGAAGTTACTCAAGAATGCAGTTGAAGATGCAAAGATAATTGTGAAAGATCAAAAGAGATTGTGGCGAAAGTTCGGATGCACCATTCTTTTTGATGGATAGACTGATGTAAAGAACTGTACTTTCATCAATTTTTTGATAGCTTCAAATGGTGAGCTGGTCTTTTTGAAGTCCATTGATGCATCTAACAAGATAAAAAGTGCAGAAACTTTGAGCTTGATGTTTGAAGAGATTGTTTTAGAGGTGCGCATTGAGAATGTTGTGCAAGTTATCATAGACAATGCAACAACATATGTGGCGGCTGAGAGACTTTTCAAGAATAGACATCCATCACTCTTTTGGACTGCATGTGCGGCCCATTGCCTTGACCTTTTTTTGGAAGACATAGGCAAACTTGATTGGGTGCAACCTGTTGTAGAAGGCAGAGACATCACAAAATATATATACAATCGCCCTTGGGTTATCAACTTGATGAGAGTGCGCATAAGGGGAAAGAGTTTGTTCGATTAGATGGCTTCAGATTTGCAACGAGTTTTCTTACATTGCAAAGTATTTGTAGTTTGTTGACTAATTTGAAGCAGATATTTGTGAGTCAAGTATGGATGGACTCATCATAGTCAAAGAAAGTTGATGGATTCAAGGTTGGAAAGACAATTTTCAGTGAGGCCTTTTAAAAGATAGCTACAAAGATCGTTAAGGTAACTTTCAATTTAAATTTCAAGTTGATTGTTTTAATTTTAATTTTTTAAACTTAAAGCATTTATTTTATTTATAAGCTTGTAACTTTAATTTGTTTGTAACATTGTAGGTGTCAAAGCCTTTGGTGAGGGTTTTGTGTTTGGTGGATGGGGAGCAAAACCCAATGGGTTACATTTATGAGGCCATGGCTAGGGCCAAAGTGGCCATCCAAAACTATTATAGGGGGGATCATGCCAGATTTGATTCCATTTAGGAGTTGATTGATCAGAGGTGGAACATTCAACTCAACCAACCCATCCATGAAGTGGGGTACTACCTTAACCCTAGATTTTTCTACTTAGATGGCATCATAGATGCTAGTGGGGAGGTTATGGAGAGGTTGTCAACATGCATTGAGAGTATAACACTTGATGTTGAGGCGATGGAGCTCATTATTTCAGAGTTGCAGATCCACAAGCAAGATAGGGGGAGACTCTTTTCTTTAGCACTAGCTATCCGAGGGAGAGAGATGTAGTCACTAGGTAATACAAAATGAAGTCATTACTTGTACTTTACTAGTTACAAATTTAAAATTATTGATTACTTACAAACTTTTGAATATCTTGTTTGCAGGGTCATGGTGGGAAGATTGGGGTGGGAATGCCCCAAATCTTCAAAGGCTATACCTCGACATTTTATCTCTACCTTGTAGTGCTTCTAGATGTGAGCGCAACTGGAGTTTGTTTGATGCCATTCACATGAAGAAGCACAACAAGTTGAGTCAACAATGCCTCAATAACCTAGTTTTTGTGCAAGGCAACTTTCGGTTTCGCACAAAAAAATTGGAATACATCTCAGGAGCCTATCGATTTAAATGAGATCACTCCTTACAGTGATTTGATTGCACATGAGGCCCCCATGTTCACAGAGGACGAGATTGTTGATTTCGAGAGGCAAGCTATGGAGGGTGCAACTGCAATAGGAGGAGAGATTGGATTGGAGGACATCCTTGAAAAGGAGGCAGAGGTAGAGGTAGAGGTGGAGCAATAAGCACATGGGCAACATTCTAGGCAAAGCAAGGTGGGGCAGCCAATTGGGAGGACAACATGAAGAGAAGAGAAAATTATAGATTATTGTAATTTGTACTTGTAGATTCTTGTATAAGTATCATTGTATTAGTTTGTTATTGACAACATGACAGTGTTAGTTGTATTCACATGATTATGCGATTTTGTACTTTATTTGTATTCAAATAATAGAAAACACTTTCCCAATGTTTTACAGACACATTTGATAAATTTTTCAACTAGAATTTCTATAAAATTAATGTTTTTTGATAAGTTTAAGCATTTAATTATTTGTCAATTATTCCTGGTTAATTGTCCACCCCTGTCGATTAATCTTCAGTTAAACAAATTTTCTTTTTGGTGAGTACTCGTCGGTTATGGTTATGTAAACTATGCTTTTGGGAGACTTCAATGCCCTTATAGGAATCACTAGACACTTGATCTTGTACAAGATGAGTTATGTCTTCAAGAGCTGGATCTTTAAGAGTTTAGTTTATGGAGAGAATCAATGCTCTGGTCATAGCCTATGTGAAGTGCTTTCTCCAGATGGGGGTATCACAAAGCCTCCACATCTTGAACAGGCTTCCTTGTTTCCATGATTGTATTAGATTCACTTGTTTCCCTCAGTGGGGGGGGGGGGGGTGTTGCGGTGTAGCAAGTGTATTGGATTAAGTTCTCACTTGCAGATTCCTCATTTGCTACATCTAGAATTTCCTTATTTCCCATCAGATTCCACTTGCCGACCATGCTGCCTTGACGTACACCCTCCATGTTGCTTCTCATTCCCATCCCCCTCCGCCTTGCTTTGTGCCCCCCAACACTCGCTACATCACGATGCACTTCAATGATGAATAAACCATTGACTGTGTTGCCTAGCTCTCCCAAATTATGTGTAAATATTTTTCCCTTCCTCTTCCCAATGTAGACTCCATGTAGGAGGTTTTATGGCATGCCCTTTGGGACACAGCTGTTGACTAATGTCTTGACACTATGCACTACTCTAGCTCACCTCGACCCCATGGCTCCTCTTGTATGAACTATTTGTACGTTGATGAGTGTAAGTCGCTACATTAGAGACTTTGTTTTTCCCTAGCTCATGACCCTTCCTCCATACCCTCCACTTGTAGTGATTATCGATGTCTTCTTTGACAAAAGAAACATAAGTTTCTTATATCTAGATGACTTGCTTTCCTTGCTGCCCTCCGCCATTTCCCTAAGACCTTTTGTTTAGCTTTTGGTTTGTCACCTCATGTCCCATCAGTTCATGTTTGGAGCATTGTTTTGTCTGGGTTGAATTGTTTGTTTTTGGTGGAATAATGACAATTTTTTTGTTTTATTCCTTTTTCTTTTGTGTTCTTTGTTTCTTTTCCACTACTACCTTAGCCTTGGATGGCCAACGTCTCACTATTCCATGGTAGTGCTTTGCATTGATAAAATTTGGATGTTCCCTTGTCACTTTTGCTGCCTCAAGAGTATAAGTTCGGGTTACATTAGGTGTGATATTTAGAATTTGTGGATACCATTATGGCTGTCTCTCAAAAGGTCCCACCATGTCACCAAAGTAACAGGGAAACATCTTCTACCTTAGAGTTTGTGGTATCATAAAATCCATCTTCCTATAAAATATTGCACCTTGTACCTTGTGAAAGGGAAGGGTATGATGTTGTTCACTCATGTTGACTTCTTGCTTATTGTGTTGTTCCACTTGTTCATTTGCGGCAATGCCCTCTTTCACATATTTTGATGGAATGCTATCTTTTGTATACTCTGTGGGCTGTTCTTCCAATATAAATGAGCAGTGAGCTGGTTGAATGAACGTTTAGTTATATTTTTGAGTTCAGATTTGAAAGAGTTTTCAGTATCATGCTATGTCTACTGCCAAATATAGCATTTAGAGCAATTGTACTTTGAAAAGGACATATAGCTTGGACCTTGTGCCTGGATGAGAATGAGGGCTGGGTGCTTTTGATTTTTGTCCTTTTATGCTCTGTTCATTTGAGATCTGGCCCCCCTCTATGAGTTAGGTGCATGGTTTGTTTGCTAATTGTCATTTCTAATATTGTTCTCAAATGCTTAACCCCCCCTTCCCCCCGAATCTGTTGTCTATTTCCTTGCTACATGCTTCCGGCAATTCTTGTCTGCAAAACCCTCAATCTAGTCCCTGCTTGAATACTTGGTCTATTGCAAAACCATCAATTTGCTTCCTACTTGATCAAGAGAAGCCTTTACCCAAGAGGATTTGATGCATCCAAGGATAGGCGGTCGATTGAAGGACAACTTGGTCCTTGCAGCCTTCCACTCAAACACACACAAAACATGAGATTAAAACTAAAACACACACTTTTTTTGCTCTTTCTTGGGAAAGAACAAAAATTACACACAACTTTCTCTCACTGTCCTTATTACCATGACACATGAGAAGAATAACACACACTCAGTCCTTTTATTGACTGAACACTATTCTTTGTTCCACGGAACTTCTTGCCCAAGCACCTACACTCTCCAAGTAAGATTCCTCCAACTTCAGCGTACCAACTCCAAAGCCTTCCCACCTCTTTTGTGCCCCCACAATTGAGTGACTCTTGGAATTCCACTGTTCTTTAAAACACTCTAAATGGGCATGCAAACAATTATATGCCGTTATTAGGAGTATGCAACTATCGTGGGTGAAACCACTGCGTAATGCAAAGCGATGGTTTTATAACTATTGTGACAATTATGGAACCACCCTCGCGGTTTCGAGTCTGCCATAGTGGTTTCATAACCACCAGTTAACACTGACTTGCATTAATTGGCGGTTTCGTCATGAGACAGAGCACTCTTTTTCCCAGTGATTGAAATTGTGTTTTCCCCTCTTCCAAGAGCTTGTTAAAGTGTTGATGATCCATGAAGGTTTTCCTTTTGCAACCAATCGATCTCAGAAGCATGCAAGCACAAAGATTCTTTTTGGGTGATGCATGATGGCTTGATAGCCTAGATGCTCTTGCATTAGACACCCAGGGTAAAAGTTTGTGAGCTTAGTGCTCACAAATTTGGTCTAGATGGTAGAACCATCCAATTGGTTTTGAAGATAAAGCCATGATGCACCCTTCGACCATCTAAGATATCGTCATATTTTCCAACCGCTTGCTGGACCACAAACCAGCCTTTGCCAAACACAATCTTCACAATTTTTATCCAAACCCTCAATGACATTCGGCTGACCTCCTCTTCCAACTCTTAACATTCCCATCTCTTTCTTTGATTTACACACTTCAACTTACAACAAATTTGATTGCCCCATATTCTTCCCCGGTTGCAATAGACAACCTTGCAACCTCCTTTGTCCTTGTTCAGAACAAGAGAGGGCCTTCCATCTCTTCCTTCAACGATACTTGCATGTCAATACGTATGGGAAGATGATTCTCATGCTCATCCTCATCTTCCCTTCTGTTCAAGGGACACAGAGTGTGCCCATTGTTCTTAACACTTGACATTAGCTCTTCCATCATACAACATCTCCCTCTCAAATTGCCATGGCCTCCAACAAAACATGGCATGCATCCATGGGAAAGACATCACACAAGACCTTGCCCTGATATCTATCAATCTAAATATTCACTTTACAACATTTCTTCACAACAATATTATGTCCCTCTGTTAACCAAGACACTCTATTTGGCACTGTGTGAGATGCACACACCAAATTCAGATTTTAGACAATTTTAGTGGACACTAAGTTATCTGAACTTCTTTTATCAACCACAACATTGCAACGCTTAAACTTTTGTTTTGCACTTGGTTCTAAAAATGTGTTTTCTTTGGCATTCTTCTCCATTCTATCTCTCAAACTTTTAAGACTTTCCTCCTTGCTAGCAAAATCTACCCTTGTTCCGGGTCTTTTGTACACTCAGGTGACACTACGGATTTTGCTTCTGCTTGAACAAAGTGCACACTATCTTCATTGCTTCTTTCACCTTCACATTGAGCATGAGGGCACTCAAAAGCACGATGCTCAAAGTCTCCACATCTATAGCATGTTCCATTGAATGTTCTTCCTTTCCCTTATCCATAGCTGCCCCTTGCTGTTGAGGAGGTGGCTCTTCCTCTTGCTTGTTGATTTGGAACTTGTGAAGTGCTAGATCCGTCCTTATTCCATTGTTGATTGTCTTCGTGGGATGACTGGCCTCTACCATTGCTGAACCTCCCTCTTCCTCTTGATACACTTTGTTGCCTTCTAGACAACTTCTCTTCCGCCCTTAAAGCATATCGGTATGCTTCTTCAATTGTATTCTACCTCAGCAAGTTGATATCATCTTGGATACTCAGCCTCAGTCTATTGATATATCTTGCCCCCTTTTCTTTATCTATCTCACTATGACTGACCCAGAATGTAAACTTGTAGAATTCTTCTGTGTACTCCTTCACACACAACTCCTTTTGCCTCAAGTTTTTTAGCCTTTTCAAGAAATCTAGCTGATAATCCACATGTTGAAATTTGCCTTAAATATTACCAACGGGTAATCTTGTTCTTACCCTTTCCATTCCTCTCTGTTTGTACCTCCTTTCACCATAATGTTGAATGACCTTTCAACTTGGTTTGAGCCTCCTCCACCTTCCTTTGGTCATCTAGTTCATCAAAATCCAAATACTCCATCTTAGTCAGCCAATCAATCTGCTTCAGGGATCAAAGATCTTGAAAAGCTTGGAACTTTCATCTTGGTTCCTCTTCCAATCTTTGAAATGGCTTTAACAAGCCTATCTTCTTCTTCATCCAACTGCTCAGGTGCTACCCACATCTTCTTTTCCCAACTCTTTATTTTCTGCATCAATCACATCATCCCTCGGAACAAAGCCCCTTATTGTAGCCTCTTCAACAGCAAATAGTCTTGTCTTCATAACCTTCGACATCTCTACAATTTGATCTAATCTTTTAGTTTTTGCCATAATGGTAGCCACGGCTTCAGCTTTTGCCACTCTTCTTGGAGGCATCTATATTTTATCTCAACCTGAACCTACTGCTGCAATATCATGTTTGGCTACGTAGACCCCACACACTTTTCTAGACCATTCTTTAAAGACTTTGCTCTTTACCCACCTTCACAAGATGGAGAACACTCAACTTTCACTTGTCCCAATGTTGTTATCATCTTTGATACCAATTGATGCAGTGAAGGATAGGGGTTCCAATGAAGGACAACCTGGTCTTTGTAGCCTTCCACTCAAACATGTGCACAAAACATGAGACTGAAACTAAAACACACAATTTTATTGCTCTTTCTTAAGGAAGTATGAAGATTAGACACACAACAGTCATTCAGTCTCCCTATGACCACTGCACGAGAAGAATAACACACACACAGTCCCTTTATTGACTGAACACTACTTTGTGTTCCTTTGAGGTTCCTACACACACTTGGTACACTTCCTCTAACTTTAGGCTACATTCTGCAAAGCCTTCCCTCATTTTTTGTGCCCTTTGTTGAGTTACTCTTGGAAGTCCCCTTGATCTTGAAAATGCTTAAAATGGGGATCCAAACAATTCTGAGCTGTTATTGGGAGTATGCAACTGCTGTGGGCGAAACCACCACTTAATGTAGAGCAACGGTTTCTTAACCGTTTTTTTCCCTTCTCCAGGAGCCTGCTAAAGTGCCGATGATCCAAGAAGGTTGTCCTTATGCTGCCAAATGAGCCTGGAAGCGTGCAAGCACTGAGAATCTACTAGGTTGATGCAAGATGGCTCAATAGGCCGGATGCACGTCCATCAGGGTTTTGTTAGATATGGGAGGGATAGAGTGGAAGCAACCCATTCATTGCAAAAATATTACGTTCAGATGATGTATCTGCCATGATCATGGACATCTTACAAGAGTATGCGGTACTCTTCCACCATAGGAACAATGAAGAAGAGAAACAAAAAGGAGAACAAGCTTAGAAGAACAAAATTGTGGAACCCAACAGATTACTGCCCCGAAAGAGCTCACCTGCAGAATTCACTTCAGATGTAAAGCAGAAAGTCAGCCAAGAAGCCACAAAAGATGACAAATTCCAATGGGCATATTCTCAGGAAAATAAAGCTGCCCCTTAAAAGATGTCACATATAAAAATTTCTGACCCTTTCGTGGCTCTGAATCAGACATTCTCATTGGATATTAAATGCACCCAGGATGTCCAGGAAATCCCCAATCTACCTGACTCCTGTGCCATAAAAATCTGGAACACTTTACAAAGAAAAAAGGTCGATGCACCAACTTCTTTTAAGGAACAACACGTTTTCTGAGGCATCAGACAACTCAAAACCAAAGACTAGATCTAAAACTACTTGAGGCAGACCAAAAGGAGGTGGAGATAACATGCAGAAAAATTTCATTATACCAAGGTGGAGATAACACACAATTTATTTTCCCAGTTTGGCTAAAAAGAGAAAATTGGCAACAGATGATACTCACAGGAAATGGGCATATTCACAGAAAAATAGAGCTGCCTCTTATAAGATATCTCATGCCAATCTTTCTGACCCTTTCTAGTCTCTGAATCAGATATTCTCGTTGGATATTAATGGCGTCCAGGAAGTCCCTGATCTATCTGACTTTATTCCTAAAATATCAGGAACAATTTTCATGGAGAAAAGGGCAATGCACTAACTCCATATAAGGAACAACATGTTTCCTGTGGTGGCAGGTGACTCAAAACCAAAGATCAGATCTTAAACTACTAGAGGCGAACCAAAAGGAGGTGGAGATACCATGCAGCAAGTTTTCATAATACCGAGGTGGAGATACCATGCGGCAATTTTTCATAATTCCGAGGTGGAGATAACATGCAATAATTTTTCATAATATCCACTTCGGTCAAAAAGAGAAAATCGGCAACATAAAATAATATTGATCTGTTCAATGGCTATCAGGGTTTCCGGGTCGATGAATCCCAGATCTTGGACACTGAAGACCTTGGAAAGGACCTAGAGAAAATGACAAGAGCCTCAGACAACATCATGCCATCTTTATGCATGTGTTGTCGTGGAATATTAGAAGTCTTAGTTAACCAATCTACGCCGATGAATACAGTTTGTTTTAGATGCATATTAGTTTATTTTATTTTGGTAGATTTTTGTATTGGTTTTCTCAAACTTGGAATTATAAATCTATTTTGTAATATCATATAGACTATATCAGGACATTGCTGCTGTTGATATTTAGATTTTGATGTTGTAATTTTTCAAATACTTTTGAAATGATATGCATATGTAATGCAAATAATTTTATGCAAATATTGTACATGCATTAGTGACAATGAATAATTCTTAAATTGCTTATATACTTGTTTCTATTTTCTTCTCAGTCTCCTGTGTTGAACTGTAAGTGCAACTTATAGATACACGTGCTTCTTCAGTCTCCTTTAGCATCTCTCGTAAAGAATACATAGTAGTTAAAACTAGAGTATATCTAGGCAAGATTTTAATTTAAAATGGCTTAACTGTTATCACGTCTTCTACTTAATGGACCCAAAATGCATCAGTTTGTACTTGCAGTCTACATATAAAGGCATGTTTTACATGAAATAATAGCCTTAAAGGATACATTGAATAAGCACATAACAACAGACAGTGAAATTATAATGTCTTGATAATTAGAGTACCGAGGGACTCATGCTGGGCAATATCTACTTAATGTTTTGCAGCATGTACTGCGTTGCCTTTACTGTCTTGGATTGCTTGTCCGATATGGAGCAGAGCTGATTGATTGTGTAGATAAGCTAGGTGTCAGCGTCATGCAGATTCTGTCTGTGTTCAAACATTATCATCAATTGGAAGCTGTCGATGTCAAGGCACGCTCCTTACAGGTTATTTCTTTTCATTCTTCTTGTTGATTATAGTGTGATTTCCTTCTCATAGTTCTCCTCATTATATCCATACTGAAATGTTCCTTTGCATTTTCAATGGAGATTTTTGTTTGTCAGATCAGTTTGGACTTGGACACCTATATTATTGCCAGACTAAATTTGAAGGTTCCATCAATGTTTGTAGGCCTTGGGTTTCTTTTGCATTGCAAAACCTGAATCTATGATGGATAAGGATATCAGGAATATTTTTGAGGAATCATTATCTTCTCATTCAGACACACGGATCAAGGTGTGATATCTTTTATGCCTCGTTTTTACATCTGAAAAGATATATGGGATTAATTTTAATGAGGTTCTAATTATCAGGTTCAAGCATTGCGGAACTTTTATGACTACCTAGTTGATGTGGAGGAACAGATGGCAAAAGGAGAGATTGATAACGATAACCAAATTAGAAAGGATAACAGTGTGGTTCCTGTTGCTGCTGGGGAGGGCGATAGCAATATCTGTGGAGGAATAGTTCAGCTGCACTGGCAGAACATATTGGAGAAATGTGTTGATATAAATGACCAGGTCCGGCAATCTGCTCTCAAGGTAAAACATCATTCTATTGTTCGGTGAATGTGTCAATGATCAAGTGGAGAATATGGCAGCATCGTATAATTTTAGTGTTGAGTTCATCATGTTCATTGTCTCAATTTTAATTGGCTTTGTAGTTGGCCTATCTGATTTTTCCATCCATTATCTTATGTGGCAGTTAGCATTTTTATTTAGAAGCTTGTTCATTCAATGGGTTTATGCTTATGAGTTTTTTCGATTTGATGTTAATAGAGGATAACGACATTGCTTTCTATGAAGCAGGTCGTGGGGATTGTTCTTCGGCAAGGTCTGGTGCATCCAGTGACTTGTGTACCATATCTTATAGCCTCTGCAGTTGATGAAGAGGAAATGAACTCAAATATGGCTCACTCCCTATTGATATATATGAATGAAAAGTATGCATTTAGCTGTGGATATTGCTTCGTGTATGTATATCTTCATTGTTTCAGAATGCTGGATTTGTGTTTTTTCCCTGTCTTATACTGACTCCCTTGCAGGTATCCTTCTTTTTTCGAAAGTCGAATTAGTGACGGCATTGAGTTGTCCTTCAGATTCATTCAATCTGTACATGGTAAAGTGTTTGGAGATGTGAGTAGTAATTTTGATGGGAGCATAGCTGCAAGTGTGGAAGCAGGAATACCACGCATCTACACTCTTATTAGGAGGAGCCGTGTTTCTAGAAACAAGTTTATTTCATCAATTGTACATAAGTTTGATCATGGGAGCTTGGAGAATTCATCTCTTGTGTTTCTTGTGTAAGCTTATGAGATGGGAACACATTATGGAATAGTTGAATGATTTATTTTGTCGCATGGAAAAATAGAAGTATTTTGCCATAATGTGATAATTGTCTTCTAGTACTCTTACATTTTTTTTCTGTATTGCAGTTATTGTACAGTTGTTCTTGCATCTCTTCCTTTTATTTGTTCAGAAGAACCTTTATATCTAGTCCAAACGATTAGTCATACAGTGCAACCTAGGGCTGGAAATTTGGAAGCTAGCATGAAGAAGTTGGCGTCTGAAGGTCCTTTCTGGAATATAGTGAAGAGAGCTCTAAAAGAAGCAGAAAGGGACAAGCATCAGGGAAACAAAGAAGTTCATAATGTCCAGCCTGTCAAGTTACAAACCAATAGAGCCGTAGAACTCCTTGATGACATACAAGGCATTACAGATGACTCTGTTCAAAAATTGAAGGTAGAAACAGTTACTTATTAGAAAGTAGTTTCTTATTTGTTGTGGGTAAATTGTGTTTGAATGATAGAAAATATCATAGTGAACTAGTAATGTCATTTAATGGCTAAGTATGCTGAACGTCTTGTTGATTGCTTCTTACATCTAATTTAATTTAAGTGCTCACTATTATGCAATAATGTTTTTAGTACCATGCTTTATTTAGGTGGGGAGAAACTTAAAAAGTTCCTTTAGATTAGTTAAAGTATTGTTTGTAATAATGCCTACAATGGTTTAATTCTATTAGGCATAGTTTTGCTTGTGCTATAAATAGTACATGGTTGTTGGTTGTTGGACATAGAGTTTTAGTTGTTGAGGCCGTCCCTTGATTGTAGGAGTGTTTGTTTACTTCTCTAGCTTATATAATAATCCCCTATGATATGTAGGATTTTTGGCTTGTAATACAATCTGATATGGTATCAGAGCCATAGGGAGAGTATTTTGTTTTTCTGAGGTGTTTGAGTGTGAGATCCTATTGCGTGAGGAAGGAAGCATTTGATTGTGTGGTGTACCTAAGTGGATCTGCCAAGAAATCAGAGCGTCAGAGATTTTGTTATTTTCGCTTTTGTTATTTTCGCTTTTGTTGCAAGAGAGAGGAGTGTGAGGAAGGAAGCATTCAAGAGAGAGGACTATATTTACTTTTTTTTTGGTTGCTAATAAAGGGGTGACTGCTGGAGATTCATTCTGTGGAGGCGCCCTGCATATAGAGCTCCCAACTGAAGTGGACGTGTTGTGGTGTTTGAAATGCAGCCCATGCTATTTTTATTTTTATTTTGTTTTCATAAGCTGCATCTAATGCTAGGAAGAATTGAGAAGCACGTTGTTGGTGGAGGGGGAGTGTGAGGGATTGAACATAGAAATTGCTTTGCTTGCTTGTTGAAGTGAGGGTGCTGCCTATAAGAGCAGCACAGTAGAGAGTCCTGGTGAAAAGAGGCAGTACCTTGGGTGCTATTAGAGCACAGCCATATGGCCTGGAGCCTGATTGCAACCTGTACGCAACATACAACAAAGATAAGTTTTTTTTAAAAAAGAAAAAAAAAAATTTAACATCTGTATCCAATGTCTGGTCATATAAAAATTAAGGGCAAAAACAACATAGTTATTAAATATTTTTAACGTTTATAAACTTGTAAACTTTATAATTATTAAATATTTGCTTTAAATGTATCCAGGAAGGCATTTAATTCTGTAACTTCTAAGTGGAATGGTATTTTTGCTTGAAAATTTGCGAGTTTGTTTGTATTGAGTATAGGCCTACATTACCGATACGGATACGGTTACGAGAATCGGATATGGGAATACGGGGATTTCTTTTGGGGTTTGGATGCGGCCGTACAAAAATATATATAAAAAAGTAAAAATATTAAAATATGGCCATATAAGCAAAATTAACCACATAATATGCATAGAGGAAACAAAATAAGTCAAATAAAAACTTCAATATGACGTCCATAGCTGTATTTTGAAGTCCAAGAGTGAACAAATGTGCATTGTGTTAGGAGGTGAAGTGAATATCCAAACCTCCAACAACTGTAATGGTGTGACATCTTGGAATCCCCTTGGCAATATCATTTGTGGTACGACAAGCCATAATTTCATGTAGCTTTTGATAAAATGAGTGTGAATGCTGCTTTTATAGTTGGGAATCCACTTTAGTTTGTTTTTAATTGTATTTTGAAGTCCATGTTTGACTTTCATTGGGCAAAATTGAAAAAAAATAAAAAATAAAAAATGTTTTTGATGTCTGGGAGTGTGGGGATATGCCCAGGGAGCATCCCTGGCTGCGTATCCGCAGCCTAGGGATGCTCCTTGGGCGTATCCCATGCGCTCCCTCTGTGCTTCTGTATCCTGGGGCGTATCCCCCGTGCTCCTAGGGTCCGGGGTGGCGTATCTGGTAACGTAGGTATAGGCAAAGCCAATAGTGGTGTCAGTTTGGTTTGAAAAGGTGTAAATTTATAGATTTAATTGTTTCTATGATCTAGGTCGTCTGGTTCTGTGATAGGAATGGCTAGCATACAACATTTGTTTTCACTTGAGTTACAAAATTTGATTGGAAAGAATTACAGTATCTGGGGTTCTAAAATAGTTACCATTTGTGAGTATAGGGTTCTTAACCAGATTGTTTCAGCCAAAGAAAAAAGATCAAAGGATGACCTCAAAGACTATGATAAAAGGCATAAAGAAGCTTGAATGCTTCTAAAAATGTTTGTTGTTGATACCTTAGTGCCAAAAGTTAGAAATGCCGTTATAGCATTTGTATTATAGACAAATGTCAAAACTAAATATCAAGCCTCATATGCTGAGACGGATTTGTATTTGTATTTTTTTTGGTTTCCCACTAAGTTACTAGGAGGTTTTGTTTTTGAATATCTCTTACATCTGAAGGATCTTAGTGATCAACTATCCGCTATTGAGAAGCCAGTAAATGATCAAGACATGGTTTCTTTGGTGATGAACAAGTTGCCATCATTTTTTGTTTCCTCTTATGAGTCCTTGCATTTGATTGGAGAGACTTAGTGCTTAGTTTTGAGAAGCTATCAACTCTTCTCTTGTAGAAGGAGAGGAGGCAAGATTAAACAAAAACATGCACTTCATCTAGTACAAAGTGTGCAGTTAGTGCATGGTTCAATACAATGCTAACAATTTGTCACATGACTCTTCCACAGGTGATAGGTCAAAGTGGAAATGTCATTATTGTAAGAAGCTTAGACACTTGAACAAATATTATTGGTAGAAACAACATGATTTAGCAAGTGTTCAAAAAAGATCATGGTATGCAAATGTTGTTGAAGGAGATGAACAAGAGGTGCCATGTGATTTTGCATTTGTGGCATCTCAAAAGTAGTCAGTGGATTCTACAACATGGTACTTTGACTTAGGTGCATCCTGACACTATACATGTCATAGAGACTATTTGTAATATCCCAAATCAGAATATTACATGTTAATTTGAATTTTTCGGAATTCTTTTTTAAAGTTCGAAATAATAGCATTCAATGAATATAGAATTATGTTCTTATTAACAAGATAATAAATTTAAACAATAAATAATGTTGTATAATGATCAAATGTGCAATGCAGAATTATGGTTATAAATATTCTAATAGAGAAGTCTCAAAGGGTTCGTCCTTGAGGGGTTGATATCAAGGGGTTTCGTTTTTGTATCTAATAAATGAGGGGTTTTGTCCTCAATTATAAAAGAAGAGGCTGCTGCCTAAACTTCAGATAAGGGAATTAATGTCAAATCTCAATATATATCCTTTTCCTTCACCAAGTTCTTATAAATACCCTTCATAACTTTGCATCAAATGATGCGTCTCCTTTCCAAAGTGATGGTCTTTTCATCAAATGGGATGACTTGCATTAATAAAACTTCTATTCCTTGCATTAAGTGTGGCGCTCCTTCCCATATGGACAATTTATTTAATTTAGTTGCTGCTGTAGTTAATTTAATTGCTGCTGGTTTAGGCGATTCCATTAGTGATTTATTTACATTAATGCAGTTCATGTTTATGGTCTCTTTTGTATTTGGGGATATTACATACCTCCCTTCTTCAGATTGCTTGTCCTCAAGCAATTTTAAACCCGATAGTACACTCCACAACAAACTATAATCTGCTCCAAGCTTAGATGTTCTTTCCCCATCTTTTTAGTACTAATTTCATTATTATTAATTCTCTCTTGCAAGGGATTATTACAACTATTCTTTCCTGGATCCCACAACCTTTTGCCATTATAACCATTGTTGTAATTATTAATGAGCTCTTGGTTGAGCATAAGGATCTTGGGACCTTTACGTACTCCAAATTGATCATTTCTTGGGTTGCTAATGACCTGTTCATGCTCATTTGTCACAAAATCTGCCCTTACAATCTCCATTAATGACTCACCTCCACTGTCCATGAAGACAAATCTTTTCTTTGTGCTATTATGGAGACCAAGCAATGGTTCATCTTTGATAAAAGATTCATATCTATTTTCATTGCGATAATAGGACGAATTTATGGTTGTCATAAGATGATTTCAACGTTTGTTTAGTTGTTCAAGTTTAGAAACAATGCCTCTAACTCGAGCTCAGAGAATTCTTTGAGTGATGTTGTTGGGATGTTTTTCAACACTGAATAGTTTACCTCCACTGGCTGCTCCTGCAACTCAAGGTTGGTGCCTAAATCATTGTCAACCATCCAACTTTTATGCTCCTTCAGTAGCTGCTCTGTGATGACTTGTTTGACCGAATTGCTTCCATTCATCTTCCTTTGGTACACATTTTCCATATAAATGGCAAAAATCTATGAATGTCAATTCATCTTTTATCATAGGATCAAGATTCAAATATTTATTGTGACATGCATTAAAATCATTAAAAATCTTCTTCCTGTATTGGTTCCTCTCGTTGAAGGAATGTGGGCATGGTTGGGTATACATAAGTCCTTGATGGGAGTCCTTTACCTTGTTGTGCTTGTGATGATCTTCCCTCACCATTAGAATTTTGAGTTAGTGAGTTATTCAACTGCTGCATTTGTTGAACTAATTGTGACATTAACGTATATACATGAATTTTCCTTTGGGCCAACTGGTCGAACTGTGCACCATTTATGTTGTTTATGTTGACCTTATGATTTGAATGCATAAAGCTTATCAAAACCCTCAGTCTGACATGATGAAAAGCTCTGATACCATTGTGATATCCCAAATCGAAATATTATACGTTAATTTGGATTTCTCGGAATTCTTTTTTAAAGTTTGAAATAATAATATTCAATGAATATAGAATTATGTTCTTATTAACAAGATAATAAATTTATATAACAAATAATGTTATATAATGATCAAATGTGCAATGCTGAACTCTGATTATAAATATTCTAATAGAGAACTCTCAAAGGGTTTCGTCCTTGAGGGGTTGATATCAAGGGGTTTTGTCCTCAATTATAACAGAAGAGGCTATTGCCTAAACTTCAGATAAGGGAATGAATGTCAAATCTCAATATATATCCTTTTCTTTCACCAAGTTGTTCTTATAAATACCCTTCATAGCAATTATGTTCTTATTAACAAGATAATAAATTTATATAACAAATAATGTTATATAATGATCAAATGTGCAATGCTGAACTCTGATTATAAATATTCTAATAGAGAACTCTCAAAGGGTTTCGTCCTTGAGGGGTTGATATCAAGGGGTTTTGTCCTCAATTATAACAGAAGAGGCTATTGCCTAAACTTCAGATAAGGGAATGAATGTCAAATCTCAATATATATCCTTTTCTTTCACCAAGTTGTTCTTATAAATACCCTTCATAGCTTTGCATCAAATGATGTGTTTCCTTTCCAAAGTGATGTGTCTTTTTATCAAATGGCACGACTTGCACTAATATAACTTCTATTCCTTGCATTAAATGTGGTGCTCCTTCCTATATGGACAATTTATTTAATTTAGTTGCTACTGTAGTTAACTTAATTGCTGCTAGTTTAGGCGATTACATTTGTGATTTATTTATATTCATGCAGTTCATGTTTATGGTCTCCTTTGTATTTGGGGATATTACACTATTATATTACTTTCATTGAAGATAAGAGTAGTAGTGAAATTGTTTCTTTAGGTGATGGTTGGACTCAATATCTTAAAGGTTGTGTAGATGTTCATTTCACTTCAAACACTCGTTAACTTTAGTTTTAAGAATGTTTGATACGTCCCCATTTTGAAGAAGAATCTGATGTGCATTACTGAGATCAATAAGACTCCTACCCTGTGTAAACTTTCAAGGTAGTAAATGTATGGTCACTAATCTTCATGATAACAAGGTAATTTTTGTTGGCATTGGTGAGAAGGGCTTATACAAACTGGTTGATCCCAAAACAACAAAAACACATGCACTAAATACAGTCAAAAGTATTAGTGTACTTTGGCATAAGAGGTATGGTCATCTTAATTATCAATATTTGAAGGTACTAAGTAAGACTAATATGTTGAATGGATTTCCATCCATTTCGGAATGTCAAAATGTGTATATAATGTGTCAGATGGAAAAATCATATGGGACATCCGTTTGATATTGGTAAGGCATGGAGAGCCAAAGGAGACCGGGACTTGCTACATTTTGATTTGCATGATCCAATGAAGACACTTAGTGTCAGGGGCACAACTTTTTTTGCACATATTTCATGAATTTTTAGGAAAATGTGGGTTGATTTTATAAATAAAAAGTTATATTGTTTCTCTAATTTTGTTGCATGGAAAACTTTGGTAAATAAATAAACAAGTAGACAGGTCAAAACTCTTAGATCAAATAATGGAGGCAAGTTCATCTCATAACACTTTTAAGAACTATGTAAGTAGGAAGGTATACATAGGTAGTATACTACTACATATACTCCACAACAAAATGAAGTTGCATAAAAGGAGTAATAGGACAATTATGGAGATGACATAGTGCAAAGATGGAATATACCCTATTGGTGTTGGGTAGAAGTTGTGAATACAACAATTTATATCTTTAACATAAGTCCTTGTAAAGCCTAGCAAAATGCTACTCCTGAGGAAGCATGGTTTGAAAGAACACATAATGTAAGTGATTTTTCATGTTTTCGATTGCATTGCTTTTGTATTGATTCCTAAAAGCAAAATATATATGTTTGTTGGGTATAATGAACAATCTAAGGCATACAAATAACTTTATGTTTCTACAAAAAAAAATGTGTTAAGTAGAGTAGTTGTAGATGAGGAAACACAATTCTTTTCGGCTAATGATAAATCTATGTATATTAATGCATAGGTATTTGCTTTTGATTTTGGAATAAATTTCGGTGTTAAAATTGAACCTGGCTTAGACTCGGGAACATTAGAGGAGTCGAGTTCTAGGGAGGGATCTATTGAAGAAAAGAGTGATTCTTAGTCTTCAAAGTCAGAGTAGGAAGGCCAACAAAAGTGACCAAAGTGGTATTATGCCACAATGAAGGATGTATCGAGGGTGAATTGCCATAGGCGATAGAAGGATGATTCACGAGATTGGGGAAACAAGTGGTGCAAAGTGGCGAGCAGGTAAATTTTGCATACCTCAGCTGATTCACATCTATTTGAGCCTAGTAAATTTGAAGAGGCCAAAGGGAAACATGAATGAGAATCTACCATGAAGGTGGAGTATGATGTATTGATGAATGACCAAACTTGGGTGTTGTTAGAATTACCCCAAGATAAGAAATCTATTGTTGTAAATAGATTTGTAAAGTTAATTGTAAATCAAATGGTTCTTTAGATAAAGTACAAAGCTCCTCTTTTCGTCCAAGGATATGCACAGGAAGAAAGGGTAGACTGAAGAAACATTTGCTTCTACTGTAAAAATGGTAACATTTTAGTTGGTAATCATAATTAACATTTAAGTTGGTTACCATAATTTTTGCATTGTTTGGATGGAAGGTATATCAAGTGGATGTGAAGAGTGCCTTCTTGAATGTAGACCTGGAGGAGGAAGTCTACATGGTTCAGCTGTAGGGGTTTCGGGTTCTTGAAAAAAAACATCTGGTTTGCAGGTTGGTAAAGTCCTTGTATGGACTTAAGCAAGCCCTTCAAGCTTTATATTTTGAAATTGGTAAATACCTTAGATATTTTGGTTTCAAAAAGAGCTATTATGAACCGACTCTCTATGTCAAAATTGTTGGTGATGCTATGGTGGTCCTGGATGTCTATGTTGATGATCTTGCCATCATTGTAAGTAGTGCTGACCTAATTCAGCAAGTGAAAGTTGACATTTATTTAGCAAGTGGAAGTTGACGTTTACTCAATTTTTGAAATGATAGATCTAGGCCTGATTCAATACTGTTTAATTGTAGAATCTTGGCAAAAGAAAGTATGCCAAAGCACTTCTAGACAATATCAAATGTCTGATTGTAATTGAAAAGCTACACCTATGGATGTTGGGATAAAACTCTCAGCGAATGTTGATTCACCACCAGTCAATGAGACATTGTACAGGTAGTTGTTAGGAAGTTTGATTTATGTTTTGTAATAAGTTGTCTCTCCAAATTCTTGTCCAATTGTCAAGAGGAACATTGGGAATCTTCAAAACGAGTTCTCAGATATGTCAAAGGATCTCTTGGCTTTGGCATTCTATATCAAAGATATGTTGACTTCATGTTACAAGGATACATTGATTCCATTTGGGCTGGATCAGTTGATATGCAAAGGTCTACAATAGGTTATGTTTTCACTTTTGGTTTAGGTGCAATTTCATGGCAAAGCAAACTAAAACCTACAGTTGCCTTGTCTTCCACTGAGGCATATTACAAGGCAATTGTTAGTAGAGGTTGTGAGACAATGTGGTTATGAAGGATATTGATCAATCTTCAACTTGAACAAACAACATTGACCACAATTTTCTGCAACAACCATAGTATTCTTAAGATGGAGAAGAACTATGTTTATCATCCAGGAACTAAGTATTCTTAAGTTCATCACCTTTACATTTGCCGGTGTTGTTCTACAATAGAAGAGACTACTAATATAATGACTAAACCCCTTGGTCAAGATAAGTTTGTAAAGTGTAGAGATAAAGTTGTGTTTGTATCTGGTTTAGTCATTATTTGGGGGTGGGTATTAGATTAGTTAAAGCATTTTTTTGTAATAATGCCTACAATGGTTTGATATTGCTATTTGTAGTTTTTCTTGTGCTATAGATAGCACATGGTTGTAGGTTGTTTTACATTGAGGTTTAGTTGTTGAGGTTGCTCCTTGATTGTAGGAGTGTTTGTTTACTTCTCTGGGTTATATGATAAGCCTCTTTGATATGTACGATGCATGGCTTGTAGTACAATCTGATATGTTTGACGGTTGTGCTAGGAATTCCTTTGTTATGTGTTTCATGGACGTGTGGGGGTTAGGTGGGTTGAGGAGGTACGGATGTGGGACTTAAAATCTGCAACTTGCAAATAGATTTTGATAGTGAATATGGTTCAATGGTTGCATAAAACAATATCTAAAGAGATTAAATGGTGAAACTTATTGAAAAAGCCATTAAGAAATGAACTTGGTGAAGCAAAAAGAAAATGCAGTAAATTTTTTGTAGGGGTATATGAACATTCAATGTTGTGATTATAAATATTGTTTTTTTGGTGAAATGAACATTACTGTAACTTATTGAGACAAATCTTGCAGATTAAAACAAAAATAGATATTTAAAACAGACAAAAATATTACAAAAAAAATATTAAGTAAATAAAAAATTAAATTGTAATTTTTAATACAAGTTTTGTTATGTAAATAATAAATCGATAGAAGTAATATATTAAATTATAAACAAATTTATAAATTAATTGTAGTGTACTTCATGTTTATTAGCACAAAGTTTAACCGAAATTATAAGTTTTATAATGTGAATGTTTAAACATGACAATATACATTTAAATTATAACCTAAATAAAAATAAAAATAAAAATAAAAATAAAAATATTTTAAATTATAAATTTATACAAATACAAATTAAAATATTAAAATAAAAAATAAAAGAAATTTTATATTCTATATGAAATTAAGTTGAATTAGTTAAAATTAATTTTGATTTAATATCTAATATTAGGATGACCTAATATGAGATATTATTTAATATTTATTACTAGTTTTTAATATTTTTAACTTCTAAATAGCACAAACATAAATCATAACATCTAACATTAAAATTAACTAAATATTTATCTTTAAAAGTTAAAATAAATTCAATAATATAGAAAACACATAACGATAGGCAACAAACGTAGTCTTGGGCATGGGGGTGTCGTATCCTACAAACCTAATTTGCTACATGGAAGTGGCCGTAGAGAGAAAAAATGTTGATTTGACACAGACACTTTGGAGGCGGTAGAGCGTATAAATGACCTTATGATGGTATAGGGATCGTTAGGATCTTGATCGATAATTGCGGAGGTGAGAAAAAACCCTTGGCTTCGTGGCATCTTCTTAAGGTGTCCATGACATGCGCGAACTTCACAGGTAGCTATTTACAAGACATTTTTTTATTTTCCAAAGTATTATTAAAGAAATCAAACATGTGAGTGTTGGTAGTGTACGAATAGTTGAAACCATTAGAATAAAGCAATGGAGATGGATACAGGGAATGACATGCCGTGGATAATGAAGGGGGTTCCATATGAAAACATTGTGTGGCGATCAATCTTGGCATACATGTCATGTGGCTATGTTGAAACCCTCTAATCTGGGGCCCAAGAGGAGATCTTATGGACAACCTACTTAATGCTAGTTAAGAGGGTTATATGTGGAAGCGAACTACTGAATGACAGAATATGCAAGTGCATTGAATTCAAAGAACAATGCAAGCAAGAAAGAGAGTAAAACTGGTATAGAACTGTAATAGCAAAATTGTATTATGTTAAGTTTTGTACAATTATAAGAGACTAGATGTTTGGCGTCGATATACCTTCTACTCTATTCTCTATGGTTTTGCTCATAAATATGCTAACCTACAAAGAATGAGAGTGTACATTATTATACAATGCAAGAAGATGAAGTGTCGATTGAATCGTTAAAATAGTTGGTAACAATCGCTTTATAACCAAAAAGGGCAGTGATGTCACTAACTGCCGTTACTGAGGAGCTACTGGCTACAATACCGACACTATAAGAGTTGTGCAGTAACACCGGAGTGAATTGCAAGGAACAAACAGTCACATAGGCATGAAACCTATTGCTTGAGTTGTTGATTATAGCACAAGGTTGCATGTGCAGCTGCGGTAATGCTCCGTATCATCTAGTGACCTAGATCCAACTGGATCAGTCGCCCCTTGTTGAAGACCAATGGTCCCCATTGCATGCAATTGTGGAAGATGTGGAAACAATTTGTTAACCTGCACTTTTGTAAGCCATTTTCCTTGGGAAGGCACTTGACCTGCTTTGACTATTGGGAAGAGAGGAATCTCTTGTCAACTTGTCTGTTTGACCCGAGCGTTAATGACTTGATCCGATTTGGCTAGAATGCTACAAGATGGATTGGTCTCTATTTGTTAAAGAGTCTCCACAACTTCTGAAGTATCCAACAGGGTTGGAAAGCAATGACGCAAGAGTTCTACATTGAAGACTGGATGCAACCCAGGATAAGTTGGAAGATTAAGCTTGAAAATGTTATCTCCTACTTGCTTGGTGATGGTGTAGGGCCCATACCAAAGTGGGCAAAGCTTGAGGTATAGTCTTGTTAGTCTTTACTTCTACATGTATAGCCAGACTCAATAACCAACCTGGAAGGTGTGTAGTGTCTGATGCTTGTCATGGCACTGCCTATATTTTGCATTTGCCTGTTACATAATGGTTTGCGCCTGCTATTGAAGGTGCTGAATGTGCTCAATGAATTGAACAACTTTGTCAAATTATTTTTGAGCTAAAGGAGTTGCTACTATTGATGGCAAAATAGTATAATCTACGTCAATGGGTGCCAAAGGTTGGAAACCCAAACCTACCTGAAGAGGGTTGTGTGCGGTGGAGTTGTGCATAGCTCTGTTGTAGCTATGTTGAATGAAAGGAAAGCTTTCATCCCAAGTGTGTTGCTTCTTATAATTGTACACTATCAGAAGGTGCACTATCATCCTATTTACCACTTTTGTTCGTCGATCAGTCTATGGATGAAAGACGGTGGATTTGTTCAGCGTTGTGTTTAGCATAGACCATGTTTTATAGAAATGTCTCAAAAACTTTGTCTCTCTATCAAACAAGATAGTGTTTGGGATTCCAAAATGGATCCAGACATATTGAAAGTACAATTGAGTTGTCTCTAGAGCTGATATTGATTTCTTACAGGGTATGAGTATTGCCATCTTTGAGCATTTATCAACTAGTACATATGTACGCAATTGTTACCATGCTTGGTAGTAGCGTAGCTTGAGAGAAAGTCCATGGAAAAGGATTCCCACGATCTCGTAGCACATGCGGTACAAGACTTGATATATTTGGATACATCATAATTGAAATGTGGCTAGAAGTACTTCTGCAACACCGTAAGAGTCTTTTCAATTCCAAAATGTCCTGCAACCTTGCTGATATGAGCCTCCCATATTAGTCTCTCTCTCTGCCTCATGCGGAAAGCACAAGTGCCCAAGATGATATAGAAGTCCACCCTGCAAGTAGATATTTGAAATTGAATTACCGCAGAGTAAATTTTGATATCTAACTTAGTGGAGGTAGGTTTTATATTGTGGGTTAAGGTGGGACTTTGGTAAAAAAAATAAAGTGTGATGGGGGATGAGAGGATGGTAAGGTGGTAGGTATTTTTAGTGACATAGGTGCTAATATAGATTGGGACCACAATTATTCCTTAGGGGGTTGTTAACATAGCATATAGTTTTAACCATAGTTCAAAATATCGTTCTCAGCACGACAAAATATGAATCGGGACTCGAATCTCGCTAATTCCTCGACAACTTTATCGCTACTTTAAAAAACATATAAATTCATAAAATAAACTTAAAATAAATGTAAAACATTGTTAAATGACAAGCAAAACAAATGTATAGAATGCCATAAATATATTTTCTATTAATTTTGAACCAAAAAAGAGTACAAAGTTACAAACTACAAAGTTACAAATTGCAGTGCTCAGTGATGAAATATCAAATATACATATTACATATCACATTTCATCTCCAACGCCTAGAATAAGTTTGGTGCGTCTGCCTCATGGAAGTGGAAGGTGAAAATTCCTTCTCTCCAATGCCAACATCATCAACAAATAGATCATCTAGATGCTCACCAACTCCTATTGCTTGTCCTGCCCCAGATGCTATTGCTTATGTTGCCGCCCTCTCCAAATCTGTGATCTCCTCTGTTGTAAACATAGGCTTTGGATCTGCATCATCAACGATCTAGTTGGCATATGAATCGATCTCATGCAAGTCAATAGCATCATATTTCTCTCGCCCTTCCACTTGTCTCCCGTGAAGATAAATTGTATTGCACAAAGACAAGGTCATTGAGGTGTTGTGTCAACTCGTTTCATTTCTTTGTGTGAACAGTTTCAAACATGGTCAAATTACATTCCCATCGAGAAGAGCTACATGATTGTCACAATGCAGATGGGTAGCCTTTGAAGATTTGGTGTTTTTGCACCATAATCTTCCCACCACACATGCAAATAAAAGATTTAATATTTTGTAAGTCAACTAGGCTTGAATAAATGAAAGAAGTCTACTACTAGTATCTATAGATTATGACTAACAAGACTAGAAAGAAGAAACAAATGAATCAATTTGTTTTTACCTAGTTGAGAGGTGTTTCTTCATTTAATGCATGTAGTCAAAGAAAAGAGTCCCTGTTGCATTCTTGTAAATTTGCAGCGCCTCAATAACTGCATCTCTAGTCTCATCATCAGTGATCATCCTCTCTATGCATGTATTGAAGCCATCCGTAATCTCCTTGTTGGCCTTAAATGAATCAAAATAGAAAAAATAGGATTTAAGTAGTAGGCTACTGCATGAATATGTTAGAGTGTCTTGTTCCATCTCCGATCAATTATGTGACATATGGGTTCATATTTTCTTTGATTTTGCCCATGATATTTGGCTATGGCCTCTTTGGTCATGCCCATGGCCTCATACAAATAACCCATTGGGGTTCTTTCCCTATCCACCAACTAAAGAATTCGAACCAAAGGCTTTGACACCTAAAAGAAAAACAAAATAATACACAAATTTAAAATGAAAATTAAGATTGTTTTACAACAAATAAATGATAATAAAAAAATAATCAAGTTCAAGGTTACATTAATGATTTTATCCATACCCTTCGCAAAGACATCATCAAAAATGGTCCTCACGACCCTTTCCCCTTCGGCCTTCTTAGCATAGGAAGACTCCACCCACCGGTCACTAACCACCTACTTAAGGGATGTTAGTGAGGCTGCAATGCTCTGCAATGTGAAGAAGTTTTTGACAAATCATGTGACTCCCAATCGTATAAGCTCCTTCAAATTGGTGTGCTCTCTCATCAATTGTAGCACTCAAGTGTGATTGTAGATGATCTAGAGATGTAAGAAGCTTTTTAAAATCAAGGGAAGACATTGAGTAAGGTGGTGGACTTAAATGATGGGAGGAAGTGGGTTTGTGAGGTCTATAATCCTTCTGTGTAGATTGTTTCTAGGCCGGAGCCTAGTTTGTCGTCCATTCTCGGAGGTCCTATGGAAAACCCAAGTGTCTCGATGTATTAATTAAAATTGTTAAAAGAGGCAGGGGAAATCGAGATAGGATCCTAGTGTAAGGGGGTCGTCTTTATGAAGCAAACATGAGGAAGAGAGATGAAGGTTGACACATGTAATAAGTAAATAGCGTACGTTGAGAGGAGGGAGATATCATATCAGAGAATGTAAGATGGCAAGAGTGTGAGAATAGTTGTCAAGCAACATATTAGTGGCAAGGTTAGAATTGGTGTCTTGAATTGCCGACAGGTGTGAGAAGCGAGCACGGACAAATGAAAAAGAATGAAGCAAGATGAGGGCTCTACAGTAAAGTAGTCAAGAGGGAAGGCGGCACCCTCGAACTGGCTGACAAGGGAGGCAACAATATCCTATTTCTTTGAGTACATCGACAAGGAAATAAAAAACCCTTTTATGAGGATCTGGCTAAAGAAAATGTGGGAAGCAACAGCTGAAATGGAGGAGGCTAAAGAACAAGACATAACAAAGCAAATGAAGGCTTTTATGCTTGACCCCAAGTAATCACTTGGCAGAAGGAACGTGTTCGATGCCGCCCAGGCCATCAATAGTGCAAATTTTCTATAAAATGCAGTGGGTTCCTTTTCTCTTCACAAGGAGCATCTAGACATAGAAACCATCGTGCAGTCAGTGGGGCTGGAATCGACTGAGCATTGTGACACCATCATGGACGGCTTTGTTAAATTGCAGAGTAGCTTGGCCTTCTTGGTGAAAAGGTTGGGGGCCAATTAAGCAAAGGAATGCATCTTTGTACCTCTTGTAGACATCCAATTCCTAACACCGTTTGTGTTGAAATTGTCAATCTTACTCGAATTGCACTCAAATGTACATTTTAGGTCAAAATCCATAAAACACCCTAAATGGTTCGAACTTGTCATTTACAAGTGCCAATATAGGTCAAAGTATCTCTAAATGGGGCAATGCAATTTATGAAGCAACTTTGATCAGATCATTTCGAGTCAAAATGCCAATTTTGCACTTGGGTGCTCTGGATTGCTTTTTTCTTCTAATTCGTTGGTACAGTCATGTACCTCTGTTATTTTGTGTTGGCAGCATCCTAAATGGGAATATAGTTCCAACGCATCTAACATCACTTTCCAATTCTTCTCGAGTCAAATTACGATCCAGTAATATGATTTTTCTGAGCATTTTGATTAATTGAGGGCCAATTTCCAAATAATTGCATGAATGTTGATTAACCTTGTTTAAGGCTAATTGATCCAAATCAAGAGCTTAAGTGGATTTTTCATGAGAGTTGTTGAATATTTCTTTTTGAAAATTGATTTCTATTAACTGCATCACCTAATGACATCATTTTTTGGGAAGACATCCTTAGGCCATAAATGCCACAAATATCAGGATTATGGGTCTCCATGCCTCATTAAGACGTTTCATGCCTCTTAAATTCTCCTATATTCCAAATATTTATAAGGGATATTTATGAATTTTAATTATATAATTGGATTAATCCTTAGCCACACATCTCAATCTTGAGATGAACGGTTCAAGTTGATTCTGATCAATCTCAAAAATCTATAAATAGAAAGGCCATGAACATCATTTTTAAGCTTGATTTGTGCAAAGTTATTATGCTGAATTGTCTCCACAATCCCTTACATTTGATCATTGATTTTGTATGCAAGCTTCATTGATAGGCTAGTTTGGTGATTCCAAATCATGAGCCTAGGTTTTACAAGGAGTTCTTGAGACATTGGAGGAGTTGGCCACCATTATTGTTGAAGACAAGAGTTCTTGATCAAGGGAGAACATGCTTTTGAGCCTCATTGGTATGGTGAATCCATTTGGGAAGGTAATATGGTATTGCTTTCTTTCGTATGTTTCTTGCTATCTTTTATAATTCCCGCACGAATAGATAGGCTTAATTCGGTTTACTTTTATGCATTCTTCCTTTGATTTATTGGACTAATGTTTGACCAATCGTGTTATGTAATCCTATCTACATTTTAGCATGCTCGGTGGGACTGCACCCCACAAATTTGGTCATGAATCTCTTTCAAGCAACTCACTAATCTTTTCCATGTAGGATCTTGGAGTGAGGGCCAAAAAGTGAAGTTTTAAGTTAATTTTCCGTTTTTCTAACAATGTTTTTGTTTTTGCAAACCTCGATTTTGCTCACTGTTATGATATCATTGTTACACAGTAGCGATTTTGTGTAAACAAAATCGCTGTTTGCTAAACAATGATTTTGTAGACTTGAGCAATGATATTGTCGTCCAGAGCAGCGATAGCGTCCTTTTGGGCAACGATATCATTCTTTTGGGCAACGATTTTGTCATTAAGCAGCGATTTTATGTTTCTCTGTGTTTTCTGTTTGGTAACACCGATATTGTAGACCTACGCCAACGATATTGTTAATTTGGCCAGCGATTTCGTAGGTGAACAACGATATTGTGTTTTTTGTTTGATCTAACCCATAACTACGATATTGTTGTCTGTAATTGCGATTTTGTAGGGAAAACAGTGGGATTGACTGTGTAATTGCGATTTCAAAATAGAGAGCTTGTTTTGATAAGTTGCTTCACTCATTTGCAAATTAGCTTCAAAGCTAAAGGAAACTCTAACTTCTTCATTGCAGGCTCAAGCTTGGGATTTGTTCAAACATGCTTTTTAGACTTTTTTAAAAGTTTAAAATGGATTAGGAACCTTATTTTGGTGCTTAACAAAGAATTTAGATGCTTAGATAAATCTTTGGACAAATTGCACTTTCAAAGTTACAACTCAAGACCAAGGGGTCAAAAGAACACGACCTATTCTTTCATTTGAGGTTTAAAATTGAATTCACTTGTCAAATTTGTATTCAATAGTTAATTAGAAATTGATTGGCAAAAAGAGGGACGTTGCATGTATGCTCTTCCATCCATTCCCTTTAGGGAACTTTTGAAATCAAAAGCGTCGTCCTTATTGCAAACATGCCTAGTCCAAGGCATAGAAAGAATGTCGTCGAAAGCACTCCTCTAAAACTCGCAATAGTTTGGGTGATCTTGAAAACGATCCTAAAGTCTTTCTATTATGTCTTTTATTTCATGCAAACTTGGCTTGCGAGGGGGATTTCATCACCTTCCACAAGTTCTATAGGGAAGCTTTGACCCGGGGTTTCACCTCTTGGCACTGAATTCAACCACTCCCACTAGGATCGGAGGTTTGATCAGTTAAACCACCTTCTAGTGTTGGAGTTGCACATGAGACATATCTGCACTTTGGACATCGCACTACACTGAACAAGCGACAGATGTAGTGGTTGCAAAAAGGACTAGAGCTTTTTGCAACAAGCCAAGTGCCACGGATACCCAATTACGTGCTTTTCTTTTGCATCGTGATGTAAAAGTCATTGTGTAATTGATTCCCTTAGAAACGTTTGAAAACTTGCTAGTTTAGTTAACCCCACTTGGCCATACCTTGTCAGTTTAGACTGAAGACGATTGTTTTTTGTCATTAACTTGGTCTTGATTTGTGTCTAAAACTGCTTGTTAACTCAATGAACTTAACCAAAGCACATTGTCCTTAACATTCTTGAGCAAGGGAGGCGTTACACTGTCCAATTGGAAAATTTATCTTTTCCTTGTTCAAGTTATCAAAATCTTTGTGTCATATCATCCACATTGGCGTGGTCATGCTGCCCATTTGAGTCCAGACCTTTTATCCAATTTGTTTAAGTCCCTGATTTATAATTCACATTTGAAATTGGATCTTTCTAAGTTTTAAGGGTTGGTGTGTTAAATTGGGTTTGCCGTTTGCACACTAAACTTGTTTTAACTTGAGTTCAATTTTTCATTTGGATTGAGGATCGTTTAGTAGACTCAAAATTGCATTTTCATTTTGGTGGACTCAAGTCATCTTGCGTATCGCTTATGCTTTGAGTCCTAGAACATATTTTACCCTACTAGAACCATGTGGCGACGTTGTGCTGCCCATTTGGCTCTAGCCTTGTACTTAGTAATTCGTGTATGTCTTTACATCTTGAGTTGCTTAGTTCATTTTGTCTTCTTCGTAATCCCGAGAGCTTTCCTTTAATTTTCTAGGGTCAACTCGTAGAAGTTGAATCTAGTTTTTACGGTATAGGTGTATCACAAAGATATAGGCTTTGGTGTACTAGTTTTCACATTGGATCTTTGAGTTACCTTACCCTCTTCCAATTTATACGATTCAACTTTACCAAAAGTTGAGTAAAATTGTGAACACATTCTTCTAATTGTGTGTGGTTCCAAGCCACCCTTCTTTATAGTCTCTTTGGTACCTTAGTTATTTGTTTGAAGAGAACCAAGCATACCTTGTTTAAATGTTTGCAAAACATTTGTCCAAATCTAGTCAAATGCAGAGAACAACTCTTTTAGACATGACTCACATGTTCACTCATAGTGGGGCCTCTTATGGCCTTAGCTAGGAGGATGAGCAATTTTATGATGGTCACGATAACCCTGTTGTTTTTTATGACATCCCCACAACAGTAGGATCTGAAGATGATTACAATGCATATCAACCCCAAGAAGATCAAGATGAGGCACTTCTTAGGTTGATAAAATCAGGTGCTAGACTACCTTCAGACTTTCTTACAGAACAATTGCATACTTTAGTTAGAGAAGGAGAACAACTACGACAAGAGCAGGGTTTTGCACAAATAGACATACCTTCTTCTAACAAAGGAAAAGAGATGCAAACAGAGTCAAAACCCACAAATTCGGTTCTTCTAGCTAAGATCAAGATAATAAGTCAACGATATGCGGATCATCTTATCGCAGATTTAACTGAATCATTAGTTGCCACTTCAATTTACAATGATGCTTCCAAAGAACAGGGAAATGTGGTCGAAAGTACCCAACAAATATTTGATGAGAACATAACCATAGTGGATCAAGGTAATCTAAATGAACAATTAAAGTCACAAGAGATCTTACAAAATGTTCCATTTGACACGGAGCATACGTTCTTCAATCATCAAGAACCTCTTGTTACTTTACAAAATCAAAGACCCAAACATTTAGTTCGAACTGAGGAAATCCCTCAAAATAATTTGGCTAGTTCTTTCCAACCAACACAGAAATTGGTAAACAAACAAAGAACTTCCCAAAATCAACAAGGTGCTGAACAACCAAATTCAGGGAATGTTCTACAATCCAAGAATCAATTGTCTATTTTCTCGACTCAAGGAGTGAATCAGAACCAAGGCACGGATCGAAAGGTATACATTCCCTATAGATCCACACAAAATCAGGGGCATATACCACCCCAACGACAACAAAACCAAGGGCACATTCCACCCCAACAACAAAACTAGGGGCACATTCCACCCCAACATCTTATCCGATCCACAAATGCACCAAACATGCAAGAGTGGAATTCTATGAAGGAAATTGTTTAGAGATTGGAGACAAATAATAGAGTTAAAAAGTACAAATTCGATGAGATATGTCCATATCCATTTGATTTATCTATCTCCAAAACCTTTTTCCACCTCATTTTGAGGCACCCAAATTTGACAAGTACAAAGGAAAGGGAGATCCACGTGAGCACATAGGTGTTCTTTGTCTTATGTCAAGAGGATGCTTATAGTAGCAAGTACTTCGACTATTTCCTCAAAGTTTAGCGGGACAGACTGTCGAGTGGCTACTTAAACTACCCAAGGGATCGGTTGCAGATTGGAATGACTTATTAGAAAAGTTCGTTAACCATTTCTCATATAACATAGAACATGAATTGACCGTTGATGACTTGTGCAAAGCCAAACAACGTAATGGTGAAAGTTTTGCCGCATATCTATAAAGGTGGAGAGCATTGGCGGGCCGCTTTCAACATAAGTTACTAGACAAATAGTTGGCCGATATATTTGCACAAAACTTGCATCCTGAAATCGCACATAATCTATAGTTAGCTTGTGCTAACTCATTTGAAGAAATCATTGACAAAGGAGTCCAGATTGAGAAGGCTCTTATTGCAAAAGGCCTTGTCAAGGTTTTCGTGCAGGGTTAGACATCTAATCAGACTCAATCACTGGTTCAAACGCTTGCATAGGGTAAGCCTAAGGGCTTTAACAAAAATAAGAACATGGTTGGAAACGGGGTGACTGAAACAAGGCATGTACAAACGGTGTAGGTTACGCCTACTCCAAATGTACAAATAACTCCCTCAAATCCACCACCTACTTTGCAGAGACGGCTTCCACGAAGGACATTTCATAACAATTTCATAGTCTTTAGAAAATTAGGAGAGCCAATTGAAACAATGGCACAAAAGCTTGTCTCTGCTAATTTAATTGTATGCCCAGTACCAAGGCCATTTCCTCAAGATCAACCAAAGTTGGATTGGTACAAAGAGAACGAATGGTGCAACTTCCACTGTGTTGTTGGTCATGGTGCGTATCGTTGCGTCCAATTACGACACAGTATTGAAGACTTTATTGAAAGTGGTGAATTGGAAATTAAGTTGGCCCCTAACCAGGACACAAATCAGGGTATGGGGATCTACAAGGACCTCTTTTCTCGACATAATCCACCACCACTAAGAAACAATCAAACCAAAGTCAGAATCAAGGACAGAGGCAGAATCAGAACCCACATCAGGATCATAATCGTAATGAGCATAATCAGGATCATAATGCCCACACTAACAATGTGGCTTATAACAACATGCCATACGACTATAACAATATTGTAGAGCACATTTCTGCCACCCACATTGCCACTGTTACTTTGAAACGACATGGACAATCTTGTGTTCCTCGCAGCATGGGACCCATCATTATAGGGTCAACACCCTCTCCCCCTAGTAATACCGCGTCGAGTTCGCATAATCATGTTGCGACTTCGTTTGCATGGGTTACTAGTTATAAAAGCTCCTCGTCGACTCAAAATTGTAGCAATATAGCTAGATGCCCGTGAGTCATCATCCAAAGCCCTTTACCTTCCTCTTCTAATTATAATGACTCCTTGCCACCTATAGGTTGTGAAGTCGCAACTAGATGCCTGCGAGTTACCATCCAGGGCCCTTCACCCACTTCTTCCACGAAACCCAATGAGAACATTATGCTGATGGTTCCAAAGCGGAATACTGTACCAACAAAGACTAAACTAGCTCAGTCCACAATCGAAAAGCCTTATAGTCTAGCAGATCAATTGAACAAAACCCCTACACAGATTTCCATATTAGAACTCTTGCGAACATCTAATGTCCATAGAACTATTTTGAACAACCTTTTGCAAGAATCTACTATGCCTAATGATATAAACCCTAATTAGTTCCAGAACCTAGTTGGACATTCGTCTTCATTTCGACAAATCACATTGACCAAAAAGATATGTCCACTCTTGGCCCAAACCACAATAACCCACTGTACATTGAGATAATCATTGTAGATCATAAGATCAAGCAGGTTCTTATAGATAATGGTTCAGGGTTGAACATCATGTCCCTCAAATTGGGCTACATGGATAAAGACATTTAGCCAAAAATTATTACAATCAAGGCTTACGACAACGTCGAGAGGGAGTCTTTGGGTACAATATGGTTGCCTGTCATGGTTGGATCTATTTCTCATCATACATTATTCCATATTGTGGATATTGAACTTCTTTATTACATACTTCTTGGTTGTCCCTGGATCCATGAAGTACATGCAGTGCCATCCACTCTTCACCAGTGCCTTAAGTTTCCCCATGATGGGATCGAGGTTACTATTCCCATTGATCAACAATCGTATCAATATTGCAAACATCTTGAAGCAGAGTTTCGTAATTATAAATATTGTCCAGGTTCTGAATTCATTGCGAAGAAAAACAAAGCCATCGTTGCCCATCCATCTCCATCTAATTATATCAACCCTGGTGATCTAGCCTCCAATTCGACCGATCCATTTCCTGCAGCTCTTGCAAAGCAAGTTGTTATTAAAGACGTAGGTATTTCCACGTACCATTTGAAGGACGTCCTTCATATTGCAAAGTTGCCTAAATCCCCTAAATCATTTGGTAAGCCTAAACCTTCCCAGGCTCCTAACAGATCCAACCAGATTCGACAACCAAAAAAGAAACAACCAAAACCACCTGTGGTTTTGTACCTGCAATCGCGTTGAAGAAAGATCAAGAGGCTTTTACTAAGGGAGATTGGTTATATTCTGAAGGCCTTGCTGGTTGCTTTCAGAATCCAAAGTATCCTATCCCTAACCAGATAATGGATCATCTTGACTATATAGGGAAAGGCCTTGGCCCATAAGCACAAGGAATCTTAGAGCCCTTATCAGCTGGAGTTGACAATTTGAATCATGGTCTCGAATTTAAACCACTAGAGGGTGACCTCATGACTTTCAATAATGACTCTTTCGAAGTGACTAGTGACGAGACTCCTAGCAGTGACACAATGTCCCATTATAGCCTTTTTGCTGAGCTTGCTGACTCTGATTTATTTGATTCAAATGCCATATTAACCATAACGCCTATTGGAGCTTCCCGTCCTGAAGCAAGAACCCGTCCTAGTTTACAATTGCCCTTACCATTTGAATTGATTCATGTACCCATGGAAGTTTGGCCAAGTCCTGAAGGAGTAAATTAAGACAATGAGCTGCACAAGGGATATAATAAATTAGTGGATACTTGTCTATAATCATTTTTCCAGCTCCCACACAATATGTGGCATTCTCAGTTATAAGTTGAACCAGATTTTCTTCACCCACTTCAAGAATTGCTTCATTTAAGATTTTGAAAATATATTCAAAAGTTTCTTGTGGTTCAAGGTGTCGATCACTTTCAAGAAAGAAATACCTTGAGGGCAATACACAAAGATATTAATCAATGGTGTTTGACACATAATGGACCAGCCATCACTCGATATACTGCAACTTGTTACACTCCAAGAGGCCTTGACATCTGTGATGTTACCGATCGCCCTTTCTTTTGACCTTTCGAAAAGGCTTTTCCTAAGCCTTACAGAACGAGGTGGAGTGTATCCTTCACCAAATTCAAATAATTTCCCAACTACATTTTTGAAGAATGGACACCTGGCCACATTGAATGGAGTGGCACTCGAATAAAATAAATGAGCCAATGCATCACCACTTCTTGTTTTTGTACTGGGTTCCAAATATTAGGAATTGTTTTAGTTCCACAAGTGTTTGATTGCATAAATGATGATGACATGCTTGTGGAAAAACCTTTTGATGTGTTATTGGAAATGTCTTCATGAATTCTCTTTTATTTTACACGGCATCATGTTATCCAGCGAGTGATTGTTCCTCCTCGTTCTCCAATCTCACTTTGATTTTCTTGGAATTGGGACATGTTACATAATGTAATGAGACTTAACTAAAATTAGTTAAGGTCGAAACAGGTAACCTCCATAACTGCTATAACCATTTGCTTGTAACCAGTTTTTGAATTACATAAATAAGATTGATGCACTCATCAAATCATCAAGTGCTTTCACAAACATTTCTTCATTTGCTAATAGTAGTACTAGAGCCACCACTCAAGGAAGTTGGAAAAAGGTACCAGTGTTCATCATTCGAGGAAACCTTGGTTCACAAAGGGGAAGCAAAGATCGAAGGTGGAAAGGAGAACACAGTGAGGAGGAGATCGAAGGTTGTGAAGAATCGAGAATTGATGAAGGTAGTCCCATGGAAGAGAAACATAGTCGCGTTTTAAGGAAATATGTAGGGGTCGTGGAGTCATGCAGTAGGTGGAAGGGCACAAAGAAGCCTGCGGAGGAGTCATGGTAGGGCACACACGGGTTTGCAAAAAAAATGACATTGCACCAAGTGTTTGACACAGTGGCCGACATCAGTCGAGTTCAACAAGACGCCAAGGCACGAAAAATACCAACAGACAGTCCCTGTGGAGAAGGGCACGAAGTCCAGCTTGTAGTCATGGAACGACGCATCATAGTTAGATGCATCGTAAACACCGGAAGGGCACAAGTCGATGATTCTACATAGTTGCAGGAAGATATGTGGGAGAACTAAATGTAAATATAGTTGAAGAAGGATCCCAAAGTTCGAGGAAGGTCGCTAGGCAAAAGCAGATAGGTAGGGCAAAATGCCCCCTGAGAAAACATTGAAAGTTGTAGCAGAAAAATCGTGGAAAAGTATAGCATAGGCACAAGCAGATAGGTAGGGAAAAATACCACATGAGAAAACATTGAAAGTTGCAGCGGAAAAATCGTGGAAAAGTAAAGCAACCAAAATCACACAAGATCAAAATTTTTCTGACATGCCAATAGTTGAGGAAGGCCAATAAAATTCTAGTGGGTTCACAATTTTCTCGGATTTTTTTAAAATATTTTTTTCGAATGGTTGAAAGTTGAATTGAACGAAATCAGGAAAAAAAATGGTTCAATTTTGTGGAATTTTATTTTATTGGTTAAAAACTTTTTTTCGGAGTGAAAAATGGGCAATATCCAAATCTCATCCTCCCTGAGGCCCAAAAATCAATTGGGCAAAATTATAATGTATGGAGTCATAAAATCTTGACGATTATGGAATTCCGTGATTGTGACAAGATAATACTTGACATAGAACACCATTCGGCAACGGATTTTGTCAATTATGACAAACGTCATAAAGAAGCTTTTCTGTTGTTGAAACTTTATGTGTCGGATGACATGATTCTAGAGGTCCGAAATACTGCACAAGCAAATTCACTATTATGGACCAGTCTCAAGAACAAGTACCAGACTTTAGAAAAGAGTCGAGTACTTTATTTGAAAAATTTGTTATTTTCCACAAAAGTGTCGAAAGGTGGGTCTCTGTCAGAGCATTTACTATGGATGAAAGATCTCCGTGACCAATTGTTAGTCATCAACACAAAGATGGACGACAACGATATGCTGGCTCTTGTTCTGAACAGCCTGACACCTTCGTATGAATCGTTCGTGGAAGCTTTGCACCTGATGACAGAGAGTAGCACTCTCACTTTTGATCAGGGGAGTTCATATTTGCTGCAAAAAGAACGTAGACAGACACACTTCAGTGAGCCTAGTTCTGGGCCATCAGAAAGTGAATTTGCTACCCAATCCAAAGGGAAATGAAAACTACATTCAAATACGTCTTCATCTTCCCCAAAATTCAAGGTAAAATGTTATTGTAAAAATTTTGGTCATATTAAGAAAGAATGCAAAAAAAGACAACATGATCTAACACATAACAAGAAGGCAAAAGGGCATGCAAATGTGGTAACAGTTGAAGCTAAATCTGAGGAGGAATATGCTCTCATGGTGTCATGTTCCGATGAGAGGACTACTAGTGATTGGTTTTTTGATTCCGGTGCATCACAACATTTTACTTGTCAAAAAGACTGGTATGTTAATTTCACTACAAAAGAAAGTTTTTTAGATTCAGTTTCCTTGGGTGATGGTAGATCACATGCTGTAGAAGGGATAGGAGATATACACATTGTATTGAATAATACTGCAAAGTTCATAGTCAAGAAGTTAGGTATGTACCTAAGATGAAGAAAAATCTTCTATCAATCAGTCATTTAACTGAAAACCCTCACATTACAGTCAATTTCTCAGGAAATAAATGTAGTGTGTCTGATATCAAAAATGATAAAGTCATAACCCTAGGCATTGGGCAAAATGACTTGTATAGACTTGTTGATCCTGCCACTGTCAGTTTGAATGCATTCATTGTGGAGGATAATACCAGTGTTGTATGGCATGAGACATTGGACATCTCCATCTTTAGTATTTGGCCAAAGTCCAAAAATCAAATGTGGTTCTTAGATTGCTTACTATCCAGGGCAAGCATGATATATGTGTAGGTTGTTTGGCTGGCAAACAGAAGCAGAAACCTTTTCCCACTGAAGGTGCCTAGAGAGCAAAGGGTCTCCTTGATCTTGTTCACGCATATCTATGCAAGCCATCTTGGAAGTCATCAACTATTCTTGGTGCAAGGTATTTTTTGTTGTTTGTAGATGATTTTTCTAGAAAACTGTGGGTCTACTTCTTGAACAAGAAGTTTGACTGTTTTGTTGAGTTTGTAAAATTCAAAGCACTGGTAGAAAATCAAACAAGTCAGCGGATCAAAGCCTTAAGATTCGATAATGGGGGAGAATTCACTTCAAAACAATTTCAGAACTATTGCAACAATGAAGGAATTCATCGGCAACTAACAACCCCATACACTCCTCAGCAAAATGGAGTGGTTGAAAGGCAAAATCGCACAATTGTGGAGATGGCTCAATCCATGATGCATAGTAGATTTGTGCCGTAGAAATACTGAGGAGAAGCGGTAAACACAACAGTCTACATACTGAACATAAGCCCTTGCAAGGCTTTGGAGAACATCACTTCAAAAGAAGCCTGGTCTAGCATCAAACCAAAGGTAACACATTTTCGTGTATTTGGTTCCGCTGCGTATGCTCTCATTCCTAAGAAACAGAGAAGTAAATTAGATTCTAAATGTGCACGATATTTCTTTATTGGTTATAGTACTCAATCCAAGGCATATAGACTAATAGATGTGTCTACTAACAAGATCATCATTAGTTGGGATGTTGATGTAAAAGAAACATAATCATTTTTTGTTTGTAATCAACAAGTTGTCTCTGATAATCCAGAGGTTTCTAGTATTGTACTTCCTCTGAAAGATGAAGAACCACATGTTTTGGAGACACCCTCACAGTCTTCAGTGCAACATTTTACAGCGAACGCTCCGTTAGTCTATCAGCATCATTGCCCTGAGTCAACCACTCCTCCATCTGATGTTTAGCATGTACAAGAATCATTGGTACAGAAGAGATCCAATTGGTATTACACCACGCTACAGGATGTACGAGAGGGGGATCTTCCTCAATCTCATACACGTTCTCGCCAACCAAGAAAGTCAGTTGTGGATTCAATTGATGATGAAGAGCTTATGTATTTTGCTCATGCTTCTGATTTTTTCAGTATTTCAGAGCCCCAACGGTACTCTGATGCATAAGGCAAACTTGAGTGGGAGAAAGCGATGCAATCAAAATATGATGCCTTGATGAGAAACAATACCTAGACATTGGTGGATTTACCTCCAGGGAAGCAACCCATTAATTGCAAATGGGTGTACAAAGTCAAATGCAAGGCTGATGGTACTTTGGACAAGTACAAAGCTCGTCTTGTTGCGAAAGGATTTTCACAACAAGAGGGAATAGACTATGAGGAGAGTTTTGCTCCTACTGCAAAAATGGTCACATTTCAGTTACTTCTTTCTATCGCATCTCAGTTTGGTTGGAAAGTATTTCAAATGGATGTCAAAAGTGCTTTCCTTAATGGCGATTTGGATGAAGTATACATGGTGCAGCTTGAAGGTTTTCAAGAACTTGGTCTTGATCATTTGGTTTGCAAATTGAAGTCTCTGTATGGGCTTCAACAGGGTCCTCGAGCTTGGTACATCAAGATTGATCAACATCTATGAGATTATGGATTTAGACGGAGTCCATTTGATCTGTATCTCTATATCAAAAGCACTGATGATGACATTGTGATAGTCATTGTGTATGTTGATGACCTTGCCATCACAGATAGTGGAGACACAGTGATTCAAAAAGTCAAATCAGATTTGTGCACTGCTTTTGATATGATTGATTTAGGCCTCATGCACTATTGTTTGGATGTAGAATTCTGGCAACATGACCACTCTATTTTCATTGCTCAGGTCAAGTATGCCACTACTCTTTTGAAGAAGTTTGGAATGATGGATTGTAATTTTGCTTCTACACCTATGGAGGTAAGGCTGTAATTCTCAGCTCATAATGATTCATCACTGGTCAATGACTCATTATATAGACAGTTGGTGGGCAGCTTGATATATTTTACCACTACTTGACCATATTTATGTTTTGCTATTAGCTACCTTTCTCGGTTTTTGTCTCAAGTGAAGCTAGTACACTGGACAACAACAAAACATGTTTTGCGATATGTCAAAGGAACTCTTGACTTTGGCATTCTCTATCAGAGGACAACATATTTCAGATTGATTGGTTATACAGACTCTAATTGGGGAGGATCAGTTGATACTCAGAAATCTACCACCGGGTATATGTTTTTTTTTGGTTCAGGAGTTGTTTCATGGCAGAGCAAGCTTCAACATACCGTTGCTCCCTCTTCCATTGAAGCAGAATACAAAGCAACAGTCAGTGCTAGTTGCGAAGTAGTTTGGCTACATTGGATTCTTGCTGATTTGCAACTTCCTTCATATACACCTACTCCACTATTTTGTGATAATCAAGGTGTATTGAAGTTGGTAAAGAACCCTGTTTTTCATGCTCACACCAAACACATCGAGATACATCATCACTATATTCGACAGTTGGTTGATTCTAGTGACGTTTCTTTTCACTTCTGTGCTTCTACAGAGTAGCCTGCAGATCTAATGACTAAACCTCTTGGTTCTATTCTTTTTGTAAAGTTTCGAGACAAACTTGGAGTTCTCTAGTTTAGTCATTAAGAGGGGGTGTTAAATAATGTAATGAGACTTAACTAAATTTAGTTAAGGTCTAAACATGTAACCTCCATAATTGCTGTAACCATTTGCTTGTAACCAATTTTTGGATTGCATAGATAAGATTGATGCACTAATCAAATCATCAAGTGCTTTCACAAACATCTCTTCATTTGCTAATAGGACTTGCTTTAACACCCCCCATTAGGACCACCTGATCTTCCAAGTAGATGGTCTAGTACCCTGGTTAAACTCCCATAAAATGTTTTGCCACATAAGTTACATTTAACTTCATTCGTTGATCCGATCCGTGACATATGCTTCCATCCCTTAGCTTTTGATTCCTGAGAAGCTATGAAATTTTCATCAAATTTTAAATGTTAAAATATATTTAAATTAAAAAATAATAAAATACTAAACATATATAAATAAATAAAAATATAAATATAAAAAATCAAAATTATTTAATTTAAAAAATAACTATTTAAACATATTAACAAATAAAAGTAAACTTTAATTGTTATTTTTTTTGAAAAAATGATAGTAATTATTTTAAGAATGTAAGTATTAAGAAATATGAAATATAATATAAAAATAAGATATATAAATAAAATAAAAAATAAATAATTATAAAAATAAAATTACAAAACATAATAAAGTTTTTAAAATTCAAAAATATCGTGTGTATATATATATTAAAAAAAAATATATGTTTTTTTAAAAATATAATTCAAAATAGTGATATAAAATAAAAAAAATTAAAATATATGCCAATGAGGTGGGGATGAGTTGGTTGGGTCACTTGGATGTATCCAAGCCCACCAAGGTTTGATTCCCGTTGAGGCATGTGAGGCTAGTTGTGGCCGTGAGTATCAGGTATACTGGAAGTGGATCGTATTCGTTGGTGGTTGGTGATGGTTCCCATGGAGTGTGTGGGTGGGTCTTGTTGTAGAGGAGGCAATTTCGGTTGCTGGTATTGCTCAATGGTTGGCGCGACTTGCGATTTGTGGGATATAGCATTTTGTTGAGGTAGTGTGGTCATTAATGGAATTCTCTTAGGGATTTGGGGCCCTGGATTGTGTCCCAGATTGGTTGTTGCTCTGGTGATTACAAGCGGTTTTCAATTCATAGCTCCGGTCAAAAAGCGAATACCAATCATATATACATATATATAACTTGAAAAAAAACAAAAAAAACAAATAAATATTTTGGAAAAATGACAAATTATTTTAAAATTATAACAAGAAATATGTAATATAATATAAAAATGAAGAAATAAATAAAAAATATAAAAATAATAATGATTTAAAAAAAAGAAATAAAATTAAAATTACAAAACATTTAATAAAGTTTTTAAAATACATAATAAAAAATAAAAATAAAAAAAACTAAAAACATTATAAAAAATCATTAAATAAAGAAAAAAATTATAAAATAAACTAAAATAAACATTTTTTTTTGACAGATCAAAAAAGGGGGCTAAGCCTGTCTATTTATAAATTACCAAATACCTTGTTAAAATCAGGAATATGCAACAAAAAGTCACCTACAACGGTAGTGCTTTCAACTAGACTACTATTATCATTCGCCTTTATGGAAAGAGGACAACTATACATAACAAAAAAGAACTTAAACTTCATCAAAGAAGTTGGAAACCACCATAGTAGGAATATCTTTGCATGTTTTTTCAATTATCAGGGTTGCCATGGACTCAACCAGCTTTGAGTCATCATTGCTTGAAATAGGGATGCCAATCTGTCACAAATAACATTTAGCTTACGGCTCCGAGAGAGACTATCCACAACAATGGCTTTCAGGAGTTCCCTAAATTGGTCCATCTTGGTGCCTGTCTCATTCCCAAATTGCTCCATGTCATCATGAACCGCCAGCGAGTTGTTGGTGCCAAACATAACGGTTTGGATCCCAATCTACTGAGCCACTTTGAAAGTGTCAAGCCTGGGAGTGGATTGCCCTAGATCTGCCATGGCTTGATTAATCGAATCCACTGAGACATCGCCACCAAGCCTCATAGGGAGTTGAGCATGAAGAAGGTTGGTGGCCATCCACTTGAGTAGCTTTTTATCATTGACATCCTCAATGAGCGTAGTCTGTCGACAATTCAACGCATCCTTGGCCGTGATCCTGGTGCCTTTGTCCAACAAAATGCTTGAGTACAGTAGGTGCCTCAGCTTGAGGTCATTCACTAGACCCAAGAAATGATGAACGTCTTCCAACGAGTACTTGTGCAACATTTCGGAATTCATTTCCTTGACTATGTTAAGAGCCATGTCTTTGCCCATATTCTGCTTGATTCACTTGGAGGGGCCTGAATTTGTAGGGAGATCTTCCATATCAACAAGATTGCTTAGGTCCTTCCAAATCCACTCCACGATCCATCGTTTGGTGAGAATGACTAAGTGAGGAGGGAGGTGGGAGATATGAGAGGATCCCGCACATGCTTGCTGCCACTTGAATTTATTTCCATGCCAAGTCATGATGCCCTTGAGCCATTGAAGACGATGTCTATTACTGCAGGAAATGATGAAGCTTGAGACGCCAATCTTAGTCATGAGTGGCATCATTAATAGAACAATTGTGGCAATCATTTGCAACAAGAATCTTGGCCTTGTTATCCAAGTTTGGCAAAGAAATGAGATCCAAAGAATGATCTTGGAAATAAAGCGCGACACCAAGATTTGGGAAGTGGTCAGCTCCCTGGTGCCATCACGACGAGAGTGAAGAGAATTGAAATGAGTAAAAGCTCTCCCAGATATTCATGCAATCCTCCATAATGTTGGGTAGGTTCCAGTTGTTGATGTTTCTTGTTTGCATTGTTTCCACAATTAGCTGAGAATCACCTTCAATATCCAGACTAGTCCAATGCTTTTGCAACTCAATTGAAAGACCCCTCCAAAGGTCCTTGGCTTCAGCATGATTGTTGGTGCATCGACCCAAAGCTTCACTGAAATCGAGGAGGAACCTTTGGAATCCTTGAAGGTGCCTTCGGCTCCAACGCATCCTGGATTACCCTTTGCTGCTCCATCAATATTCATCTTGATCACATGGCCTTAATAAGGATTACAACGAGTTGAAGATTGTCCTTAGAAATTCTACCTACCCTATTATCAAGGAGACCGGCAATGGTGTCTTTCCAATAAGAAAATTGTATTCTTTAGGAAACAATTTTGTTGCTTTTTAGGGGCCATGTGGCTAGAAGTTCTCTGAGAATGTTTAAAATGGAGGCAAGGATGAAGGATTCTTCTTTGGACTCCTTAAAAACTCTTCTATTTCTCTCCAACTAGATGTTCCAGCAAACGATAGCTGGAAGAGAACTCCAAACCTGCTGAAGCGGGGGAGATTTGAATTTAAAAAAGCATCTGGAGATTAAATCTTTGACTGTTTTCGGAAAAACAAATCTGAGATTAAATCTTTGGAGAAGGGAGTTGCATATTTTCATATAATATTGACAGCGAGTGAGCAGATGATCAGAGTCATCTTCATCATTGTAGCAAAGAACACACCAAGAGGGACTTTGGAAGCCTCTCTTCCTTAGATTGCAGGAAGAAAGAATTCAATCGCAACAAGCAGTCCAAAGAAAAACATTTGCTTTAGGAAGGCCATATTTGAATCTGCCATTTGAGGATCTAATCCAAATAAACTTATCTTCCCATTTTGAGAAATGAAAGGAGTGGAAAATAGTTAGAAGGGTGGAATTTTTGTTAGAGAGATGTCGTGGAACTTGGAAATCCAACCATCCATCTTTGTCCCTATGGAAGTAATCTTTGACCAAAACTCCAATATGTTTCGTGCATCAGATGCACATATTATGGATATTATCTAAATTGTTTAGAGGGGATGAACTGATCTAGGCATGTGCCTAGAATTTGGGCTTGTTTCCTTTTCCTACATTCCATCTTAACAGAGATTTGATTATGGAAATAGCTTTAACCATCAGATCCAGTCATGAGAACCATGCATATAAGTGTGGACTGTAAAGATCCTTTCGCAGAGCATATTGTCCAAGTATTTTCATATGAGAATGATGCTCTAGAGAGTGTGCTTTTCAGAATAAAGTCTCCAAACCAACTTGGCTCTGAAGGCTAAATTTATATTTCTATTTATCTAAAAACCAAGGCCTCCCCACTCACGAGGGAGACAAGTTTTGCCCCATTTGACAAGAGGAAGTTTTCTAACTTTGTCAGTTCCACCCCAAATAAACCTGATTTGGATGGATCTTACGTAGTTTTCAACTTTAAAGGGAATGGGCTGATTTGACAACATGTAAACGGGCATTGCTTGCAAGCAAGTTTTGATGAGTTGAATTCTACCTGTGAAGTAAAGCCATTTACCTTTCCAACCTTCTAGCTTTGGAGAGACTGGTCAATTCTCGATTTCCAAAGCTCAGTGGAGTTTCTTCCAGCAAAAAGAGGTATGCCTACGTAGAAACAAGGGAGAACACCAAGATTGATGTTGAGAATTCTGCAGATGGCAGTTTGTGCAAACCTGTTTGTCTTAAAAAAGAACACCCTAGACTTTTCTTTGTTAACTTGCTGACCAGTGGCTTGCTCGTATGGATGCATTACCAGCGAGACCAATGTCATCAACAAATTGGAGGTGGGTGATTTTAGGTGCGTTGGAAGCCACTAAGACACCATTGAAACCATTTGAGCTTTTAAGATGGGAGAGCCATCTACTTAAAGCTTCTGCAAAAATTATGAATAAATAAGGGGACAAGGGTTCACCTTGACAAAGACCTCTAGAAGCTCCAAAAAAACCAGCAGGGTCACCATTGATAAGGACTGAGAATTTTGGGGTGCTTATAAAACTGTGATTCCAATCCCTCCAAGGTTGATCAAGGCCAAATTTATTAAGAATGTAGATAACAAAAACCCAATTAACTCTGTCCAAAGCTATGTTCATGTCAAGCTTTATCGACATGTTGCTTTGATTCTGAGAAGAGACCTAGTGAACCAGCTCACGAGCAATGGTGATGCAATCAAGAATGTGTCTTCTAGCCACAAATCCCCCTTGTTCCATTGAAATGATTTTGGGTAGAATTTTTTCCATTTGTTGGCCATGACCTTTGCAATGATTTTGTAACTAACGTTGTAGAGAGAGATTGGCCTATATGAATCAAAGTAGTTAGCATCTCCTTTTTTTTGTAATGAGCGCTATGAATGTGGAATTCATCTGCTTTAGAACCTTCTTGGAACTGCTAGATTCTTGAACATCAGAAGTGACATTTTTCCCACAATATCCCAATATGATTGATAAAAACATGCGAGGAAGCCATAAAGGCCAGGGGGCTTGTCCGATTTGAAGGAGAAAATAACTGATTTGAGTTCTTCATCGGAGATTGGAGCATTAAGGGAAAAATTCTCTGCCACATATGCTAGGGGAGGGATCTGGCTGAGGATTTCCTCCCTAGCAATAGATCTATCGATTCCTGAATCTGAAAGAAGGATTTTGAAGAAACGTTCAACTTCTTCCTTGTTTTTACAATCCTCAATGAGACTTTTTCCCTCAGGGGTGACAATTTTGGAGATTCTATTAGAGTTCTTCCTCATAACAACAGTTTTGTGAAAGAATCCAGTGTTCCTATCACCTTATTTTAACCATTTGACTCTAGATTGGTGTTCCCAATGAATTTATTCTTGAAGGAGTAATCTATTCCAATCACCCATGACTTTATCTTCCTTCGCCTTTAGGTCAGCAGACATTCCATTTAGGAGAATATTTTTTTCCAACTCTGAAATCTTGGTTTGCAGATTTGACTTTTTATCAGAGAACTTACCAAAGACATTTTTGTTCCAAGCTTTGAGCTGGTATTTGACTATTTTCAGCTTTTGCTCCAGTCTATACATACCTGCCCCCATAATCGGGAAGTCCCACCAATATTTGGTTTTGTCAGTAAGGGCCTGCTCTTTGGTCCACATTAGTTCAAATTTGAAGGTTCTGAGACGTGGAGGGGTAGCCTTGGAGATAATCAAACTAATGGCCCAGTGATAAGAGCCAACATCAATCAAAATGTCAGGTCTTTCAACAATAAAGGCAGCACCAATTCTACAATTTGACCAAGTATAAGAACCTGATTTGGGCTTAACATCAAAAGCAGAGATGTCTTCAATAAAATGAGCCAAGTTGGAAGTAGGAGAGTACCCGAGCCTCCAGATTTTTCTAAATGAGAGAGGACCATGTTGAAGTCTCCTCCAAGGATCCACTTATCATTAGGGTACAAGCTTTTGAGGTTCTTTAGGGATAACCAGCAAAGCCTCCTTCCAAAACTATAATTTGGTCCATGGACATTGGTACAGAAGAAGCTTTGATTGGACCCAATTTTATTGAATTTGACTGCTTGCCAGTTGACACAATCATCCAGAAGAGAACCAAAAACCATGAATGGATTCCAAAGCATGGCAAGTCCTCAAGAGGAACCAATCGAGTCTTTTACAACAAACTAACAATTTTTCCAAATGCCTTTAATACAATCAGAACAAAGAGAAGCATTTGTTTTTGATTCTTGAATGAGGAGCAAATCAGGATTTTTGACAAAACAAACTACTTCAACAGCGTCTACTTGTGCAGGGCATTAAGCCCTCACAAATTCCAAGAAACAATTAACATTGAGGGGGTTTAGAACCACTGCTACTGCGGGTAAGAGGAGTATCCCCCCAGGTGATGACCTTTGCTTCTTAGCAGATTTGAGTGCAGACTGAGAACCTTCATTCGTGCCCCCGCGCCCCGCCCCCCTCCCCTCACCTTCCTCATCTTCATGAACATTTGGATTCTAATTTGAAATAGGGCAAGCCTTGGGTTTTAGGAAACATTTCAGAAATTTGTTTTTCTCTCCGTTTTCCAAGGTTATTTGAGCTTACAAGTTCTTGGAATTGGAATGAGGAGGCCTACCCAGCTTGCTTTTGCCACACTGAATAGATTTTATAGCAATATTAAAGACATCTAGTTTGGACATACTAGGGTTGTTGAGAAGTTGTTTGCTCTGAGACTGTGGCAGTCCATCTAAACTTTCCACAGGTTGCCCCACTTTCTCCTGATCGTCATCTTATCCGAACACTTCCCCTTCTTCAAGATCCCTTGGCTGAGCTTCAGGGTCAGGTGGATGATCTGGGGATTGAAACCCCTCTAAAATATGATCAAGGCCTTGAATGTTAGGAAGATCGGGAGCAGTTTCCTTGACCAAGGTGGCCCCAACTAACCCCGTGCAATCCGAGGCATCGGCATCAACCACTGTCTCTTGAAGAAGATCAAATTTGTTGACAGCTTGCATCACATTTGAATCCTTTGCCTTGTTTGGCTTTCAAGCTTTTTATTTTTTTCTCCTTGTTCTTTTTCTTTGGTTCAATGAAGCCATCATCTCTCTTTTTCACCTGTGGTGCTAGGATTGGGCAGTTTCTGACAAAATGCACATGAGAGTGACAGTTTTTGCATTTGAAGGGAACATTTTCGTAGTCCAATTCTTGAAGCCAATCCTTGGTTTCAGATTTGAATTGAATCGCTAGGGGCAGCGGTTTGGAAATATCTATGTTGACACAGATTCTAGCATACACTGCTAAAAATCCATCCAACGTCTGTTGATTTCACCATGCAGATGCATTCCCTCAATTGATCTCCAACCTGTTTAAAGATTTCCTCTTTCCAAAGCTCAGAAGGAAGTCCATAAAACCTGGTCCAAATGGGGACTTTGTTTAAGTCCATTGATTTAGGGTTAAAACCTTCCTCCCAGGGTTTCATAAACAGACCAGTGCGCCCTAGGAACCACGAACCTGATCTGAGGATGTCTAACCTATGCTTCGCAGTCAAAATCATTAAAAATAAAAATAAAATTATCATCAAAAAAAGAAAAAAATTATAAAACAAACTAAAATAAACACTAAAAAACAAATAAAAAATTATTTAAAATATAATTACAAAACAATGACATAAAATAAAAAAATTAAAATACATAATTTGAAAGAAATTAAAATATTTAAATAAAAAATCATAAAAATATAAAAAAAATTAAAAATTTATAATGAAAAATCAAATAAAAAATCATAAAAAAAGTGCAAAAAAAGACATTAAAAAAACAAATAATGATAAACATAAATAAATAAATAAAATAAATTTAAAATAAAAAATATTTAAAAGAAAATTGTAAAACATAAAATTGAAATTTGAAAATACATAACAAAAAATAATCACACACACATATATATGTATATATAAACAAATAATAAAACAAAACATAAAAATATAAATTTAAAAAATAAAATAAAAATAAATAAATATATATTGAATAAAACCCTACCTCATGGTTCCTGGGGATGTTGAGCTCCCCTTTGACAGCTGCAAGCCTTTAATCCATCTATGACTCATCCCTAGGAAGTGAAGACGGCGGCTCCTCCCCTTGTCTCCGTGACATCATAGCTGCAATCCATCCATGCAGCAGGCAGCACACAACAATGCATTTAGCTTATCACCGCGAAAACGATGCTTCACACGGCACAACATGATAGTGTCACTCCAAAGCAACATGGCCTATGTCCTGATCAGCACCACCTAATCTAGCTCAGTCGAGCTCCGCCAGAATCCTCCTTTTGCCCTAGTTTCTGCACAGTCCCAACTCTCCACTCAGTGTACTTTCACTTGAGAAATTCGTTGTGATTTTCATAAATGATTTTACAGTTTTAAAGGCCTGCTATGTTTTTTTTCTCACTTGTTTGTCCTGCCTATTTTTTGCTGCACATTTTTTGCTGCACATTTTTTGCTGCTGTTTTTTGCCCTCGAACTCGCAAATTTGGGGAAACTTTATGTTGTGGCCAAAAAATCTGCGAATCTTGTCACTTAGCATGAACTTATTCACAAAGCTCATAATTATTATAGTACTCATCTTAATTTGATAGGAGTGAAGGTGGGGATTGCAAAACTGAACATATCCTTAGCAGTGTATAAAAAAATAAAATTTGAGTTTGCACATTGACTCTGAAAATTTGAAGAATTCACCACATGAACAGTTCAACTTTGAGGTACATTATATGGAAACAATTCAAATTCTGCCCATGCGTGGAGTCACTGAGGGAGTTGAACCTTTGCCATCATGATCTCAATAAAGAAAGAAAAGAAATTATATTAATGTCCACAGATGACCAAAAGTAGGTCAATGGGGGTCGAGTATACAGCAGTTAACAATAGAATGTTCTAGGAAGAGAGAATCCTAGAAGCCAAATAAAGGAATTTAAGTACATAATACAAAATACAGCAGTGTGCCACTAACAAAAATGGTAATGCAACCAGTGAAAATAGCATTAAAGGGCAAACAATTGCCCCCGAAAGCACGTGCTGATGCAGACTGAAAGACCTCATCGATTATCCCTGTCTGTGCCCGAATGGAGGAGACTTTTGAGCCATTATCGATCACTGTGAATAGATCTGATAGTGCCTGTTGGGGAGTACTTAATGTCGGTGGGACCAGGCTGGGAGATCCTATGAGGAAGCAAAGCACTTGTACTACTTCCGCTGTTGTACTGTTTATTGTTCTTTACGTATAAGCTGTAAAGAACACTGTAGGCTAAATGCGTGGTACCACCTTCTATGCCGTCCTGTATTCCTTCTGATTTATTTATTTTTCTTATATTATCTAAAGTGGATGCACGAAAGCTGGATAAGCATACAATTCTTACTGGAAAACCAAAATGGAATAGGGTCCAATTGCTACTTATTTCAGATGCACAAATTTGTTCATGATCTATAGCGTTCACAATTTACAGCAAGGTGTCATTGTTCCTGAGAATCATCATTTTCTATTAAGACATATTATATAGACTCCAGTGACATTAAAATTGTTCTTATTTTCAGAACCCTTCGAACCAATCAATGGAGTACATATACTTTATTAAATGCAAGTCTCCATGGAATAATTACAATGTTCTTTTCTATCTCAATGATGCGTGTTGCAAGGATTATCTTTTTTGCGAGTACAATCAGTTGGTGATAATTTTGTTTCTGCACATACCATTTCCTAGCAATCAATATTATTGTTTAATGACTATTAATTTTTCATAAAAATATCACAGAATCTGACAAGGCTAATGCAATGAATCAATGAGCAGATAAAAAGTAGTTTCACTAAGATAATCAACTGAGATGTATTTCTAAAAAACATGGGAGGAATTTTTGTTGGGGCCTATCACAACGTTTACATATTTCATAAGTTAAAAGCTCCATTGCATTAGTGACATTGCTTGTTTTTCTAGGTACCATGGCATTAATTCTGTACACTGTTTTGCTTATAATTTTTATAGTTTATTAGGGTGTTACAATATAGTGGGATGCTAATCATCTGCAGGAGTATGACTGCTTTTGATTGAAAATTAATGCACATCAAACAAATGAAAGTTTGGCCTTTCTCACTTGAATGTCTAATCTTTTGTGCGATTTGTAACCAGGCATACTGTCATGATGCAGTTGCCTTTTCATTGCTTCTACAGCTGAAAAGGCACATGAAAATTGTGTATGGACTGACTGATGCTCGTTGTCAGGTAAGTGGCATTTTAGCTTTTCTATTTGGTGCTCTAAATGATCTCATTTTAGTAGTGTTTGTAACTGGAGATTAGTGCATGCACATTTCATTGTCAGTAGATTAATAAAATGACCATTGGAATAGTGGATTGTTTCATTTGATAGGACCTAAAACCATTTCTATTTTCCATTTTAAAATAATTGCAGACATTTTCTTTTACTGAAGCCATTAAGCCGGGGGATGTTTTGTTAAAACAAAATATACCATTTAGTATCAAGGGCATTCCCATTGCTTCTCCCAGGACTGTGCATCAAGTGCTTGAACAATATCAGGTGAGCATTACCCAATTATTTTGTGTCCATCATACGTTTTGTAAGGGTTTCATAAATATCTGCTAATTGGATGTGGATTTATACTGATATGGGGTTTTCTGGTCTACTATATTCAGTATTTGTTGTGAAATTGCAACGATTTATTTCCACTAGATTAAGGTCTCCATCATATAAAACTTTTCATCTTTCCATTATTGTGAATGGCTTATCTCTTCTGAGTCTGCTATGTAAACTATAGAATATGTTCTTATGGAAACATAGTTGTTGAATTTGTAAATCGACAATTGAGACTTGGAGCTTCTGATTGTACTATGCTTTTAGCTCCAATAACATTCAGTAGTTGTCGTGAAATCTACACAATTTGTTTCCATTAGATTAGGGTCTCAATCATACAAAGGTTTACACCTTTCTAGTAATGTGAATGGCTTATCTCTTCTGAATATAGTATATATAATAAAAACTATAGATTAAAATTACATCAAAGAGCAGAGCAGCAAGAAACAAATTGACGTGTCAGTTTTCCAATGGGTCTCAGTGATAGACATTTAGAGGTAGAGCGCCCAGAAACAGCAGAATAAGAGAATGCAAGGAACAGAGTAGCAGAATAAGGTAATGCAAGGAACATAGTACATATATCATCACTTCCAAGTAGCAAAAGCTAGAGAAAACAAGGCATGTTCCCCTAATTAAAGAGCAGATATACATCAGACAGAGGTCATATATACAATTATAAAAAATTGGGGAAAAGACTATGTATCTTGAAAAGTTTCAACCCCTTGTTGAAGCTCCTTAACCATTTGGGGCCATGAACTGTGCCATTCTTCTTGTTGGATCCTTCACCAATTTCCATTATGACGATGCCAAGAGAAAAGATTGGAATATTCCAGTCATTTGCTCGAGTGGATTTGGTACTTCGAAGTTTGAACATAGGAATGCTTGGGGCCAGCAGCTTGTCTTGCCCGTTATCTTAGGATTTCTTGGACAAAGCATTTGACTGGATCATACAATGCTTTTGCTTCTGTATGTAATCTCTCATTTGAAAAATACATTCTCCCAGATTGGGAATTTGATGGTCACGATTCCCAATTTTGGCTGACAAGTGGTGAATCATTCCATCCAATTTTCCAATAGCCCTAAGCATTGCTTCAAACATGGAATACTTACCACACGCACTATTTTATTCCTGACCATACAAAGAGGCTGAATGGATGAACTGATTGGTTCTGGTAGTAGGATTCCATTCAGTCTGATAGTGACCAGCCTGAAAAATGGGCGGAGAAGCATATTTGTCACTTCCATATTTACCAAATCTAGCTGGATCTGCCCAAAATCTGACCATATCTAGATTTGTTTGTCCGGACTGGATAGGTTTGGTCTGGGTTGGCCTTGTTCTTTTATTTATTTATTTGTTTTTATTTTTTTCTGTAAAAACTAGACACCCAGAACCGTATATATTATATAATATTAAATATATTAGCATTTTATATGATATTATTATTATATTTCATTGTATCTCAATTTTGTATATATTTTAAAATTTATGCTCATATATATATATATATATTCCAGACCCGATTTTTCTTAACTTTTTGAAGAATTCCAGATTTTAAGATTTTTTTGTACTCTCGAACAGATCCAGATTTCCAGACTTGGTAACTATGATTGGCCAAGCCAAGGATTGAGCAATTGTCCACCAAGTGGTGGTGGGAGAAGCTATGTAGTTATGTAGACTGTTCATAGGAATTGCAGCACCAAGGTTCGGAACAGAGGAAACCTTTTGGCCTGCGGCAGGGAGATTTTAACCAACATCAGGCATTAAAAGAGTTCCCACATTCTAAAGGAAAGGAAAAGAAGACCTTAAGGATTCCTGGAGTAGGATTACTAGACCAGGAAAACTGGGTGTTGTTATGCAGAGCTCTGGGTGAACTACCACTTAAATCTTCATCATCAATCCTTATCAAATCCTTATCCCTATCGGATTTAAGCTGGACATTCATAATCTTCAACACTATTTTTCTTCTCTCTCTGATAAACCCTCAATGTCTTGATGGGACAATACAGACATTTACCTTTTATATATTTTTGTAGTATGCATTGGATTCTTCTATGATTCATGATGTTGGGAGTACCTTTAATATTTCGAGCTCTGATGATGCGATTTAGATAAAATGGCTGAATGCACAAATTTCTGATTTCTTGTTTGAAATGCTTCACAAAATCATCAAATCCTAGTCGATTTTGAGAAGTAGCGGATGATTTGATGGGAGTGCTCTTCATTGATGCTTGTGAGTGGCTGACTAGATTACAAGATGATGAAGAAGGGCTGATGAGAGGTATGTTGCTTTCCTTTCGAATTGTAAGAATGTACAACTCATCGTTTTCTGTATGCAAATACATCCAATCAGCAATGGCGTCTCTGATATATCCCATCTTTTGAAGGTCTTGGTTGGTGTAGAAAAGATTGGAAGTATCCCTGAGCAATCATTGTGTGTTGGAGCATTGATATAAATTTATATAGAGTAGCTGAAATCATTTACTCTCCTTACATGTCCTTTTGGCAAAGAGTCGATATGGGAACATGGCATGATTGGGGACACCTTATTCTTGTGCATGTTAAGGAATTCCTCAAGCGCGTCCATTTGTGTCAAGGGCGAAGCATGGCCGAGAGGAAATATAGAGAAAATGGTAGAGGGAGATATGATATATATGTAAATCGATCTCTAAACTTAGACCAAAGCCATCGTAAGAGTGGGAATGCATATATAAGTTTCACTAGGGCGATATAGGTTGTATTTATTGTGGCCATAAAAGTCACTTTAGATGGGAAGTAGGTAGTGACAAACACAAGGTGAGGATTGAGATTTGTATGTTTGGATAAAGGCAAAGAAATAAACAATGAACTGAGGGAGGATATTAGAATCAAGTGTTTAATAACTAGGCTACACAACATCGAGTGGTAATCCCTATTTACTAAATGGAGTGTGGATGGATATTTAAAATGACACAATATAGAGGTTGTGAGAGCAAAGATTAATTAGAATAATAATGAGTGTTAACTTTTGTTTACAACGTAACTACAGTACCAAGAACAGTCACAGACTAGTGCATACCAAAAAACTGAGAAGGGAATGAGAGTTACAATAGCCATCGAAAGTGTAGTGCACAAACATCACAATTTGAACACAAAAACAAGACTTGACAATTTGTAGGGGAAGAATCAAATGAAGCCTGCATACAAAAGATACAAGTTTGTTCTATAGACATGAAAATGCAAATTGCAGGCTAGTAAAATAGTGATTTTGGCAGTACAACCACGATATGTTGAGATTTTGCAGTCTTTTCATGGGATTATTTCCATGAGTAGACCAAAAGGAGGATCTGAGACTGAGTTAGGCCACAAAAAGTGCACTCTAAAATTCCAAACTGACATTAAAGAATGAATGTACAAACCACAAGGCTATTTGCAGATATTTCCATTCCATTGTGATTTTTCACAACCTGTACACAACGTTTTTCATGTGAAGCCAGAGTCTAAGGTCAAAAATTTGGCTAATATAAAGAATTCAGTTCTGCTGGAAGTGCATAAACTAAATGGCTAGAATAAAAATGTTTGGAGTCACAAGATACTCATGATTGCGGAGTATTGGGATTACAGAGATTATTCTCAAAAAGGAATCAATACTTGCTATGGATCCTATTGAGTATGAGAAACATCATAAGGAGGCTCTTCTGCTATTGAAATTGTTTGTTTCAGACGATCTAATTCCTGAGGTCCGGAATGCCATTGTGGCAAGTGATCTTTGGACTACTCTTCAATACAAGTATCAAACTTTAGAGAAAAACCAAGTCTTGTACCTGAAAAACTAGTTGTTTTCTGCAAAGATGAATGAGGGTGGGTCCCTGTGAAAACATCTTCTTTGGATGAAAGATCTCCTAGACCAGATGGCTGCCATAAGCAAAAAGGTCGATGATGATGACCTGGTTACTCTTGTTCTGAATGGATGGAGCCCTCCTATGAATCATTTGTGTAGGCTTTACACTTGATGGCAGAAAGCCATAACCTGACCTTTGATCATGTTAGTTCCTATTTGCTGCAAAAGGAACATAGGTAGACATAGACAAGTGAGTCCAGTTTTAGACAAACAAAGAGTGCATTTGCTGCTCAATCAATATACAAAGAGTCCATTCTGTAATAAGATAAATTAAGCTCAACGTTATCGGTTCGTGGCCCCAGGCATGTGTTTGGGAGCCAGATGCACACTCGGTGCTGGTGCGGGGTCCGGTGCATAGCCCCAACGCCTAGGGTTTGCCATTTGCTATCAAGGTAACTTTATGTTTTATTTTATTTATTTTGTCATTTTAAAATTTTTTACTAGTTTCTAGCTGCTGCCCTAGGGTTTGTTTTGATTTTTTTTAATTTTTTTTTTACTTGTAGTTATATATACTATTAGTCTATTACTACAATCAACAATGTCTCGTAGCTCTTCCTCCAGCGGCCAAAAGCAACACAAAATGGCCCTGACACACTCACCATTGTGGAAATATACAACATTGGTAGACCAAGTTTCAGGTGGTGGAGCCTATATTTGGAAATGCAATATTTGTGATTTTCAGTTCACAAGCTCATATTTTAGGGTGAAAGCACATTTGTGTCACATTCCTGAATGCGGAATCAAATTTTGCACAGGGAAGATTAACTCTCCATTGCCACATTCAAAAATCCTTGAATTCATCAAAGAACAAGAAGATGCAGATGCCGCACATGCCATGAGACTTAGTCACCCTCTAGCAAAGAAGGCAAGGGATCAGGGAAGCCCCCTGTTTTCCCAAGTTCTACTGGCGGTTCTCCGGTTGTGCCCGTTGGAAGACATCCATTTTTGGGAGCAGCCCCTATGCAAGAAAAGGCTTCTCTTCCAGTTACAAACAAAAGAACAAGAGGACCATTGGATGGGTCTTTTCAAAATGAGAGTAGGGAGATTGCGGATCAAAAAATTGCATGATGCATATATGCAAATGGATTGTCTTTCAACGTGGTTTGATCACCATATTGGCAAGAAATGGCGAGAGCAATCAATGAGGCCCCAAAAGATTACAAAAGCCCAGGGTTTGAAAAAGTCCGCACCACTTTATTGGCGAAAGAGAGAAAAATTGCTGAAGATTCTTTGAAGCCAATCAAAGATTCATGCGCTGAAACAGGGGTCTCCATCGTTTCTGATGGATGGAAAGATGCAAGAAACAGGGCTTTGATCAATGTGCTTGCAATAGGCTTGAAAGGGGCAATGGTTTTGAAGGCCATTGATTGTGAGGGGTGTGTGAAGGATGCAGAGTTCATTGACAACATTCTCATCGAATCCATTGAGGCAGTTGGACCTGAAAATGTTATCGAAGTTATAACGGATAATGCCAAAAATTGCAAGGCTGCGGGGATGGTGGAGACGAGATATGGACACATTTTTTGGACACCTTGTGCTATCCACTCAATCAACCTCATGTTGCAAAAGATGGGGAAGCAAATTGACTGGATCAAACAAGTGTATCATGAAGCTGAGCAAATTCAAATATTTGTCACCAACCATCAACACTCTCAAGCCATTTTCAGATCCTTCTCAACATTGGACTTGTTGAAGGTAATTTTATTTTTGTTTTAAAATTATAACTTTTTTATTTTTTAAACTAGTACTTCATACTTGTATAACTATATTTATTATTTTTAATAATTTATTTTTGTAATAGGTTGCTCCGACTAGATTTGCTTCTCACACAATCGTCTTGAGATGACTTGTACTAGTGCGACAAGCACTTAGGAATATGGTCATCAGCAACTTGTGGGGTGTATGGAGGGAGGCGAGCAAAGAGCAGGCCCAAAGAGTGAAAAACTTGATCCTAGATGATGATTGGTGGGCCTGTGTAGATTATTTATTTTCACTGAGCCCATCACGAGTATGAATTGTTTTGCTGACATGGATCAGCCATGTTTGGGAGAAATATATGATGGCATAGATTCAATGATTGAGAAAATAAAATTCATCATTAATGAAAAAGAGCAAGACCCTGAGGAGAAATTTTTCAAACAAGTGCATTCTATCTTTGTTGAGTGGTGGAACAAAATGACCACCCCACTACATCTCCTTGCCTTTGCATTGACTCCTTGTTTCTATAGCACGGAGATCCTTTCTTTGCCGAGGAGGGTGCCACCATATAGGGATGTCGAAGTGGCTGAAGGGTATAAATTGGCAATGTCTAGGATATTCCCTGATCTTGAAATAGAAGACTTGGTTACAAGCGAGTTTGGGGCTTTCATTACCTCCCGAGGTTTTAGTCTTAGTGCTCTTCGGGACAAATAAAAGAAGGATGGTCCTATGTGGTGGTACCTTCATGGCCAAGGATCACTGAACCTCCAACCTCTTGCAATCAAGATCTTGTCACAGGTAAGTTTTGTATTTTTTAAGTTTTTAAATTTATTATTTAAGTTTTTAAGTTTTTCTTTTTCTTTTAAAAATTTTAAATTTATGTTTAAATTTGAATATAGGCTGCAAGTTCATCTTCTTGTCAGCGGAATTGGAGCACATATAACTTCATTCACTCACAAAAGCGCAACAAGCTCGCAGCTAAAAAGGCCGAGGAGTTGGTCTACATACACTAATTTGTGTCTTTTATCGCACAAGAACCCAGAGTACGAGGGGATGTCAAAGCATTGGGATATAGATCCAATAGTTGTTGACTTGGATGCCTGCATATCCCGCTTCTCATTAGATGACACAGGTAGTCCTTCGGGTTCGAGGACACAAAATGTAGCTAGTGGGAGTGGGAGTGGCAATGCAGATAGTCCATGTGGTTCTACTTCTAATGAACCACAACATCATGATGATGTTGATGCTTTCGATGAAGAGCAATATCAATATGACTATGAAAATTGACTTCTAAAGTTTTATAGTATAAACTTTGAACTTTGATGTATCTTGTAATTAATTACAACCATAGGGTAATTTTTGATATTTGAATCTTGATATTTGATAATAGATATTCATATTTTAATATATATGATTTTCATTTATCATTTTATCATTTTTGTTTAATTATTATTCATTAATGGCTGTACTTATAGTTATCATTTAAGATTATCAACTTATCATGATTCATTTATGATTTGACTCATTTATCTCTATCTATTTAGTGGTTAATGACAATGACACTAATTTCCTATGTATCAGGTTAGAATTTCTATATTTTTTATTTTTTAATATATTTTTTGTACAGACGAACCCAGGGAGAAAAAAATCGCTGTACCGGCAAATCGGGTTCTTCGAACTCACACCAGAGCCAAAAATGAACCGGTAACATTGAAATTTTAATTTAAACTTGATAAGAAAATATATAAAGATCAAAGAATAATAAATACAATTAATGAGAGGGAGATATTTGGTAATATATTGTGTTGCAGGGATTGCTCCTTGCCCCACGATTCCTGCCTCGGTATGCCTCAGGTAATGGTACATCTTGGGTACCTGCCGGAGATGTCTTGGAGGCATACGGAAAGGTACCAAAAATGTCTATGACATTTCCGGGCCCTTTCCGGGAGGTACCCGGGCGTTTTTGGGGTATTTCCTGGTGTGCATAGGCGTTTCTGGCAGGGGAAAACAGTGGAAGTCAACAATTTAAAAAAAAAAATGTAAACCCAGCCTGAACCAGACAGTATATAAATAAAATAAACATTTAAATATAAGAAACTAGATGTCCCTATCTAGTTTCTTATACTTTAAGTTATATTTTATTTATATACTTTCAAGATGTTTGAGAGTGGTTTCGGGGCTGCAGGAGCTATAATACAAATTCTAGGTTTTGGAGGATCGTATCATATTTAAGACTTAGTCAGATTCTAGGGTTTCAGGGTTTCAGACTTAGCCATATTTCAGGGTTTCAAGATTTCAAGGAGACAGCATAAGAGGTATGAAGGCTGCATGAAGGGATGTAGGTATTGATAGAATAGTGTGAGAACATCTCTCGCGAAGTGCCGCAAGCTGATCCCACCCCATTCCCTGTGCACCCCTTAAGGCATACACTCCAGGAGATTCAATGAACCAGTGAGCCCCTGCGAGAGAAAGCGTCAGTAAATGATAAAGTTGAAAAATAATGGGAGTGGCATTCATGATTCTGAGGGCAACCTAGATGATTTATTTTAGAATTGAATGCACATTTTGTCTTATTATATATTATATATTTTGAAGTGTTTCATCATTTATAGACAAATATTTTCATACTATGTAATTTCAAGTGTTTCACTAAAAAATTGAGTAATATGCATATATATACAGCTATATCCACCGACATATCCAAATCAAGGATTTTGAAAAATGGTGTACCCACATACCCGAGACGTGCCTGTACCTGTACCCGTACCTAAACAACATAGGTAATATACATTAAGATTTATATCCTCTAAGTACCAAGTAGTTGTGGAATGGGATTCACTGATCATTTCAAGTTTGGGTTACCATTCCTTTCTCTTTCCTTAAAATTGGATTTCCACCCAAATTCCTTAAAGAATGGCAATAATCTAATTTTCTTTCAACCATATGGAAGTGGAGTTTTCCAGACCATGGGTGTTCTATGTCATAATGCTTTCTTGAACATGTTGAAACATATAGAAATTTTCAATGTATCGTTAGGAACATAAGATCAAAATAATTTATACTCGATAAGAAATATGTAAGATCAAATTATAATAAATTCAATTGATGTGATACAAATATCTGGTAATATACATCAGAATTTGTATAATATGTTTTAAGTTATTTTTGGTCGTACAAGTTTTTGGGCAAATATTTTCAATTGAACAGAATACTTTGTGGAATGCAACTCACTGATCATTGTAAGTTTGGGTTACTGATACTTTCGCTTTGCATAAAATTAGATTACCACCTCAACTTCTCTATGGACCGGCAATAAGCTAATTTTATTACTCTATGTAAGTGAAATTTTCCAGATTATAGATCTCCTGTACAAATATCTCAATGCTTTCATTAACAGGTTTTTAAAAGGTCGCTAGAAGAAGATTCTTTTGATTATTCTTCTCCAGCTAGTGTATCCAGAAAAAGACCTCGGTCTGTGGCTCTTGAGGAAGGTAAAAGCACAGGAAATCTTCAGTCTAATGGTCATATATCATCAAAAAGCCTTAGAAGAAAGAATTTATTTGCTTCGCCTAATAATGACAAAGGTGAGATTAGTGAGGGCGAAAGTGAAGAGGAGTGTAAGCAGAAACATAAACGGAAGCGGCCTGATAATAAAATGCAATTAAAATCCAAAAGGAAAATCTTTTAAGATACTCTGATATATTTTCTGGCTGCTACCAAATAATCTTCTGGCAACTGATACAGATTCTTTCTGGCTACTACAAGCTATTGTATTGATTTATCCACAATGCCCCAACAAGATTTGGCAACTCCTCATGTAAGATCTTTATTGCAATTTATGTAAATCATCTGTTAACGGTGTCAGACTTAAAAGTATTATCTGTACTGTTTATCTGTATTTTTCAGGTCTCAGATTTCCGTTCTTTTAGGAAGTTCATATCAAGGTAAGAAAACTGAAGAACAAAACTGGATATGTCATCTAGTGGCTCCAGGACTTCTATGTACGTCAGATACTTTTTTTAAGACTTGAAAAAAATTCTCATGTCAATAATTTATCATGTGGCAATATTCACATATTTTATTGGCAACCACTGTATGTTGCATTGATCGGTTTGATTCAAGACATACAAATAAAAAGCATCATCGGACAAAAATATACACCTGCCAAATGGAATTAAGATTGAATTTGAGTTGCTATCTCGGATGTTTGATTATGGGAACTGTCACTTCAAAATTGTCATGTGAAAAGTGTGTGTAGAATCAAACACGAATAGAAACTTGCAAATGCTGTATTTTTGTGGTCTGGAATGAATATCCATACAATTTTTAATTGTAGTTTCTTCTGGGATGATGAAATCTCTTGCTAGTAAATACTTTTCGTTCCCAAATATTTTATGTAAACACTTGTAAACTAACCAAGAAAGCATGGCCACAAAATGATCATTTTTAGCGTCTAGATTTTATGTGATCATTCATGGTGATCACATCGTCCAAGAAAGCATGGCCATAAAATGCAGTGAGAAGCATATGACCGTTTTTTGAAGTATGGGGTGAATCTATGAAGCTTGTATCTCAAAATAATTTGATGTATTATTGAAATATAACAATTATATCTTTAAATAGTATAATATGCAAAAGAAACATTTGAGGAATGTGCACAACAAGATATTTAGCCTCATGATGCCTAGAGATACAAGCAAAATCATTACAAAATGGAATAAGGCAATCATAGAAAATGCATCATTGTATTTTTCATGACATTGAGTCATAGTGCACTAAGATATAGTAACGAGGAGCAATTGCATAATAAGAAGCATGGAAACCTAGAAAAAGCACAAGCATAATGAATATTAGCTTGTGTATGCCAGAGCAATTGTTTATCATGTAAAAAATAGAATCATAGCAATATTATGGCAAACATGTAACATGGAAATCATATTAGAAATAACTAACTTTAAAAGAATGTATCTTGTCATGTATGTGAAACTAGTATAGAAACATAGATATGATGCACCATACATAATGTTAGCAATAGAAAATACATTGAGCATAATAATCTTTTGTTATATACGTAATGTTTGCAATACATTTGTATGAAACATAGTGCATAAGTTGAAGGAAAAGAGTAATTGTTAGATATTTTACGTTAGTACACCATGGTGTGTTTGAATATTGTTATTAGAGTTTGTGTGTAAGTTAGAGAGTTGTACAAATTGTTAGAACATCGTACTTAATAATATTGAGTGGAGTAGTTATAGGAGATAGAATATAACTCCTATTCTATAAGAGAGAATTGTATTTAAAGAAGTATTCACTATATGAATAAAACATTGAAACTTTCTATGTAATTTGTGACTTTTTTCTAGATTTGGCATTAGAGCGGGCCTCTAAGAGCAATGATTCATTGATAGATTTCTAGGTGCAACTGAGATTTCCTTATGCCCCCAAAAATGGTATTATCATAAGTTTTTTCTGTATAGGCTTAAATAGGATTGCAATAGTTATGCTAGCTTTGTTTACTATTAAAATATTTCATTGTGCTTGTATTCGCTGTGGGAATTTGTCCCACTTGTGACTTCTGCAACATCAGTTCCATGGGCTTGGGCACCTTGTGCTACGTGCAGAGTATAGTTCGTGTCAAATCTTCAGCATTGACAACGTATTGAACTTCCAGGGAATTTTTTTTGCACCAAATCAACTAAAGCCGATATCGGTTTCCAAGCGGCCGCAGTGATCATCTTATACTATTCCATATTAAGTGGTAGTGATCTAGAATGGTGGTTACAAAAGCGATAGTGAGGACCCAATCTTTAATTTCATTCTTCTTTTGTGATGAAAATAAAATTGTAAACAAATGTTTAGGAGAAGCAATTGTCTACTATGTATTCCCAGCTGAGTATTAAGTGATAGGTAGGTGAGAAGCCCAATACTCATTGAAAGTGAAATCGTAAACAATTGTGTTTGTGTATGTAGGTGGTCACAAACAACAATTGTCCTGAATAGAGCTACTTCCAACGAGTGTTGAGCTTCTCACTATGTTTGTTTATCGTTCCTGTGATGTTATCCTTTACCTATGTTCGCACTAGGGGGATGGAAGGGGGGTGGTTCTATTCAATCTCCTATAACCACTCCACTCAATATAGGTGAGTTGTTCTAACAACGTTTACAACTCACTCACACACGAACTCCTATTGTTCTTAGAGTTTGTGTGTGAGTTAGCGAGTTGTAAAAGTTCTGTGAGAACAACTCACCTATATTGAATGGAGTGGTTATAAGAGATTGAATAGAACTCCTATTCTGTAGGACAAAAATTTGTATTTAAAGAAGTATTCACTATATGAATAAGACAACAAATCTTTCTCTATGTAATCTCTCACCATTTTCTAGAGTAATATGCACAAGAGCAAATTTTCTCCCATGTTGCCCTATGATAAGCATGAAAAAGCATGTCAATATAGAACATGCTTATAACATATAATATGTTTGTAAATTGTTCTTATATGTATGTGTTTGAACAAATGGAAAGATGGAAAGTATGTATGCCCAAGATGTGGGGCATCAATTATGTGGAAGATCACCCACAAATCTCAAAAAAGTTGTTTGAAGGCCGTCGAAGGTTCTTGTTGATGGACCATGAATAATTTGTTACAAGTAAAAGTAAGTTTGATGGAAAACTTAATAATAGTGCATATTCAAAGCTTATGTTACTTGAGGATTTATAAGTATTCACACAAGCGTTCAAAACATTAAATATTGATATTCCTTAATATATGTGGAGAGATTGGTTATGGTTGTAATGCAAATGGGAATGAGGAGCCAAGTGAATGATTGCATTAATCCCATATAGCATTATACTTCCTTTGCTCTCAAGGACACTTATAGACAAGATTCAAGATGGAAAACAAGACTCTGTATTGATGTTCGGCGATGTTCCAAAGACTATAGTCTATCTTCCCCCTTATGACTATGAATAAGACACTCTCAGTCCAATGACTTGGTTACAATGAACATACATCACTCAACAGGGCATTAGCGCGCTCTCTCTCTCTCTCTACCTTTGAATCTTGGTGGCTTGACACTGACATCCTGCGACACCCTTTGAGTTTCCTAAATTTTGAAAAACACTCTATATCGTGTTTTCTTGATATGGGGAGTTACTTTGCATATTCTTCAAATTGGTTACTTTAGACTATTCGTAACTGTTGCTTGCATGAGTGACAATTTTGAAACCACCACCTGCATGAAGTGATGGTTTCCTCATACTCCCACCAAAAGGGCTTTCCAACCATTGGTAAATGACAAAAACCAACTTTAATGCACTCTTTGTGTGGTGGGGGGCTCTTGATGATGTTATTTGACTTGATGTTGATCTTCCTCTCTAGATATAATGTTGCAACAAGGGATGAAAAATTTCACAACTTTAAACAAATAATATATTATTTGTTTTCTACAGTCTCATGTATTAGGAGAGATTATGAGTTGGACATCTTTTGGATGTAATACATATATTTAAAAATGTGGTGGTTTGTATATGGAAACACATCTCTAGAAAAGAGAGATACATAATAAGTTCTAGAGTAGATCTCAAAGTCATTGGGAAAAAGAGGAGTTTATGAAAAGAAGATAGTGGTCCATAGATATTAACTAGGGGCCAAGTCAATTTCGTGAATCAAACAACATAGAAGATTCTCACACCAAATGGCTTTGGGTCCTCTATAAAGCATACACTTGTTGATGGACACCACTGGTATAACATTCTGAAGGTAAAAATATCCATTGTAATTCATGTGGTTTTCTAACTGAAAAACTTTGCATTCAAGTGTCTTATTTATATATTTCCGTTGGTGTTAAGGGGGTACTAAGGGCATTCTATTGGCTTTCAATTTTTTTGAGGTTCTATGATTTTTCCTTTAAAATGCAAGAACCCAACAAAATGCATGAGAACCATTTATATTAACTTGTATGCCTAACATTGTTTGAAAATAGGTGGCTATCTTCAAGAGAGATCTAAAAATAAGATTAACATGAGACAATAAATGTTGTAGATATAATTTGAAAATGAGATTCTTACCTCCTCCATTGACTCTTAAATTTCTTTGTAAGTGTTTTTGGTCGATGGTCTTGAAATCGTTGGTATAGTTAACAAGGGATGGATATTTTTCCTAGATAGGTACATAAAGATATTAAAGGGTTTTTTTAGGAAATTAGCACATTTAGAGTTACCAATGGCTGAAGGATATTGTTGTGACCAACATACCCCCTTGTCAAATTTTCAAAAGGATATTGTTGTGACCAACATACGCTCTTTCCAAATTTTCAAATAGGGACCCATTTTATCTTCAAAATTATATTCAGGTTTCATTCGAGTATGAAATAACTTTAGACCCTAACATATCCTAGCCTAAACCCTATTATTCATGATTTACTTTTTCAAAGTTTAGGCATTATTTGATAAACAATGAGTTTTTTTGTGGACTAAAAAAGATTAATCCACATGTATAGGTCAACATTGAATTCACCACCTGTTTCTCTCACCTTCAAAGTTGGACAATGGCTTAAGTCTTTATAATAGCATTGACGTGTCAATTAACAAGAATAAAACTCCTCCGACAACCTTACTAAAAAACAATTGACTCTTTCATGTCTCCAATGTCTCGGTGCAACAAGATCACGCCATGCGTCACTCGGCTCGTTGGTTTGTACCAAAAGTCAAAAGTTACAAAAATAGTGACTAAGCGATGCAATGAGATCATGCCAAGTGTCACACTCACTTCATCGTTGGTTTGAGCCAAATGTCCAAAACCTAAAAGTGGCGACTATGCGACGCAACGAGATCATGCTAAGGATCACTCTCTCGCTTCATCGCCAGTCTGAACCAAATGTCCAGAATCTCAAAAGCAGTGACATCCCAACCGAACGAGACCATGCCAAGTGGTGACTAGGCGACACAACGAGACCATGCCAAGTGTCACCATATTGGTACATAAAAAACAATGGCCAAAGTGATAGATTATAAGACTTGCAACCAAGTGATAAAGCGACAAGGTGTCATGTTTTCAACTTGGTACAATTAGCAACCATGAGTCACCCACAAATGAAGCCACATGTCTCTCCTAGGATAGTCAACTGTTGCGTGTCATGCCACGTGGAACCGCCTCGCTCCATCATACACAAGTAAAGATATGAAAGCTCAAGGGGAGCTACAAATCGAGCGATCAAGTGACAAGATGCCACATGTCATATATTGATACAACTGGAGTTCAAACCCAATATGAATACAATGAGCTCCACACGTAAACATAAAAGAAGACACAACTAAGCAAAATAATGACAATTGTCAATAGCAAATGGATTTAGTAGACGCAGATGGGTGACTAAGCAGTCGAAAGAAGCGACAACAAGAAACATGTTAAGCAAATTTCCATGAAAGTATACGTCATGAAAATTAAATTCAAAATGGAAAGATAGTTGAGACAGACTGTTGCTCTATGATTAATTTCCATAGATGAATGATTATGGCAATGAATATACAGCTCATAGTTATTCATCGTCCCTAATTCAACTCAACTTCTATTTTCAAATGAGAATAATGAGCAAACTAAAATATAGAGCCCTTTGTTACCTATGAAATTTAGAATCCATAGTCCAAAAAAACAAAAATTCAACAGTCTACAATAATGGACACATAAGAGAACACTCCCACACCATCAATATTCTAATTTAGGATGCAAGTAGAGTTTACAAACACTATTTTTGATTATAGTGCCCTAAGTAACAAGTTCCTCCATTACTCGACTCTCTATATAGAGAGAGATAGAGTCCAATCATATGGTGATGAAGGAGATATACTATTCCCACAAAGGGCATACATCGATAACCTATTGGCTATTGAAAATACATGACTACACAATGCAATTGTGAATCCATAGGTATTTTCATGTATCAATGTTTTACATAATTTGTTTACTACTAGAGCATGCACATATGATATATTTCATAAAATCAATAGTAAGGAACTTGTAGCTTTTGTAGCTAGAATCACTTTTGAGAGATACTATAGCCTACCTCAAAGTGATGTAATATATGACTTTTTGACAATTTCAAACTGGCTCAAAGATGACAATGTTAGATAAACACTTAAATCTTGGGCCATTAACCCCAATAATTTTGTAAAAATGAAGAAATTTCTTGATATGTAATTCAGGCCAAGATTCAAGATAACTTTGACCATTATGAACAAAGTACAATGAGCTTTGTCTATAGCATATGTAAATGAGGTGTGGGTCCCTTTACTATCAATGATTCTAGATGATAGGAAAATTCTTGGCATTAGTGAGAACATTATCTAAAATTTGAAACAAGGGGTGTCTCAAAATAGATCAGATCATTTTTATATGATGTCATACTTTTTAGATGTTGTATGTGCCAAAGTCACCCCACCAGGAGAAGCTCAATGGCAACCAAGGGGAGTAAATAGTAGAATTTGTGATGACTTCAACATGTTTCACATTCATAAGTTTATAAATTATATACAAAAAATTGTAGATATCTTTTACCCTACAGTTTATAGCGCTGTCAATGACAAACCTATGCCCAGGCTCTCAAGAGAAAACAAAAGGTCATTAAACACATTGGGTAATTATTGGTATTATCTAGATCTTACTATTATTAGAATAGAAGAGACATTGACAACCCCTTTTTTAATCTCTCTAGGCATGTACCAGACAAATTAACAGAGCATGAGATAGCTTACCAATTATCTAACAATGCAAATGCTAATTGTAGAGTGTTTAGATTAGGGTTTTTTCACAAGAAACCCTTGAGCATTGGAAGACAACAATACAAGTATTAGAGTTAAATCTTCAGAGCTTCCAAACACAAGCATCATTATGCCTTGACTTAACATAATTAAAGTATTGGGATCCTAATGGAAGAGTAGTCAAGCACATAAAGAATTATGGAGGAAGGTTAAAAACAAAATATGGTCACATTGATTACTCGCATGACCACATTTTCATGGGAAAAAGAAGATGACTCTAAAGTATGGATTAAAATGCATTTAGTTGGGATGACTATGGAGGTTGCCCGAAAAATCCAATATGATCCTCACATAAAGGGGAGTTGTAATTCCTACAGAGGATCCTTAACAAGAATCTGGTGGAGAGACTAATGAACAATTGACATGGAAGATACTTAGAGGGATTCCACCACATAAAACTACTTGACCACATGCTTCTTCAATAGATATAGGCACTGCTTTGGTTCCTCCAGTTACAGTTACTTTTTCCACTCTAATTCAACCAACTTAGTCAGCTCCATCAGTGTAATCACCTATGGTAGGTCAAACCTTTTCATTGACAATACTCACTTCAGAGGGAGTTTCTCTGAGTATTTAGGCTAAGAGGACACTACCTAGTTCCTTTAGCTTACCTATAGTTACAATGGAGGAAATACCATTGAATTTAATATATAAAAGTATTGGGAAAGGGCATCCAATAAAATAAGAGGAAGATGACATGGATGACGCACTACAACATGATGTTTTTCAGAAGAAGCCTCTATAAGTACGTTTTGTAACTTTTGATTCTAGTTCTCCTCCTACAAATGACACAATGCCATAAACATTGATACACAAGGACAAGATATTAGGATAAGTAAGGTTATAACCCCACTCACCATAACAAGTACTTCATTTGACATATTAGTTACTTGTGGTGGATAGTCTAATCATAACAACAGTAGGTACTACCCAGGTTATGGCTCATGCTTCCTCTATTTCATATGTTCCTTCAAACACTACCACTTAGGTTGCTACTCCAGAGGTTACAATTCAATCAAATTCTATGGGTATTCTTGTTCTTTTACTCAGTACTTTTGCAGTCACAGTTCTTGTTATTCCATTTGATTCACTAATTAATACCATTACCATTCCCAAAAGTACTAATGTTGTCCTAAGCACATGCACTAGTGCCTCAAGCACTAATAACTTTGACACATACAATTGTAGTACACCCTGAAGATGTAATAAACCCTCAAGGACTTATTCCTACTATTTCCCAGCTAGTACTTTTTGAGGACTTAGTTTCACAATCATTGTTCCAATCATTCCATATCCACTCATCCACCTAGATAGAATCTTCCATGCCTTCAATCACTAAGACAAAGTCTTCTATTTTTACAATTATTTAGGAGTCCCCTAATGTATTCAAATACATTGTTTAGACTCCACCCAAGATTAAGATCTCTAGACCATCATCAATTATTCCATCCATTCCCATCTCATCTCAAGAGCATGTCTTTGACACATGACTAGTATTGGCCATACCATGGATGCAACTATTGCAATTTGAGAAACAAGCTAGACAACACTTGGTGCTTATTGAGCCACCCAAGCTAAGTCTAAAATTTGATGAAAATACTAACCAATTGAAAGAGATCATAAAGATAAAAATGACAAGTGCTAATAAATAAATTGAATTCAGAGGAGAAGAATAATTATTCAACTTGACACATAAGAGAATAAATCAGCATGGTGAGCATGATGAGTTTGAAGAATACCCCATATCTGTGGTAGATGCTATAGGGGAAGTGTTAAAGAAAATATTTTGTGGCCTCCAACAAAAAAATAAGAGGCTGGAGTCTAAACCCAAGATTAAAGCCCCAAAAGATATTCTGGAATAAGTATAGAACGTTGCTTAATCAATATATGATTTGGTATGTCCTATCAATAGAACATGAAAAGAGTCACAACCTCAATGGCACATGGAAGTAGAATTTCACAAGGCCTTAAAAAGATTAGATATCAAATTACATATAATAACAAAGACAATTAGGGATAATTCATACCCAGAGTTGAATCTATTGACAATCCCAAATATTATTTTGGCTCATAATTATATTAACAGTACACGAGATGATCTTATGGAGTGGCATCTAGCAATGAAAAGCCAGTTAAACAGTTAACTAGTTAAGAACACCAAGCCACAAAATTGTTTGGAGACATGCACATCTCTTTTATATAAAATCCACTAGGGTAGATAGTCAACAAGACATTACTCGACACCTTGTTTCAAACCTCTGTTGATCATTTTAAAGCAAACCTTGAGGATATACTTTATGAAACTAGTGATCAAGTTGTCCAATTAATCACATTTGCTAAAGAAAATATAGATCGTGCACATGCATTAAACAAATCATTTTATACTTCAATGATCATACATGATAAATTAATGGATTAAATTCTTGTTATTTCAAGCTACCCAATATCAATTTTGAAGTGGTTGAATTAGATTTTGCCTTATGTACTATGCCTCCAAGAAGAAGGAGAAGCAAGAATAGTTGGTTGCTCAAACAAGGTATTCACAAGTTCAGACCATTGTTGTAGCACCTTCAGTTAATTCCATAGTTCAAGTTCCTTAAACAATTAGTGCCATGTCATCAATGCCTATTTTCAAAATACCTAGTCATAATTTACTAATTAGAGTTTAGTTTAGTTCAACTTTGGCTACCATTGATAATATGCCTAAGACATCATAGTTTAATTTTGGGGTCTACTTTTGGTATCTTTATATCTATGCTTTATCGATAAACAATTTTTTGTACATGCATGAATGGAAAACTAAATCATGACCAATAATTTATTTTTAGTCTTTTGTACATGCAATCATGTTCTGAAGATGAACTGGTTCTCATCCAGAACTATTTATACACGTTTCTTATACATTGTAAATGGAGGATAATTTTGGAAAATAATGCAAGTGACTAAAATTTTCTACAAGTGTTATGTGAGTTTGTGTAAATGTGTTGTCTCTTCCAACTTTCTATGTTTTATTGGAGTATTTTCATTAAGTTGATAAATCTGTAGTACACTAAGTGTGTGTTATTTGCAGTGATAAGATTGAAAATTTTGTTAGTCTTGTTAGTTCTTTGGTTATAGATCATACTTATTAATTGTTAGTGGCATTGGATATGCATATAAATATAGGACTAATAGCATCTTTGATTGTAATCAATGGATCTTTCTGCAATCATTCCCATAGGCTCTTCACTGTGTTTGTTTGTATATTATGCTTTCAACTAATACACAATAGACATTGGTTTGTGACATGTGCTTGACCTTTTATAGTAAGTTAGCTTGTAAGGTTTTAGTCTATGATTGGATCATATGATTCCTTTTTATGCCTTATCATTCCCTCGTTTTTATCTTTTTTTGGATAGATTCACCTTGGCTTAGATCCATCCATCCACCTCAATTAGAATTTAAATTTAGAGTTAGACATTTGTCATATTTGAACCATCAATGATAAATAACCACTTCTCTCATTGCTATTCCAACAAATTTTTATTAATAAAATTGAGACCTACAATCTGTGCCTTGGAGTGAATTTTCCCTAATCCTAAAACATTAGGGACCTTCCCGTCAATTTTTTTGGTGTGCATGAAACCCACATCAACAAATATATTATTCATGAAACTATTTTATACATGTCAAAATATATTGGACAAAACTTTCCATAGATATTACACATTTGGGATGTTAATGACGGGAAAGATAGATTGGAGGACAACCTTCTTATAAAAAGGAAATGAAGCAAGCTTGGTGTGTATTTAAATTCACAAAAAATTCTAACATGTATGTTACATGTTTGATTATCAAGGCTTGTTGAGAGAGATGCCATAGATTGGTTCATTCTCTTTAATACTTTATAAATGGTCATGGATTGAAAGATATCAAGAAGAGAAAGATAGTCTATAAAATTATTGATTAGAAACAACACCATCCATGAAAAAACCTACCCCTTGAACTGCAGAAAACATGGCTAGATCAACTTATTGTTAATTGGATGTGTTCATATTTAGAAACTCTTCATGACAAGAATCCAAGGAGTGTAACTGATGAAGCATTGGACACAATGAGAGGATACAAAGATTGGGTAAGTTGGATATGTATTATATACTTTGCATGATTTACACCCCTCATCGAATATATACCATGGCATACATTAGTGATGGTACCACAAGGTTTTTTATAGTGCTTTTGTTTTTTTTAGCCCATGGGTTTTTGCCTATAATAATGTGTAGGTGGTTTATTTCCCATGGATTTATACTCATTATATTGAAATACCACATGAACGGTTTCCTATTGATGTGTTTGTAAATACTTGCACATGAATTATCATATTGTACATGGTTGAGTTAATGCAATAAGAAAGAAGGTTGTTTTTTTTGTGCTATGTTTTTTATTTTTATTTTTAATTATTTTTAATAATTTTTGAAAGGGTTTTCTCCGATGAAAATATCATGTATCATGTGTGTTCCATTTTAGTTTCTATTACAACTTTACATTTTTATAACATTACTTCCATGCATAAGTTTATCAACCCCTTTCTTTTTATTTGGTATTAGAGCTAGGTTATAGCTTTTTTTTTTAAGAGCTACATAATTTTTTTCATGTGATAAACTATTTCTTAAGTGGGAATTTTGTGCATGAGAATATTTGTGTAATGTAAAATGAGAGTGGGCACAAGAATAAAAATTGACAAATTGAATGGCCAACACTTTAGTTATGGAAGTTGAAGATGAGTGGGTTGTTGTGTTAAGAAATGATCTTCTGGATATTGAGGCAAAAGATTGGGAAAAGATGGATCAGAAGGCAAATAGCTCAATTAGATTCGGTATTGTTGAATGTCTCTTGAGGAATGACCATTAATGCACTTTGGGATAAGTTAGAGACTTTGTATAAGATAAAATTTCTAGTGAGCAAATATTTTATTTAAAAAGGGTGCATTCTCTAAGGATCAATGACTATGTTTCCATGATAAATAATTTGAATGTGTTTAACATTATGGGAAGTCAATGAATTTCAATTGATATTAAAATGGAAGAAGATGAAGTGTATTAATTTTCTATGTTATTTTTTTCTTTTTCATGATTCATGGAATAATATTTTTGTGACCATTAGTAGTACTACATCTATATTAGTGCTTGAGGATGTATTTATATCTATTCTATCAGAGGAATTGAGGTGAAAATTCATGGAGGATTATCATACAAAGAATGCCTTGTTTGTGAGAGGTCATCCCTAAAAAGAAATAAAAAAAAGTTAGGGGGAAAACAATGAAAACCGAGAGGTAAAACTAAATCTATATGAAGAATTAGGAGGAAATGTTGGAATTGTGATAAAATTGGGAACTCCAAGAAGCATTGTAAATTTTAAAAAATTGAGAAGTCCCCTGATGATGTTGCCTTTATAGAAACAAAGTATCCAACAAAGGCTTAGGGGATCCATACTTGGTAGCATCAATACACATGCATGCCATGATGCATGGTTGATTAACTTGATGGCTTCCTTTCATAAGTAGTAGTTTTGTGAATATGGAAATATTAATGGAGGTCATGTCTTCTTTGGAGAGAAATTGACATATAAGATTATAGACCAAGGAGGATTCAAGTTGATATTTAAAGGCAATAGGGTTAAAACCATCCCTGGTGCTTTGTACATTTTGGGTTTGTCTAGAAATTTGATATCTTTATGAAAGATGAAAAATGTGGGTGTGCAGGCAATATTTAACAAGAATAACTGCATTATAGTCTGTGGAAAAATAACTTTGGAAAGAGTTCACATTGGCATATTTAACATGAACTAGAAGAGGAAGGATCTCAGACTTCAGTTTTGAGAAGATCTTATCAAATTGTACAAAAAATAGAAAGATGTAGTACACCTTATTTTAATTTGGCTATTTTTTGTCAATGTTATCTGTTATTGTTGAACATTCTAAGACTGTAAGGGATGACCTTAATTCAAAAGATTTTTTTTGAAGAAGGTTATTGGCCCCAAGTTTTTGCCAAGTATAGCAATTTAGATCAATTTTTTTTACTCAAACAACATGGGAGGCACACACAAATTTAAAGAATAATGTCTAAATGCAAGGGGCACAAGACACAGGTAGAATAGGGGAAGCCCCGATTTTGATCAAGCCCAATAGAGCACCATCTAGATTAGTAGTATGTGAGGAAGTGGTTGAAAAGATATGCCAAGAAACTAGGGAATGCTCATATATGGAGGGTTTACCATGTATTAGTATGTGTTGATGATGGTAATTTGGTCAGCGGGGAACATAAAGCATAATAAACAAGGAAGTTACATGAACTATAGAGTGCAAAAGAAGCTCCAATTAAAGAATATGGCAGAGAACGAGTCTTTAGGCATGGAAACATTAATACAATCCATTACATGAAATGGACTTGAGCTAATCTAGTGTGGCGTGACATGAATCTATGAATTTTTTAGTTAAAGAAATCCAATGTATTATTGTTAAGCCCCGCTATTATTATAAATCTATTGCACATTTTGTGGGGTGCATGTTTATTAAATGTAAATGCAAGGTGTTTGATAATCCCACCTTGATTATGAAATTAGGATTTTAATACTCTCATTCTTGTTGAAGATATTATTGGAATAATGTTGTTGGATCTAATATTGTTATCATTATGGATTTAATTGTCTAGAGCAAACATGCAATTCTGAGCATTAATAAAACAAGACAAGAGATTTATTTAATGATGGTTATCATATTTTATGTTGTTCATTGAGTTTTAAATGCTTATGATGGTGTGTAGTATTCAAATATTTGTATAATGTTTAATCAATGTTCAATAAGTTAAAGTGTTGGTTGTGCCCATGTTGTAGAAGCTAAAAAGGTTCTTGGTTTGTCTTCTATGCAATTAACACAACTACACTTTGTTATTCTCTCTTTGCACCTTGGGTGAGCACACAAGTTCTATTATAGTAGCGAGTATCAATGTTAGGGTAAGCACAACTTGCACAAAAAAATGGTAGCTACATAGGAAAATACCCCAACATTTTAGTTCCATTTTAGGGACACTGTTGAATTAGTTATAGAAGATGATGCGATAATGTTATTCACCAAATTACATTGAATAATGTTGAGAGATGGTTAGAGGATTTGGAGTGTACCTTTGCATAGAATCATCCCAACCTAGGAAATATAATTCCTAAAAGGGTGATATAAGAGAATTTGCAAGAATCCACTATATGGAATATTTTTTTGTGAGCTGCTTAGACATCTTTACGTATGGTTGGTTGTATATGTTATGGGTCAAAGTAGGAATTGCAACAAAAATTATATTTGGACATGAGTGTGAATTGAGAAATTATATTGTATCAATACAATTTGTACCAAAGCAATAGACATGCGGTGGAGGGGCACATTGAATAACTATTTATTATAATTCAAATCTCTACGTACTCTTTTTTAGAGGAACCAAAGTACCACTTTTTATGTGAGTCTAGAGTGTCCTATTTAGCACAACTACCCTTAGAAATTAAGAAGTTGATGGTAGAGTAAGACATTGAGAATCTAACCATAGAGATAAAATATATTACATACGAGCTAAGCAGATTGTTGGAGATGGGTGGGCAAGTTTTGCATGAAGAAGTTGTAAAGGGTGGAAAGCCAAAGAAATTTAACATGGAGAGACCAAATGATCATGAACTTAGACAACACATATAATGTTGGAAAAAAGTGATTATTGCCATGGACACTAAGGAGAGGGGAGAGTTGAATCAATGAGATCCCATGAGGACTTGCGTAGGGAGGGAAAGGCATGAGGATGACTCTCATATTGATGAGACACACTCCAATGAATAAGAAACATGCACTATTGAGTAGGATGACATTTTGGAGGAGATAGATGAAGTCACTTTAGACCCTAAAAAAATGCATAATCTCAGAGTATTTGAGGAAACACCCACCCAATATTTACCTAAATTTCTACCTCATGCATTTCTTACACAGACAGAAGGAAGCGAAGGAAATCATGGGGATTTGTCTCAAATAACAAAGTTTAAGAGACAAGAGGTGATAGGGATAATTTTATATCAAGTGATATCCTACAAACCATTAAAGTTTTGGTTTACACTATGATGGTTTGTTTTCTCTATAACTAACCCAATAATGCCATGGTAGTCTCTCTCTATGCCTCAGGTTAATGTGTAATATCACTTTGTGATATGCTAGTGTGATGACTATCATTGTTAAGGTAAGTGCAAATGATGAAGAAAAAATTATAGGCACATAGGAAAATACCCCAATAAAGACCATAACTAAAGAAATAGAGTTGCTGGATAAAAATATGACATGGGGTATAGTAAAATTTCTTGTTAGTAAAAAACTTGTTGACTGCAAATGGGTGTTCAAGAAAGAGTACAATGCAAAAGGAAAAATGAATAAGTATAAATCTTGTCTGGTATAAAATGAGATTTCCTAGTTAGAGGGAATTTATTTCAGTGGGATTTGTTCTCCTATTTGTAAACTAACTTATACTAGATTTAGTTTTATTATTGTCACTAATTTTGATCTTGTAGTAGAATAGATTGATGAAAAGACAAAATATCTCCATTGGGATGCCAAGGAAGAGATCGACATGGTGCAGCCACAAAGTTATAAAATGGAAGGAAAGGATGTCTTGATTTTATAACTAAATACATCTCATTACAGTGTGAAAAAATAACCAAAGATGGACATTCAGATGTTTTACAGTTATATGCTAGGACTTGGGTTTGTACAAAGCAAAGATGATCATGGTGTGTATTATAAACAAGTTGATGATAACTTTGTTATCATAGTTTTGTGTGTGGATGTCATTTTTTAATTGGTAACAAAAAGTAAATGTTTAATAAAATTAAATCTCAGTGTGATATAAAGGACCTGTTTGCTAAAAAATTCATTTAGAGCATGAAAACCAAAAGGTGTCAACCAAATAGAAATGTGGTTGATTCAAAGGAAATATGTTGAGATGATATTGCAAAAGTTAAAAATACAATAATGTAAACCTACGAGTAATTATTTTCCTATTGGTTTAAAATTATGTTTTGGTCAATGTATCAAGACACAATAAGACATTAAGGACATGTCTTAGGTTCCTTATGTAAGTGTTTTCAAAAACCTTAGTTATGCTATGACATGTATTGAACCTGACATTTTATATGAAGTGGGAGTTGTGGGAAAATATATGTCAAACCCAAGGAAGGAAAATTGGATTATTGTGAATAAGATCTTCAAATATTTTCATGGCACTTTAGATTTTTTAATATGTTACAAAGGAACCCTTGAGTAGAATAAAACAAGCAATGCAAAGGGTTTTGTTGATGCTAATTGGGCTAGAGATATATTGTCAAATATTTAAAAGTAGTTATGTGTTTAACATGTTTGGTGGTGTTATCAACTAGAATAACAAGATAAAGGTAATTGTTTCACTTTAAAATATAAAGGCCAAGTACACGTTTACAAGTTTTTTTAATCAAAATTTGGAATTAACTAGTGTGTTAACTCTAATTAAGATGAAATGAATTGAAGGTCATAAGATACTATAAATGACTTAAAACTAATGGAATGAAAATAAAGTATTGAAATGGACAAAAACTTGAATGAATGAAAGAAGTTAACTATGTTAAAAATAAAGAAGATAAAATGACTCAGTTGATTACTATCTGTAGGCATATTTCACTTATACTGATTATGCACATAAAACTAAAACATCAATTATCACTATTTTGGGTTAAAATCAGTTGGAAGTAGTCATAATCAATTGCCATTACTATCCTCTATAGGTCAAACTTGACCTTCATGGAAAACTATGAAAATTATGGCATAATCACCTGCACTTTCTTGAAATACAATTGCATGCAAAAAAAACCCTCACTTGTGCATTGATGATTTTTAAATGACCTCCTCAAGGTTGAAATCCCACTTGATTTTTTGATAGTTGAAAACATGCAAAAATAAATGAGGGAGTATAATGGGTTGAACTAAACCCAATCACCCCCATGATGATTGAAATTTTCCTACATATCCAGAGTACTCCGAAGAGAGAATCAAGCCCACGTATTTCTCCCTCCTAGAGTGCGTAGTGTAATTGTGCTCCTTTTGCTACATGTATGCATATATAGATAGCTTGAATACTTGATAATACTTTACTTTAATTGGATAGAATAGGCTCATTACTTAGCTAAAGGTTGATTCAAATGAATAATATAAAATTTGGAAATAATATGGAAGCTTTGCTCAGTGTGAAATAGTATAAGTGTGCCTCAATAGTTAATTTATAAATGGTAGAATAAATGGCTTAGAGGTGTATTTGTAACAATATAAATGGGTGAAACCTCATGATACCTATCCTAAAAATATAAAACAACCCATAAGGGGGATTTTAATTTTGAAGAAGAGTTATTGATGGGAAGGGGCAAAATTGACCCATAAGGTTAGGATCAACTAGTGATCTTGAACCATGCAGGTCAATTCTTACCTGGAAGGGTGACATCTGATCTTGAGGATTTTAAATGCTCATAAAATTGCTAAGAGAGCTTTTTAGTGATTTAAAATATTTTATATAGGTTTAAAAAAATAACTTAGAAGGGATGGGTTTGTACAAATAATTAGAATAGAGTGAGGTGGAAAAATATGACTAATTTAAGTGCCCAAGTCAATTAAAGTAAACGTGGGATAAAATTGGCGTTATCAAGTATTCATGACTAAATTTGAGTATCTACCTTCCCTCCCCCATTAATATAGAAATGCAATTACGAGAGTAAAAGGAAATATATACATTACTATGTAAAACACACTTTGCCTTTGAGTGGATATTTTAATTATTCAAGGCAATTTAACTTGGAAACTACAACAACTCATAAAATAGTCACTTTTTCATTTGAAACTTCAAAAAAAATCTTGAACTAATAAAATTGAAAATTTGAAAAGAGGGCAAGGGAGGAGTACACATATAAGTTTGAAATCAATGTTTCTCTTGTAACTTTACTTGAAGATGGTGTTTTCTTGAAATAATGGATAATTATTGGTTCTTCTGAAGCACTTGGAGGGATTGGTTCATTTTTTGAACCATGGTGAATTGAGGGTGATCAAGCACTAATGTAAGAATAAATGATAATATATAACAAGATAACAATGAATCATAAACAAGATAAATGTACAAAAATAAATATATTATCTTAAAATTAACCAACATCATAACATGCAAGACACAAAGTGATAAATGGAGAAACTAAATAAATAGAAGAAAACTCCACATGCACTAAGAAGGAAAACTTATAAAAATATTATCTAGATTAAAATATTCATGAGTAGTAAGAATAATTAAGAGAATAGAGAATAAAAATTACCTTCAAGTTTAGAGAAGCGTGTGATTTAAGCTATGAGAAAGAAATGACACTTCAAGTGTTCTAAAAAATAAGAGGAAAAAGCTCTTTAAATTTAACTAGTGAGCCAAAGTGAGTTACAAAGAATCTCCATCATAGCCTTGCACAATATTCTTAGTGTGTGCCTATTGTAACTAATCCCAATGAGGTAAGGGTTAAGTGTGTTACAAGAGTAGTAGAAGTTACAAGTGACATGAAACTCCAAGATTCCCTTCAAAAGGGACAAAAGAGGTTTGATATCTCATAAATTTGGAATATGTGAATTTAAATTTTACGTAATAATAAATATGCAAATTTGGAAAATTTAATATACCCAAATAAAGATTAATCTCCAACACTCTCCCTTAATATTTATTTGGGGTTACAGAAGATGAGAAAACCTTAAACAAAGAAGGGAGTTGACATTATATAGTACTCCCATTTGAAGACAACTTATTTCGAGAGGAACTACACATTCACATTAAGATAAAAAAGAGAAGAAGAGTAAAGGTGTATCCAAAATTATTTAAAGGATGAAGGTGTGGTCATCTAAAATATCCTGAGAATCCATTCGAAAAATGTGGTTAATCCACTTTGAAAAAAAAGACCAGCGAAAAGGAGATGGTAAAAATGATCCACTATAACCTACAAAACATAAAATCTAACACCAAATCTTTGGTTAAGTAAACATATGGAAAAATATGCCATAAAAAATAGGATCTACATACATTTAATGTAATAAAAGTAGATGTAGAAAAATCCTTGAGGAAGAGACAACTTACAAAGTGCAAATTCTAGATAGTGCACAGTTAAAAAATAATTGTCAAAAGACGATATACTAAATGTAAATCCACCTTCAACAATTTTAACAATCAGCATGATAGGTCAAAGGAAAAATAATTTATGCATAGGAAATGTTCTTTGTTAATGAAATTAGCTCCAAAAAGGCATATTTTTGAGTAAGCATAAAACCATGGAAAACAAATTCAAAGTTTGAACCATACAAAAAGCTACATGATAATAACCATTGAGGAGAAATACAGAAAAAATGTAGAAGCATTAGATTTTTTGTTATGTTTTAATATGAATTAAAAGGATGAAATATCCAAATAATTAATAAAATAGAAGCAAGACATCATATGATAAAATAGATGAAAAAAATTAAAGAAGTCTTTTTTTTTTTATAATCCTTTTTTAACTTCTTTAAAAATATGCATAGTAATGCATAAAACAAAATGCATGATTCCTTGGATATTGATTTGTAATTGAAAATTTTTAATATATAAAACTAAAAAAAAATTGCACAAGAGTAAAATTGAATCATTCAAAGAGTATGATGTGCCACATGCCAAAGTTTGACACAAGAAACAAAGTAAGTAAAGACACCATAGGAATAAAAAGGAATTTTAATGAAAGGTATTATAGAATTACAAGTAAAGAAAGGTAAATAAACTAAATAATATGAAACAAAGTATTACCATGCATAGCTAAAGGATTCCAACACATTGCTTGCAATATAAATAGAACATTTGTCAGAAGAAATAATATTGAGAAATATGATAACACCACTTATCAGATGTAAAATAAGCACTAAATTACTAGTAAAGAGTGTTAATCATATGCTTCGATGAATGAACAAGTCATAAAAAGTCATAATTATAAGGAAAATACCTTGAGAAAAGAGATAGCCTTAACCAAAAAAGACACTTTCAAAATTAAAATGCTAATGATAATTTATAGGAAATAGAATGTTTGATAGATAGATTACAATTTTGAAGGTGCAATATTAACTATAGTATGTTTTAGTTTTAAAGAAAGGAGGTGTGAAACCAAAGGTGGACACCAATGGAAAGAGAGAATAAAGGAAAAAATAATATCTAAAATTCTATTTAAAAAAAAAACACCATGCGACAAGACCATTTACTACAGCTCATGAAAAAAAAAGAAAAATGAGTAAAAACATCTTGAATTGAGGGATTAAAGGAGTAAAAAAAATAAAAGGAGGACACCACTCAACATAAGTATTTATTAACATAAAATGTCACTAAAAAATGATAACTAAACATTGAAATAAGACATTATAGAGTGGATAAGGATGCTAATACAAATCAAAGAATAAGATGCCAATATTTTGATGTAAAATGGATTGAAAATATGAATAACAGGGCACCAAAATAGATTTAAAACATCCAATTATCATTAATAAAAAGCTATAAATAAAATGAATAATAGGCAAATTATTGTCATATTGATTATGCATTAAAAACTATCATGTATTACTAGGTATAAAGACACTAAAAAATGTTTAAAGGATTTTATTATAATGCCAATGCTAAGAGTATACTCTTCATGCATGAACACTATTATGCAATACCATATAATGCAGTTTGAAAGGCCATAAAATAAATACATTACTGTTTAACCCTTTTTAAATTGGGTGAAGCTTAAATGGGTAGAATAACATAATTAAATGGATAAGTAAAACTATTCTAATATAGGATAATTAATTTAATAGAGATAACACAATATACTGAATCTATAAAATTATCAGATATAGAAAGTACAATGCCAATTGATATTTTGATAATTCTAATGTGAAGATTAGATAATACTTAGTTTGTTTATAAATGTGCATGCAAATCTAAGATGTATAAAGGTGGAATCAGGTAATCTAATGCTCAAGACCTAGTTTTTATATTCTAAAAATATTGTTTTTAGAGGCTTGGACACTTGTGTTGACTTGTGGACACTTGCATCGATGCTTTTATCTGTGGTTTGATGATTTTTTCATGTATAAAATATTTGTTATATTAAAAATGACCACTTGTTACTATTAGAGTTTTCTTTTGCCTTTCGTTGATGTGTATGGATCAGGCACACATGCTCTATATTATTATTTATAGCTCAAACCCTATTTCCCCACCTTGGGTTAGGTAACCTTGAAAAAATGATTAGTGGGCTTATGAATTTGATTTGACATCATAAGCCCATTTGTCAATGAGTGCTACCTACATAGCCAATACTCCAAGATGGGCCTCAGACATATGTATTTCTCTCTTAAGTGTGGGCTTGTGTGTGCATAAGGGTGTGATATGTTATATGTAAGGGCATACAATGATCTAGCTTTTAATTTGAAAAATAATACTCATGGTTATTTTTTGAATGTTTTATACCTATATTGTGATTGTTTCTATGACTAATATATAAATATAGAATAATAGGTCAATAAAACTTAGTTATGCAATTGATTAAATGAGATTGAATAAGTGCTTGCTTGGTATTTTCTAGATGGCTAATGAGTAGTATTTGAGTTGTATTTATACCACACCTTTTGAAAATATCTCACTAAAGGGTTAAATAATATAAATAGGTTGAGCCATATATTTTGAAATATTTACAATTTGGATGACTTTTGAGGTATGAACACTTGATAAGAAAACTAGGCACCGACATTGATGCTAATGTACATTTGTAAAATGCAAGTGTCAAGTAGATTAGAAAATTATTGAAGGTCTATAACTGACAGTGAAGGATATAAATCATATTTTAAGATTTTTTTAGGGTACAAATGATCTGGGTCATTATAATGATAGAGTTAGTCCATAAAATAAGTAGTTAGGCATAATGAGATGGTGAATACAAACCTTTTGATAACAAGAAGGTATCTAACTAAAGGTAGAGCCTTGATTAGTATTTTTAAGTGTATAAGACAGAGGAGCTATATATATTCATATTTTATTATCTAAAATTTCCCCCCTTTTAATCTAGTAATGCATAAGGATGAAATTATTAGGTTAAAGGAAAGAAATGAGTACGTAGGTGTGTAAAACACACCTTGCCTTTACTTGAGCCCTGGTCAATTTGTTGTCAATGTATTATCTCTAACCAAGAACATGTTATAATATAAATTAGTACATATAATATAAAATTAAATAATTAAAATGCTTTAAAAAGTAAAGAGAGTAAAGAAGGATTACACCAATGTGTCGATGAAACCATGTTGCCCCTTGGTACTTTGATTTGGTAAATATGTTTCCTTATGAAGCATTGCAGTTGAGAGAGGTTTATAATTTAACCTTATAAATTTAAAGAGTGACATTTTGAGGGTAACTATACCCCCAATCTAGTGTGAAGGGGAGTTATGACATGACCATTGAGATAACTGAATCTCAATCATACAATTCAAGTGAAAGTATAATAAATCTTAGTTAAGTGATATAAACTAACTCACCCTAAAAAATGGAAGTAGTGATAAAGATGTTGAGGGTATAAAATATCAACCAAACTACTCAAAAGATCTAAAAAGCATTTATAGGAAAGGCTCAAAATGATGCGTCTTGGTAAATATAATGCTTCTTGGTAAAATGTTTTGAATATGTATTTGTAATTTTTGGTGAATTTTTATGGTGTATGCACCTATAATGTGTATCAATATAAATTATATTACAAAATATAACCTTTTATCTATAACTATGTATAATATTTGTTACAAATATGAGAAAATCTATCCCAAATGTATAAAAATGAATGTTAAATGTATAATATTTTGGCCCAAGTGTATATTTGAATCATGTAATCAAATTATACCAATTGTGTATGTGTGAAGTCATGTATCTATGGCATGCCCCCTTTTGAGATGATGGGAGTGAAATATGGTAGTCACCTCACCTTAAAAGGATAAAATCACTATATTATATGTGTATGAACCATGTAGCATATAGGAGTGACATGTCTATGTAGTTATATCAATGAAGCCTACAATATGTGATCACAACAAGCCCTAAGATCCATGATATGGATCATGGCAATGTCTATAAAATAATTATAAAAAATCAATAAACAATAAAGCACAAACATAAGAAGACTCAGTGTCACATAAAATGGGTCTAAGGAGACCTCAAACAAGGGCATGTTCAAATTTTGCACACTCGAAAGGAAGACATATTCAAATATCCACACAATAATAAATAACAATCAATGACACATGGGCCTAAAAATAAGATACACATTCAAATGTTTAAAAAACAAGATAATAAAAAATAAAAAGTGCACTCAAGGAAGTGACAACATGAATAAATGAAATATAAATAACTAACATAAGCATATCATACCAGTCCTTACGTATATGTATTAGTAAAAAATGTCATGTAACATAACATATCAAGTTCAAAATATAATATTTAATCATGAGTATATGCATATGTAAATATTAGTATATAAGTTCAACATGAAAGTGGAAAAGTGATCATAAAACAATATAACATGTATCAATCATGATCAAATAGAAGTAAGATGCCCTCGATGTAGTGTGTCACATGGGAAGAAGAAAAGTCCAACATATACATATGGAAGTATCATGGATCTGGTGTAAGTTTATATCACACTCAAGTACATGTTAAACTTATGTGTATATAAAATAAATGATATGATATCTATTAACATAAAATAAACAACATAGATGCTAAATAGCTAGTAAACATGTGTATGCTAAATAATTTTTATAATTTTGATTTTATTTGAATGTTTTTATATTTTATTGGAATCAATATTTTTTTGGATTTTTGAAATATTTGAAAGGAAAAAGTGTATCCTATGATCCCATATAGGGGATATTCATGGAAATATTTTAACTTAGAATATGATACATCAAACTAGTGATACTACCAAGGGGCATGCATAGGGGTCATATCTATAACTGTAGAATATGTGGTACTCTATGTACATTTCATAGGACTCTATGGTTGGGAATAAGTAATAGGAGTAGTGGCTCTTGGATCCCATTATTTATGATCTTTGGTTTCTTTGTGTAGTTGTAATTTGAACATGCTTATTTTATCTTAGAAACTAAGTGGACTATGTAGGTGTATATGAGGACTTTGTGGACTCCATTGTGTATCTCTTAAGTATCTACCACTTATAAAATGGGATTAACTATTACTTACCCTTTTTGTAATGTACCTAGATAGGGGAATAACTAGTAAAAATAGTATCATGTAATAGTAATGCATGTGGGACTCTTCATGTATGTTGTAATATGCAAAATTAGATAAATACTAGTTATATTACATCCATGTTCCTTTTATGAAAGGAACAAAATTAAATCATGGGCCACTTCAAGGGGGATACCTCCTTTGAGCAATACTCAATTACAATAACTCTTCGATGATCTACAACATCACTTGCCCCTTTATTTGTACTATCTCTTATCTACCCATCTCTTTAGTCTAATGTATGTGGGACTATTCATCTAATACATTACTATTACATGCTACCATTTCTAATATTTATTCTCTTATCTAGGTACATGACAATTGTGATGATAAGAATCTTGTATGTTGAAATATATAAAATCAAACAAATACTGGTTATATTAAATCCATGTTCCTTTTATGGAAGGAATGACTCTAAATAGTGGGCCACTTCGAGGGGGATACCTCCTTTGAGAAATGCTCAATTATAATAAATCTTCAATGATATAAAACATCACCTCCCCCTTTATTTATACTATCTCTTACCTATCCATCTCTTTAGTCTAATGCATGTGGGACTATTTGTCTAATGCATTACTATTACATGTTACTATTTTTACTAGTTATTTCCATATCTAGGTACATTACATTCCATCCCCTTTAAATATGTTTCACCCTTGAAACATGATAAGAATTAGGAGGAGGACCAAATGAAAGCTAGACCAAAAATAAGTTGAAGACCAGATAAAAGCTTTGTCATGCATGCATTTTTGCTTCCTCTCCTTTTGTTTGTGTTGTGATAGGAATATGTACAATAATAAAGTGAATATAAGCACTGAAATAGGAGGTAGATGTGCATAAATATGAATGAGTGGATTAAACATAACTATAATATGGTAATGAGAGTCGAGCAATGGAAGTTAAAGCTTGGCAATGATCACCTCAAATCTAAAATAGAGGTACACAAAATAGTAGTCCATGTAAACCAACTGAGGACACATGTCATCCCCCTTAACATTGTTTCTCAAGGGAGGTAGAGCCTCAATTACCTATTTGGGATCTATGATTATCATCTTGGGCTCATTTGGGGTCTACTCAAGCATGGTGGTTATCTAAATGGACTCATTGGAGGAGTGCTCGAGCAATTCAAGTTCTTGCTTTGGTGATTTTGCCATTTGAGGGGGCATTGTTTGGAGACATTACTAGTTGATGCAGTCTTCAATGAGCTTGGTTAAGCCCACTGATTCCATCATTGTCTAAGGTTACCATATTTTTACTTCCACTCAAATCTCCTCTTGAAGTCTGTTGATGAAGCAATGAATGAAGAATGCATTAGAGGTGTCATTGGTTAATGTCTCAAACTCAATATGATATTTTTGAACAGTACTAGTTTGTCGAAGCTGAGTTAATGCACCAGTGAGATGAATTTTAGAGAGAATGGGAAACCCCATGAGAAATAGAGGATTGGATGTTTGTTACAACAAAAAATGCATCCTTTACAACACAACTAATTTTTTGATTTTTTTAAAAATTTATTTATTTATTTATTATTTTTTAAAAAATTATATCAGTCACTAAAATAGTGATAAATTTTAAAATACTAAATAAAAATAAAAAACATAATTTTTTTGAGAAAGCTAAGATAGAGGCACACCAAACCCAGAAATGGTTTGACATGATTTGTTATAGTATGAGAGAAGTTTAATAAAAACCAATCAGGTTTTTTGATAGAAACAAAATTCTACAGCTTTAATTGAAAATTTTTTGCTTCAAATTTAAATTAGAATGAGATAAAAGGGTGTAGATATAACTTATTGAAAACCTCCAAGATGAAATGAAGCTCCCAAATACACCTATCCAAATTGTGTCTGCAACAAAGATCACAAAAATATCCCTAGAAAGCACTTTGATACCAGATGATAAGAAATCTATATGCTGTAATATGAAAATCAGAGAAATACTGGCTATATTAAATCCATGTTCATTTTGTGAAAGTAAAAAATCCAAATAGTGGGCCACTTCGAGGGGGATAACTCCTTTGAGCAACACTCAATTACAATAAATCTTCAATGATCAACAACATCACCTGCCCTTTTATTTATATTATCTCTTACCTACCCATCTCCTTAGTCTACTGTATGTGGGACTATTCATCTAATGCATTATTATTACATGCTATTATTTCTAATAGTTATTCCCCTATATAGGTACATTACACATTTATGCATGATTAACCTTAGTAGTTTTATAGTTAGATGTCTTGGAATAAATATATTTTGTTCAAGTGGATGTTTATAGGTATTTTGGGAACTATAATTACCCTATTTGTATGAATGTATTAAATACACCCATGCATTATGGAAGGTACATTACAAAGCTTATGCATCTAAGGTCATCCTAATAACATATATACTCATGTGTACGTCATAATAGACAAGGTAGTGACCACATGCACCAATTAAATCGTATAGGTAAATCAATCTTACATATAACCTAATGTGATGTTCCATCGAATGATCTAACCATTTTGGTTGAAGGGTATAACTCATAATTTTTATATCCCAAATGTGTGAGTAATGTCATGGTACATATGTTCTCACCAGAAATGTTAGAAATCATAACATTGTGTATAAGCTGATGATCAAGGTATGCTCTAATATACAATGGGTGAAGATTCAAATAATAATCCAAAATTTCACTCTCATCAAATTTAATATAAGGTCTCTAAACCATAAGAGATATAGTACATGTAAATGTACAAATAATATCATCTAGTGGGTGCCCATAATGTGGTGGATGATATGCATTATATTCCATTTGCATTATCTAATTTTTCTTAGAATGATTCTATAATGGATCATAAAAAATATTTTGGTTTTGATGGTCACCAGGTTGTGACCCTAAATCCTTTAGATGATCATCAAAGGTAATCTATTGATTATAAATAAGGTCTTGGATCTTGTGTTTTAAGGTATAACATTTTTTTGTAAAATGCATCATGTATTGGTGATAATAAAAATATGCATTGAAATCATATCTTTTTGGTAGAGATTGACTCATATCAACCTCTATAAAAGGAGGGAGAGAAATGAGATGATACTCCACAAGCTTTTTAAGTAACAAATATGCAGGCTCATATAATTGTCTAAATCATCTATTAGATACATTGGATAAGATGAGCAACTTATGCTAATGTAATACTATATTAACCATTGTGGTTGCTTATTTTTTAGGTTTTATAGGTTTTACCTTATAACTTGGTTTGATATAAAACTTGGTAGTAGATATAGTTAGTGTGCTTGTTACATACTTAAGCTTGTTCAATGAAATAAGTTTCATTTCATGATATCAAATGATATGACATAAGTAATCAATATATTTAAACTTCTTAAAGACAATGTCATCATGAAATGGTGCTAGCAAACATTTCTTAAAGATATCTTGAAGCTCTTTATTTTCCATTGAATTTGTCATTTTGGACAACATTGTTTTGTACCTAAAAACATATTCATTAATAGGTTAATTAGTTCCTTATTTTATCTTTAATAATTTATGCATTTGACATATTTTTAGTGATATTGATTGAGAAATGTGATAGAAATTAATCTGTTAGAGCTTTGAATGCTTTCACTGATTGGATTGGTAAGTCATATAACCATCTTAAAGTATCATCTTTTAGGCTATTTGGAAATAATCTGGTCAAAAGTTTATCATTCAAAGCAAAACCAAGGCATGTTGCATAGAAATACTAAATATGCTATTTAGGATCACCCTTGACATCATAAAATGTGAACTTGGGTGCAATAAAATTGGTTGGAAAAGGGTGAGGATTATGCAATACATATTGTGAATCAATAACATGAGTTGATTTCAAATAATTTTGTTCAAAGTTGGTAACCTTAGCCTCCAAATCTTAAATAATTTTTAGAAGAGTTTACACAATAGACCCACTTATATTTAAATTTAAGATTTAATAAGTCAACAAAGGGGATTAAAACACCAACTATGTTAATGAAGGCATTGGAACTGATAATTGAGTTGAAGTATTAATTGTTCCCATGGATAATGTATCAAGAGTTGTTTTATTCTCAGGGAACAATGATTTGAAAACATATCCCATGCCACCATTATATATAGTATGAAATGTTGTGATCGATGGGAGGAATATTGAAATGTTTATGTGATAGGCATATCCAGTAGCCCTAATATTGATATCAATAGAGAGAAATGGTTTTTCACTAACACCTTTTTGATTTTTTAGTTTCCAATATAATATTTAGGATCTTGTGGAGGTATTCAAGATTTTCATGAATTCACTTTCAAAATAATTTAATTTATTTAACTTGTTCTTGATTTATTTGTTCATGTTCATTATGTATTTCATTATCTTCATGATCAAATTCATCTTCTATAAGAGTTTTTTCATTATTTTTCTCATTATCATTATTGACACTCTCATTATTAGCAAAAGTTGACATGGTATTATGTTGAGACATTTTAGGTCACCCAAGGGGTAGATCAAGATGTTGAATAGGAACATGGCCTAATATATGGCTATGCCTAGGTTACATACACATGACAAAACAAATGTGAATAAGTAAAAAAAGCAAAAACTTTAGAAGGATAAAAACACCAAATAAAACTAGGATTTATATGAGAAGATAGAGGGGTCCGGTTTACCAAATGTGTAACCCTTTTAGCTTGGGTAAGGGTTAAAGGGTTAGAATAGCCTAATCAAATGGATGAGTAAATATCTTCTAAAATAAGTCAATTAAATTAATTTAGATAACATAATATATTGAATCTAGAAAATTATCAAATATAAAAAGTATAATACTAATTGATATTATTATAACTGAGACACAAAGAAGAGATAATACTTAGATTTATAGATGTGCATGTAGATCTAAGATGTACAGAGGTAGAATTAGACAAAATAATGCTCAAGACCCAGTTGTAAGATTATAAAAATATTATTTTTGGAGGCTTGGACACTTACTTCAACCTGTGGATACTTGCATCGACATTTTTGTCTATGGTTTGATGATTTTATCATGTTTAGAATATTAATTGTATTGGAAAATGACTACCTATACTTGTTAGTATTTTTTCCACCTTTTTTTTTATGTGTTTGGGTCATGCACATATGCTCTATATGACTATGCATATATCAAACCCTAGTTCTTCACCTTAGGTTAGGTCACCTTGCCAAAAATGGGTTAGTGGGATCATGAAGTTGAGGTGAACTCAAGGACCCCTTTTTTAATGACTAATGTGTACATAACAAATAATCCAAGGAGGGCCTCAAGCATAGGTAGTTCACCCCTAAGTGTGGGCTTATGTGTATGCAAGGATTTGATATGTTATATGTAAGGGAATATAATGATCTAGCTTGTAAGTTGATAAATACTACCCATGAAGTATTCTTTTAATGTTTCAAACATGTAATATGAATGCTATAGAAATAATGAAGAATAAAGTAGTATAATTTAGTTGTACAATTCATTGAATGGAATTGAATATGTGTTTTATTGGTATTTTAGATATGGATAATGAGTAGGATTTGATTTATATTTATACCAATCCTTTTGAAAATATCTAATGGAAGGGTTAGATAAGACAAATAGGTTAACCCATATGTTTTTAAAGATTTTAAATATGGATGAATTTTTAGGTATAAACACTTGATAAGGAAATTGACACTAGTGTCCCTCTACAAAATGTAAGGGTTTGACATGGTAGAAAATTGCTAAAGGTATGTAACTAATAATGAAGGATATAGATCACATTTTAAAGTTTTTTGTAGTGTACAGGTGATTTAGATCATCACAATGATAAGGTCAGTCCATAAGATAATCAGTTAGGCATAGTGAAATGGAAAATGTGAGCGTTTTAGCAACAAGAGGGTTTAGAACTAAAGGGTAGAGATTTGATAGGTATTTTTTAAGTGTAAAAAAATAAGATGCTATTTATAGTCATATTTTAGTATCTACACTTATAGATTTATGTTTGAAATTAATGTTGTTAATGGAAATGAAAATAATAATATAGTTTAAAAATAAAAATGGCTTATGAGACAACTACCAAGACAAAACAATTGAATGTGTGACATCCCTTGCAAAAAAAATTTCATAATTTTTTTTTGCTTCTCCTCCACCTAAGAACCTACACAATCTTGAATTTAAACATTAAAAAATGAATTGATTTGATACAACGAAAGAATAAGTGATAATATCTAACAATATAATGTTGAATCATAAGTGAGATAAATGCATAAAATATAAGATATTACCTAAAAAATAAGCCACACCATAAAATGTGAGACACAAAGTGATAAGTGGAAAAATTAAATCAATAGAAAAAACCCCACATTAATAAGGAAGACTTACAAAATTATTCTTTGGATTGCAATCTTCATGATAAGAGAGAAGAAATAAGTGAATAAAAAGTAAGAATGACCTTGAAGTGTAGAGAATAATGTGCCTCAATCCATGAGAAGGGAGATGACACAAGTGTTCTAATAAATAAGATGAGAGAGCTCTTCAAATAGAGTTATTAATTCAAAATGAGTTACAAAGAGTCTATATCATAACCTTGCACAACCTTAGTGTGTTCCTAGTGTCACTGATCCCAATGGAATGATGGAGAAGTGTGTAACAAGTGTAAAAGTAGTTACAAATGGAATGGATCGCAAAGATTCCATTCAAAAGTGATAAAATAGGTGTGACACCCCATAATTTCATAATATGTGAATTAAAATTTCACATAATAATAAATACACAAATTTGGTATATTTAATATACTAAAATAAGGATTAATATCTAACACCCAATTTGAAGTTAACATGTATATAAAATAAAACTTATTGAGGGACACATAAATCTCAATTTGTGGTGTCTATCTTTAGAACCTCATGATAGAAATGGGTTGGAAGCCATAATGGATTCATAAGATAAAATGATGGAGGGTGTTGAATCTCCCATATGATTTATGCACTTTAACTGAATTGACTAATATAGATGGATTTTAGATTCAAATGTCACTTTGTTCCTTAGATCTTGTATGCTTAACCAAAATAGAATGGATAACATCTATGCTCCTACCATGACCATAAACAACAAGTAGTATTGAAAGTATGGCATGAATTTATATCATGCCCCCATGTGATAATGTAAAATCTACAACTACATATAGATGCAAATTTTGTAAATTCTACTTGAATCTTGTGCACATGTGTCCATGCATAGGTACCCAAAATACATGAATTATAATATGTTCGTATAATGTGAATGCATATGCATGCCACATGCCCCTATAATCTATACCAATAACTAAATTTTTTGAACCATTTTGTATTCTTTGAAAATGTTTTTGTACCCAAAACTATTTTTTTCTCATATAGGCTTATCTCATGTATGAAAATTTTGTTGAAATTCCCCCCTTATGAGGTTAGGGATGTATCTATAAATTCAATTTATCTCAAAATAAAATTTAATTTTATCATGTGTATCAAGATGTAATTATTAAATATCGTAGCATATGTGAAAATGTATGACATCATAATAAAATTTATATCACTCAAAACATGTATGTGACATACGAGACAAGGCCTAAAGTGTCAAATCTAGTTATATGTATCAATGAAGCTCATAGTAGTCATTGTAATAGGAAAATTCTACAAAATATTTAGTGTATGTTATGGTTCATGGACCTCAAAAAACTCAAAAAGGACACAAACACAAGTGCAATGTCATATAATAAATTGAAGGATGTACATAAAGGACATGTTTAAATATCACATAACAAAATATTTCACACATAAACTTTAGGGACACATGCAATCGACATGTTCAAATGTCACACAAAACATGAGGTCAAGGGCTATAAGCAATGGACATGTTTAAATGTTGAATACACCAAATAATGATTTCATATAAATGTGAAAACAATTTTCACAAAAGGGCCAAAAACCATACACAGTAGACAATCAAAGTCTAGTATACTATGTACAAGTGATAACAACAATGAAGCATATAACTAGACATATAATTTACACCCTTTATATGTAGTGTGATCATATCCTATTATATAACATAACCATGTACAAAATTTAAGATAAATATGTTATAAAGACATTTATAAAGAGTATATAGATCAACACAATATAGGAGTTATAGAATGGTAACGCCTGTAAATAATATAACCTTTGGATAATATTCCCCTAATATGGCATGGTCATTGGGTAGAGGTAAGTCCAACATCTAAGTTCATATACAATTTCTGTCTTGAATAACACTCATAAGTACTAGTGAAATGCATGCGATAGAAAAAATATGCTATTTACCAATCATGAGATAAATAACATATAAAAATTATGTAAAATATATGTCTAATCATGCCCAGAGCCTAATTTTAGTTTTTTAGAATATTTAGAATGTTTTTGTATTATTGAAATATTTGAATTAGTTTTTACTTTTTTGAATTTTGAAACAAAAATAATAGAGATTGAGAGATAAAACCATAGGTTCAAAAGTATAAGAAAGGGAATGAATCTTAAAAATACACATGTGTCAAAGTGAAATGTGTATTGAATATGATGGTATGTCCATGTATGATCAAGGTTCCCTCATTGTTTATGTGAATTATAGATAAAATGCATGTGGGAGATAGAATAAGTATGTGGAGGAATTATTGTACATCCTCATCTCATCAAATTTACACTTTTTAATGTATTTAACATGTATGTATGAGTAAAATAGTACACAAATGAAAGATTTTGCATTGATAATAGTTTTGTATAAAATACAACTAATTATAATATAAAAAAATTGGATGTATTAAGGCTCAATTTTCTCAATTTTTGATTTGTTGTGTAAAATGATACATGTTAGTATCGATAGGCTCAATATAGTAGTGATAATCAATCTTGACTATTTTTGGTCATTATTGTTTATGATGGAAAATACAACCTGCTTTGTTTAGACTATGAAAACATGTTAAATTGCAAAGGTGGGAGCATCATATCACTCTTTTGGAATATTTATATTTGGTTAGTGAAAAATAAGAACTAAGAGGCCAAAAAGACATAAAGATACAAAGGATAGAATATTGATCAAATCAATCATATTTAAAAATTAGAAGAATAACACAATGAATAAATAAAGAAGCTATGTATAATAAATTATTTATTATTAGAATGATTTTGATTTTTTTAGAATTTAGAATTTTTAAAAATGCTAACCAATGATACCTTAAGATGAGAGCCACAATAAGAATTTCTAATAAGTTGTGGAAGGATCACCTTTTGTGGATGAAAATCATTTGATATAGATGAATCAGAATTAGAAAATTTATTAGGTGATATAATATAACTATCTAGATCACTAATCATGTAATCTCATGTGAGAGGAATGTTAGGTGTGGAGCCTGATTGTCTTTCAGGATCAGAGGTTAAAATTTTGATGATTATTTCAGTCGAGTTTGGATCCCATTCTTTGTATCCCTGTTGGCATGGGGGGTTACAAGGGGAAACCCCCCTTGTGGGGTTCAGGGGGGATGACCCCCCCTAGAGGGGGGTTTGAGGTCCATGTGCCCTGGTGGGGGTTGTGGGGCAGTGCCCCCGAAGTGAAAATTTTATTAAAATTGCTTTGTAAAATTATAATTTTTGTAGTCAATCTAGACCATTGATTATAGATTTCTAGATCTAATGGTGGAGGTTATGTTTAAGTGTTTTTCACCCTAAAATGTATTGAGATATGGCTGAGATGTATGTGAAAAAAAATTAACATAGAGTGGAGGAGGACAAGGGGAGATAGGTGTAACAGGGTTTGTTACAGGATTTTATTTCTCTCTTGTATTATTAGAAACATATACTAGACAAGTTTGGTAGATGTAGCCCATTTTGGGTAAACCATGTTAAATATGGTGTCTCCTATTATGTGTATGTTTTTGTTTATTTTATGAATGTTTGATTAATTCATTCATAATTTTTTTATATATGTAATTTGGGGATAAATCTAGATTTTAATTTATCCTAACAAGGAATAAGTCTAGGAGACTAAGGATGGTTTGAAATATAATGAGTGGTATAAGGTTGTTCTAAATGTTGTTTTCTTTGTGGAATATGCCAACTTTTATTTATCACTAATTTAGTAAATGTTGCATGTGATTGTGTTTTTTGTGAACTTGACACATTTTTATGATATGATGTGTGATTTTGCATTAGGTGCTTTAGAGACTTTTGCACTTTTTTTATAAATTGGTTACATAGAAAGATTTTATATAGGTAAAACAATTATGGTTATGTTTTGTTATTGAATAAATGTGTTAATGCATTGAAAAGGTGGATGGGGATGAGGAGGTACCATATATTATAGAAGGTACTTATATATAATTATTGAAACATTAACCACTTGGTTACAATGAATGTACTTTAAGAATATATGTACTGTGGAAGGCACATAATGGAGCTTCTATAACCAAGGTAATCCTAATATCATGTCAAATACTATAATTTGTGGTATAACTATAAAATGAGTATATAAAATAACATGACCCACTTGAATAGGTAACACAATGCATCCCAAAGTAGTTTGTTGCTTCCCATTGAATGTTTTGACATTTTTAGATGTTGCTTGTATGTAATTTTGTGTGTAACCTAATGAATATAGTGATATAATTATAAATGCATTCTCACTTGACCCATTATTGACTAATACACTTTGGATGGGTTATTGATCAATATATACTCATATACATAAAACATGGAAATTAGAATCATCATCCACTATCTCATTATCATCAAAGGTGATCGTAAGATGTGGTTAATAAGTTTGAACAATTATATCAATAACTGTATCTAATGGATGATCATATGACTCAATAGGTAGGTTTGCATTATAGGTATGATGCATTGATGAATTATCCTTGTTTGTCTCATCCTTTGGGAATAGATCATTGAAAATATTCAACTTAGCATTTTCATTTTGTTGAGGCTTAGTTTAATTTATAGAAGTACCTATCTCAATGACATTTTTATAAATAAAATATTGAATGTGGTGTTTGAACTTGACACATCTATTGGAAGAGTGTCCATTGCATCTATGGTAATGATAATATGCATTGATATCAAATTATTTACTTTGAGGTATAATCATGTCAACCTCTAGTGGTGTATGTAGAGTAATAAGATGATACTCAAGTAACCTTTTCAGTAGTTTATGATGTGGTTGTGGTAATCTAGAAAATTACCTTATTAGCTAATTTGATAAAATAAGATTGATTGAAGGTTGATATATAACATTGATTGTGATCTTTGCATTGATTTTAACATTTGTTGGCTTAGATTTTTAAGATGGTTTACTTTAGAAATTTGTTGTGTAAATTGAATTAGATGCAAGTGAATATTTGAGCTTGTTGAAAGGGATAAGTTTGACTTCTCTTTATATTAAATTATGGAAAAATTACTCAAATGATTTAAATTTATTAAAAATTATAGACTCATGTAAAGGTGAAAGTAAACTTTATTTGAATATATCTTGTAATTCATTACCTACCAATGTGTTAGTCATTTTGGAAAGCATGTTCTTATAACAAAGTACATAGTCACTAATAGGCTCATTAGTTTATTGCTTAAGTTTAGAAATTTTTACATAAGATAAATCTTCATCAATGTTGATAGTAAAATGTTTGAGAAAATGATATGCTAATGGATTGAATGCTTTGACTAATTAGATAGGTAAATCATAAAACCAATGAAAAGTGTAATAATTTAGGCTTCTTGAAAACAACTTAGGTAGTAACTTATCATTTAAAGTAGAGTCCATACATGCTACATGAAGAGTTCAAAGGTGTTGTTCAAGATCTCTGTTAAATTCATATAATAGAAGTTCAGAAGCTACAAATATTGTAGGTAAAGGATATGATATAATATTAGGTGCTAATAGATTAATGAAATAAGGCTTGTGAATTCATTTGTTGAATATATTTTTGTGTACCTTGATATAAATGTAACATTAGCATGCAAAACTAAAATAATTTGCATGAGTAATTATGTAGTAGGCAAGGAAGATTATGTATTATGTATAGATATAAAAATAATTATTTGAGTCATTTTGTTAGGCACAAACTTAAATATTTGTTGGAAGCATTGCATTTACCCCAAACTTAAAGGTGCACATGTAATGATAATATTAATAATAGAGGTAGAAACACATGTACTAAGGTTTACAATTCGAAATAGTGGTTCTTGTTATGGATTTAAAGTATAAATTTTCACTTGTGAACTTTTATAAGCTAAGAGAACTTTGATTATTTTAGGTATATCTTATGAATTTGATATAATATTGCTCAAAATTTGGATAAATGTAGGTCTTTCTCATGATCTATCCCATAGATTTATTTAGGATGGATTCTATCTAAGCCTTCATGATTATCTTGCTCATTATGTTCATCTTGAGTAACTTGTTCATTTTGATTATTTTCTTGAATATATTCATAAGAAATTTGTTCATTAAAACAAGATGAAGCATACTTTGCATTATAAGAGTCCATTTTTATAGTGGTGAAAGGCATTTGAGTGTGCTCAATATGGGCCTTACTTAACCTAGCACTACAACTTATAATAATAAGGGAGGTATGCATTTTAAATAGCATACAAGAATAACATGAAAAAGATACTAAAAATAATAGGTAAAAATAAAATGCTAGAAAAATAAGATAATTTTTTGTGTATCGAGATTATTAAATTCCTTTAAAATCTAAGGTCAAAAGTGCTTCAAGTGTTGAATATCAAATTTGAAGTCAAATAAAGTTATTTCAGTGTCAAATATTGAATCCAAGGTCAAAATGAAATTATTTTAGTTTCAGATATTAGATATAAGGTTGAAATAAATTTATTTTAGTGTCAAATATTCAAGAATTTATCTAAACTTAACATGATTTTTTAGTAAATGATCAAATAAACTATATGAGTTCACCAATATGTTTTATTAGAATTTGGAATTAATTAGTGTGTCAATTATAATTAAGATAAAATAAATTTAAGGGTAAAAAATATTGTAAATGAATTAAAAGTAATAGAATGAAAGTAAAGTACTGAAATGGACAAAGCTTAAATGAATGAAAGAAGCTAATTATCACAAACATAAATAAGACAAAATGACCTAGTTGATAACTACTTGTGGGCTAACTGTATATGAATTAAATATGTCTATAAATGATTACTTATACTAATTATGTTCATGAAAATAAAATGACAATCATCATTAATGGGTTAGAATTGATTAAAAATAGTTAGGATTGACTAACGTTACTTTCCTTTATGGGTCAATCTTGACCTACATGAAAAGATAGGGAACTGATTGCACAATCACATGTTCTTACTTGAAATATGATATTTGAAAATTTGACCTTCACTTGTGTGTGGATGACATGAAAATGACATACTCAAGGTTGAAATACCAATAGGGTATTTGATAGCTAAAAACCCATAAATGTAAAGGGGGGAGTGTAATGGGTTAAGCTAACCCCAAACACCCTTATGATGATTGATGCTGATTACATATACAGAAAAATCTAAAGAGGGAATCAAACCCAAGTAATTCTTCCACATAGGGTGATTAGTGAAATTAAGTTCATTTTTATAATTGTATGTAACTAGAGATGGCTTGAATACTTGATATTGCTTTATTTGACTTGGATAAAATAGGATCGTGACATGGATAAAAAATGCTTCAAATGAATAGAATTGAATTTGGAAAGAAAAGGGAAGATTTATTTAGTTTGCAATAATATAAGTGTGAGTTAATGGTGGAATTAATGAATGGTAGAAAAAGAGGCTTAGTTGTGAATTTATAGCAAACCAAATGAGTGAAAGATCACGCTACCTATCCTAAAAATATGGACCAACCTATAGGGTAGGGTTTAAATTTAAAAAATATTAATTTATAGGAAAGGGAAGGATTGACACATAAGGTTAGGATTAATTGACAATATCGAATCTTGAGAATTTAAAATGTCTATACAGATGCTTAGAGAGGTTTTTAGTGATTTAGAATATTTATGTAGGTATAAAACAATAAATTTGAAGGGATGGGTCTGTAAAGGTACTTAGGATAAAGTGAGGTGGTGAAATAAGACCGATTTAAGTGATCAAGTCAATTATAGTAAATATGGTCCAAAATTGCCATTACCAAGTATTCATGACCAAATTTGAGTATCTACAACAAGGAAGTAGTATGGTTATGTAATGTTTAAATTTTGGTTTCTTACAAAAAATTAATAATGATAGATTGGGACAGTCAGTGATTTTTTTTCAAATAACCTTACCATGTTTGTCAAAGCATATTGATGTACTATATAATTTTGTTAGAGGTATAGTTGAATAAAAAAAGGCATTGTTAGAAAAGGTTGATAAATTGATATAATTTTTTGATTCATTTATAAATATTGTGATTATTTAATTTTTTCTTGATGTATAAGATTAATGGGAATGGCTTCTCTTAGATGTTTAAAATATGTAGTTGTGATTCCCTATTAAAAGTGTTGAATATGTGAGAGTTTTTAGGATATGTGTTCTATAATTTGCATGATTTACACCCTAGGTGGATTTTATAACCCGATATGTATTAATGATGGCATCTCAATATTTTTTTAATAAAAAATGCACATTTGTTCAACCTGTGGGTTTTACCTATAACAATGTATGGGTGGTTTCACAACGCTTGTTTTTATACGCATTGTATTGTATTACTACTTGGATAATTTCTTATTGATGCAATTAAGAGTATTTACACATGTGTTAAGGTAAAGTATAAATTTGAATTGCATTATTGTATTGTAAATGATAGAGTTAATGAAATAAGAAACAAGGTTTCTATGATGAATTCTTCCTCGAAAGAGTTTACTAAGGTGAAATTATAATGTATCATATGTGTCTTTGTGTGTATGTGTTCCATTTTTTATATTATAAATTTAGGTTATATTAGAATTACTTCTCCTACATAATTTTATTCATCTATTTCTCTTCATTTAACAAATGAAGTATTGGAGATAGTGTGAGGATGTTGAGATTTGGGTAAATTAGAAAAATAATTTTTATATAATTTTTTGATTTTTTTGTAATAATAATAATAAATTTATAGAAAATATGATGTAATATATGTGACTAATATTTCAAAATGGGATCAGAGATAAAACATTTTCACTTGGAAAACCTCACAAGAGAAATGTCAATTGTTGTTGCAAAGTTACATTTCTTTTTTAACATACCAATCGATAATGTGCAAGTGTCAATAATTTGTTTCATGATCTATTATATTTTTTTGGGAAAATAGAAAAGATAATAAACCATAATTATATAATTTTCAAAGACAACATATTTAATTATACATGGTACTCTTCTATTGATAGTAGATTTTTCAAAATGGACATTCATAGTGATATTTATTTAGTTGAATTTAGTAGAGCATTACTTGAGGGGAAATTTCCCTATGTGCTTCCTTAACATTGTGATTATTTATTAACAATAATTGAATTTATGCAAGTTTTCATATAATTCATACTATTTATTTTTAGCATAACTATATATATGTATGTCTTCTTTTATCATAATATTGAGAAGCAAAAATAAAATGTAGTTTATATTACATTTTGAGTTAGGGATGAGACATAAAAATGATGATAATGTAATGCTGTATAATGATTATAATTATGAATAATTAATTATGTTGAAATAAATGATCAATATGACTAAACTTAGGAAGACTATGAACAATAACATGAAAATGTTAACATATATACCTAGATGGAAGACTTGAAATAATGATCAAGTTATTTAATATAAGCAAGTTGGTGAAATTGGAGATAATAGTGATAATGTTGATGAAGATGAATATGATCTAGTTGGTAAATCTAAATATGATGATTGGAACATCCCAATAAGAAGATATTTAGATAATGAATGGAATATTCAAGTTGTTAATATATAAATGAAAAGAAAGGGAAAATTAATATTGAGTGAAAATCCAAGTCATGTAATAATTGAAGATTTGAACAAAATGATTAAAGTTGAAAATAAATGGTCAAACATTTATTTCTAAAATTTATTCAATTTAATATTATTTATTTTCATTAGACAATGAAAAATATTGTTTTATTGGTAATAATTATTGTTAATTTATAAATAATAGAATATTTTTCTATAATTAAATTTAATATAATAAAAAATATCAAATTAATATAATATATATTTATAAATATAAATATAATTAATAATTAACATATTTTTTTATCACACACACACACACACACACATAAAACAAAGTTTTTCGGTGTCTATGTGAAGTTAACATAAATTACATTGAGTTTGTGTCATAAAAAAATAGTGAAATTAAAAACATAGTCTGGGAGGGCCCATACACTCTCCCATTTTATTTTTATTTCTTGAGTGAACATCTAAGAGAAGGGAAAGGGTGAAAGGGACAATAAAAAGAGAAAGGGAGAAATTGATGAAGGGAAAAAGGGAAAATGTGGATAGATTGAAAGGGACAACAAGAAGAGGAAAAAAATCTATTTGTATACCAATTAAATTTTGGGTGAAAATTAAGAGCAAAGGGTAGGGATACAGGGAGACAAAGAGGAGGTCTACATACATACAAAGAAGAGGAAGAGTATGTTAAATCCCTAAAAAATTAAAGATCATAAGTATTAATTTTTTTTTATGATATATATATAATACCCTTCAAAGTAAATCCTACTAAAAACCACGTGAATTAAATCTTGGGAAATAAACCTTAGGCAATAAACCCTAGGGATTTAAAATTGTAGATGATGTAATGTTTGATATCTATTATTCTAGACACCTAATTTTAGTACAAGGCTTATTATTGAAATGTTTTAGTGTTGTTTTTTCATATGGTTTACTGGTTCAGATTAAGTTCTTATTGACACTTTTTCATGTTTTTTCTATCTCTTCATTATCCTTTTGGCCTTGTTCTCTCCGCATTCTTATATTTTCACTCTTTGTTTTGGATTTTTTGGTCTTGGAAATCCCCTCTTCTCTCTTATTATTTTGATGTTATGTTATTTTTTTCTTGGGAAACATTTGGTGGTTCACTAATTTTGTCTCGTACATAGTCAACTAGTGTGTATTATGTCTCTTTTGTTTTTGTGGGACATTTTCCCATTCTCCTTCATTTCACTTGTGTGGGCATATTTTGGAAGCTTCCTTCTCTTTTATTGTCTATTTGTGTGTCATTAGGTTCCTAATTTTAAATTTTATAATCATTTAAATATAAATATTCCTAGAGGCATTTCAATTAGAGGTACCAAGAAGAATAATGAAGCATTCAAGTTTAGGCACACATTATAAAGTATTATTTATGATCTTAAGGACTTACAATATGATTTATCTACATTTTTTACTAAAATATGTATAGACAAATGTTCATGTACTTTCAATTCACTTAGGAAGATAAGGGAAAGTCCTCACTGACAAATTCCATTCACATTACAATATAAATGCATTGAATTTGATTCTAGTGTGTGGGATATTTAACTACAACTCATTGAAGGTTTCTTGAGCAAGTTAACCCTTTTATTGTTCTCCTTTCCTCGTGAATATGTTTTTGGTTACTTAGGTCAAGAATATATTCCATATATTTTATTTCCAATTCGTTAAAGCAATTGCACAGTCCTTCTTGGCATCAACCTACACATCTACCCATAAATTTATAGATTTAGAAATTGATAAGAGGACAAATTTAGTGTCTAGGTACAATTTGACAACAATAGAGGTGAAAAAATGCTAGGACATTGATTCTATTTGGTAAATAAATTGGTGTAACACCAATTATTCCTAGTGATATTTAATAATCTTATTTCCAATACAACAAGGTAGTTATTCCAGACCTATATTCTAGTCTTAGAAAATTAGTAAAATAACTAGGTGTGTCAAATTATATAAGATTCGTTATATTTTTATTATTATTATTATTTATTTTTGTCATTTATATGTTTCATTTTCTCCCTTTTTTAGCCATTAAAAAATCCAATTACTATTTTAAACTATTTTATTTTATATCTCTCTTATTCATTAAATTTTTCTTATTGTACATAGGTTATTGATTTATCATTTTTAGGATTATAGAATGTAACCATAGGTTGATAAAGAACCAAGTAATAAATCAAGGAATAAAATAATATAGTATCAACAGTCATTGATTTACATAATAATTGATTTATTTGAATATTCTATAGATAACAATGAATTAGAAAATGTGTACTTAGCTAAAAAATATGACTGAGATGGACAAGTGGTGGGCAAGGAAGTGAAGTAGGAGTAGGGTAGAGTGTCATCAATAGAGAACATGTGTTAGAATCCTCTTTGGAAAATATCACGACCCTTTTTTCTAAAAGTGCACTATGATATTAACCTTCTATGCTGAACTAATGACCCTGTGTAGGTGAAGCAATGAAATTTTAGGTAGGCTTTCATTCTATTTTAGGAAACTTGTGCCTTTATGACCAATACCTAGATTGTCATTTGTTATGCACTTTGATTGATTTGGGAAATAATTTCTAGAGTTTTGATAAACACAAGTGGATTAAGAGTGGTATTAGTAGGGTAGGTTTGGCGTGACCTCAATACCCCATGTGTTGAGCACTACATACATACCAATACCTCAAAAAAGGATCAATCTTGATGTAGTTCTCCCAATTTAAGTGTTGGTGCTAGTGAGAGTGGTGCTAGTATGTATGAGTATGAATGATAATTTGAATGATTTGAGTGTGAATTGAGACTAGAAACTTGAGTAAAACTAAGATCTAGGTTGGTGTAGATGGATGTATGTATAAATAAGGGTAAATAGGGACCAATAACCTTAATTTGAAAAATTATTTATGAACTTGTTCATGATAATTTCCATCGGTTTGATAAAAGAATGAGAGTGGTATTTATATAGTATTTTGATGTTTGTCAAGACATGAAATGAGTTTATGCTAATCCTAAGACACTTCGAGAAGAGGAAAGATATTTGTTAGGGGAAAGAGAAGTTAAGGGTCAATAACATTACCCCCTTTGCTAATAGCACATTTCATTATAGACTAATGGGGTTATGTTATTATCTAGGTGGTTGGAACATGTAACAAAGGATTGGGGATGCCTAGGTGATGGATCAATGTAGATCTTGGTATATCTTAGCATGGGCTAGACATGCATAAAAGCTAGAAAAGGATCAAAAGAGGTCCTAAGATAGGTCAAGGACTATGTTAAGGATAACGTGGTCTCAAGTGACACTCATTGCATAAAAATGACATTTTATATGATTATGTCCCCCCCCCTACATTATAGAAATGCAACAAAGTGAAATGACTACGATATAAGAAAGATAGAAGTACCTAGAACTAGCTATGAGGTGAATCTGATGAACATGGGTTTGAGTCTGTGAATTGTGCTTCATTATGTGTTTTTAAAATGAAACATATATGAATCAATACTTAATTAAAAAATATCAAAATCAAAGACAAAACTAAGTAAAGTGATGTGAGAGAGAGGAAAGGAATCAATACACCTCACTAGGTACATGAACTAATACAAAAACCTGGTGAAATCTAGTGTATGTATAGATGGTGATCAAATAGTAAATAGCTTAGATTGAGATAATGGATTACACAATCCCCATCTATGGTTGGATTAAGAACTCAATATGGAATTTAATACATCATTACCCAACCTTATTCTATGGATCGTAATATGTGAATAACTTGGTGTTTCTATTCAAATTTCACTTTCTATATTCAAGAGAAGAATTAAGAAACTAAGAGATATGGTCAAGGCTTGATGTGTACCTAGATGTAGTCTGCGCACCGTAATCTAGACGCTGTGAGTACTCCTCTTTGGCTATGGAGGAATGACACCTGCAAAGAAAGAGACTTGGGCAAAGGAGGTGTTAGATGGATAGATGGTGGGTTGCCAAGCAAAAGCTTGATCCCAGAAGTATGAAGACTTCCTTAAGGGATATCAACCCACTAGTCAATAAAAAGAAGTGTCTAATAAATAGAAAAATGTTAAAATACTGAAAGTGATAAAAGATGGAAATGAAAAGGAAGCAAAAGCTTACCTGAGAGATGCTGTCAGACTGATCATAGTCGCCGACATCGGTGGTCCTACCGGCGTTGGTTGTCAGGGTCTGCCGACGTCGGTTACTATGCCGAAGTTAGTTGGGGTAATGACCGGTGTCGATTGGGGAAGTAGGCTTGAATGGGGTCTGGTCGAGTCTGTGGTCCGTGGACAGGGTCTGGTCAGGGTCTGGGTTTACTTGAGTGGTCTGAGACAAAGTTTTGGGTTTGGTTGAATGGTCTGGGATCTAGGTCTGAGAGTCTGGTTGAATGGGCAGAGTGTATGGTCCGATAGAGGATGGAGGTAATAGGGAAACATGGAAATATGGATTTGGGTTTGGGAACAGTTTGGTCTGGGGGAGATAGTGCTGAATCTAGCTTAGAAGCAAATGACTAGAAAGCACAAATGAGAACACAGAATACAACATACCTGTGCCTGCTAATCTCTATTGTTGTTGTTGTCACTTGTTGAAGACCTATTGCTGGTGATGAAAGTCCCATCACTGGTGGAGTTGCTGAAGCCATAATACCTATTGTTACACCTGAGGGAGAGAATGAGAGGCTTGGTTTGAAGATTGGCAGAGTGACAGGGTCCAAGAACAGATTGATGATCAGAGTGCAAGATACCAGAGTCCGGTTATGCCAGAGGGGAGCCGAACAGACCCAAGAGAGAGGTTAGACACCGGTTAAGTAAACCGATGTCAGCGATCCTGCCAGCGTCGACTGACATTTGACCGACGTCGGCGGGTGCAAAACGTGTAAAAGGCCTAGCAAGCCCGTTCTACATCCGCCAAGTGCATAGTTGGTTGGAGATTGTCGAAGGTAAGGATAAATACACATGAGAGTTTGTTAGGTGGTTGGAGAGGAGTAAGAATAGGTCTTGGGTGAGTCATAGGATGGGAATTAGTCTAAGGCGAGGTGTCCTAGGTGAGGTGTCTTAGGTGAGGTGTCATGGGTGATGTGTCTAAAGAGGGGGGGTTAATTCAAAATAAGTTAATTATTTTAAATTAGTAATTGCATGGTTTAGGAATGGGTTAGGAATGGACTAAGGGGGGAAAAGACCAAAGATAGACACAATTTAGGTGTCTACATTTTCCCCTTTTTGTCTTGTTGGTTGTTCTGGACGAACTGCAAGACAAAAATAGGAGTTGTTTGCCCCAAGTGTGGGATGATGTGGATTGCCTCGAGGTATGGATGAGGTATTCCCCCTCAAAGCGGGAGTCGAGGGAAGGGAACCTGATGTTGGGTGCTGATTTGACAAAAGGTGGATGAGAAGGAGAGTGAGGGTGAACGCTGCAAAAGTCGTGATTGTGCGCATACCACTTCACGGGACAGGTAGGTCAAATGGTCGTAGACAAAAGGTCAAGGAGTGCCAAAATTGAAATAACCGGGCCCCAGCATTAGTCGTAGCTGATTGGGTTATTCAATCTAAGCTGTAGCTCCAAATGGTCATCGTGTTTCAGGTATCCCAGGCTCAGGAAGTGCTCCCAAAAACACGAAAAAAGTCACAAGTAGTGCGGATCAACCGGCTTGCGATCCTATACTTGTGAGGGTCCAAAAATAAGGTCTGTGAACAATTTTGCTATCTATTCATGAGGTAGCATGCGTGCAAACAAAACCAAGACAGAGTTGTCTCAGAAGTGGTCAGGGTCTAAGGAGATATGCGTGATCTCCATGGTCGCTGGTCGGGTTGAGATATAAGTGATCTCAAATGGGCCCCATGAGGAGTCAGAAATGACTTCGACATCGGCAGGGCTGGTTGATTGGTCATAATGAAAGATGAAAGGTTGACATTTTGAGAGAGACGAATGAGCAAATGGGTGGACAAAGGAATGGCTGAGCTAACCTCAGAAGACTGAGTGCTGCCTACATAGGCCTTGTGTGAAGGGCCTCAGACCAATGTAGTTCAGATAGAGGGGTTGAGTGGTCGATTGGTCTTGTTTTGGTCGAGGTCAAGGTTGAAATGATAAGAAGAAAATGATGCTACAGCCTTTTCCAATGGTGTATTCTATAACATTGGTCAAGAGGTCTTTCACTCCTAGTAATTATCCATAGTCGTGATGGATGTATGCTAAAAATGAATTGAGGTCTATTTATGCTTCAACAAGTAATGGTTTATGCTTGCAATAAATTGTGTCTGGTAGATAATCCCTATGGGTATTGGTGTCCACAAAAACTATGTGAAATGGACTAGGCTGTGTTGATGGTCTAAAAATGTTTGATTGGTTTGGTTGGGGTTAGGTTGGATAGATAATGATTTGGTTGAATGTGTGACCAAATATGTGTCAAAAGTGAAAGGCGAATTTCTCTTTCATTGACAAGGACCAAAATGATAGCATAGGTAAAGGGGTTGTTTAGAAACAAAAGACCCGCTCATGCATTGCATCGTTGACCAGTGGTTGTGTTAGAGAAGTAATCGAATCACTTGACGTTAAGTGAGCTCAAAATCCCTTGAGTGTGTAGGGGTGATAGGATTGATAATGAGAGATGGAAGGGGGAACCCTTTTTGGTAGGAACAACTTTGCCCCTTTTATAGGTGACCCAAGAACGACTATAGACAAGTCCATGACTCTAAAGTTTTGTCAGTCAAGTTTTTTTTTTTTGAAGGCAGAGTGATCGATGCGGGAAGCCTGCGATGGGATATTGTCTTGCTTTGTGGTCATGTCGTGAAGCTGATCGATGCGGGAAGCTTCGAAGATAATGCTATGTATGTGGCAAAAATTTATGCATAGCCATCCTTCGAGGGAGTGGTCTATATTCTGCTTTTTGATGTTTGTGATATGACTTTGGCCTAGCTATCCTTCAAGGGAGCAGTCTAGTAAATACAACAATGATGATGCAGCTGTCCTTCGAGGGAGCAGTCTACATTTATAGTGTTATGACCTTGGAATATGCATCCCATTTTTATATATTTGACTGATTTTGCTGACTGAACTTTTGGTCATGGACTTGACTATAGAGGTTTAGAGGGTTTCCCTTTTATTAGGATGAAGCGTTCATGCTTGCCAAAAAGGGTTAGGAGTGAGGGTTGAAGGGAATAGGAATGACGGTGACAAGGACTGCTCAAGGGACGAGCTCAAGTTAAATGTCAAATGAATAATTACTTGACTAACAGTAGGCTAGTCAAAGAGGCAAGACATAAAGGGGCTCAGGTTCTGACCAAATCCTGACCCATGATGGTGTTAAGGTCCGAGTCAATTGGGAGCAAAGGTGTCCCATTTGCCTCGTTCCAAATTGGTCACAATGATTAATGACAGTTTGAAAAAGTGATAGGTGCTTGGTTGGGTGGTGTTTGATAATTGAAGTTTGGTCGAGGTTTGGTTGATGCTGGTCGTGGTCATGATTAAAAAGGTTGGTTGATGATTGGACTATGTGTGGTCGAGGTTTAGTCGAGGTCATGGTCGAAGGCTTGGTTGAATGTTTGGTCGAGGTCAAGATAAGGTTGGATTCCCCCAGTTGCTTATGGAGAATGTTGTATAAATTGGTCAAGGTCGGTTGAGGCTTAGTGGTCAAATGGACTATGTTAATGTCGAATAATGGGGTCAAAGGCAGCAAAGGGACTATAGTCTGGCATGGAGATCCCGATTTAGGTGATGAGATTTGAGAGGCATGGGTCGGTGTTGATAATTTATTGAAGAGGTGATCAAGAGGGTCCTTGATAAAAAGGGTATCCTTTCTCCGTTATTGACGAATGATGGCTTTGAGAGCGCAACAACGCTCAGTGTCATGTCCCAGAGTGTGATGATAATGACAAAATTTAGAGTTGTCAAACCAAGATGGCCTTGATCTGAGAGTTGATGAGTGGGGTGGTGTTGAAGGTTTGTTGATAACGTGGTTGAGAAGAAGGGTGTCATTCCCCAGACATTGGTGAATGGCAACCTTAAGGGCACAACAATGCTCGGTGTCGTGCCCAGGCATGCGGTGATATGCACAAATGCGAGTGTCATCGAACCAGGGTGGTTTTGGTCTAAGAAATTGATATGGTTTAAGAGGTGGGAGATAGATGCGAGAGGACTGCAATAATTGCCATAACAACAAAGCATAAGAACCTGCTAACGGGTCTGGATGTTTTGTCACAGTGGGGATTGATGACTTTGGTTTGGGATGTGTAAGAGGCATAGGTCGATGGTTTGGAAGAGATATATGTTTGAGGGGTTGAGGGAGTAATGGAGGCAACTTGCCTCTGTGAAGTATGGGAGTAGGAAGAACTCCTATTAAAGTGGATGGATGCAGGCCCAAGATTGAAGGTAATGATGAAGGTGGGGGAGGAGTCCTCCGGTGTGGTCTAGTGGCCTTCTTTGATATGGTTTGAGGGCCATTATTGCGAGAGGTGAGGTTAGATGTGGGGCGAACACCAAGAGGTTCAATCTCTTTTGGTAAGGTGGGTGCTTGTGCGGGTTTGGGCTTAGATGTGGATGGAGGTGAGTGAGATGTAGCAATCTCAGGCAAAAGGCAAGAGAAAACTATGACTGGGTCTTCTTTGGTCAAAATAGGTGGAGAGACTGGGTCTTCTCCTGGTGGAGAATAAATAAGAGAGTGTGGCTCCTCAAGAGGGCAGGAGGCAGGGATGATCGTGCCTTCTGCTTGTGCTTGAGGAGTAGGCAAGGTAGGGTCTTCGAATGAAGGTAAGGCTAATGGCGTAGGCATGGTGAAGGTGTCCTCTAGTATAAGAGAGGTAGATGGAGGACTAATAGGAGAAGAAAGTTCTTCATCCTGTGAGGGAGGAGGTTGGTCAAGGACGAGAGGCAAGATAGTGTTGATTGTGTGAATATTATGGTCATGAGAGTCATTAGTCGTGGTTTGGATGTTGTTTTGAGTAGGTGGATGGTTTGGAAATGGTTGTTTGAAGATGTCGATGTTTTGGTTGGGTGGGGCATTCAGGTTATCTAAAATAAGATCCCCCTTGTCGATCATGACTTGGATGATGTTCTTGAAGGTTTGGCAATTGTCGATGTCATGGCCGTGGACGCGATGAAAGTGACAGAAGTCGGCCTCCCTATACCATGTAGGGAGGGATTTTGAAGGGTCGAATTGAGGTGGTTGGATTGGAGGGAAATTAAGGACCCCCTGCTTGAGTAGTTTTTCCAAAATGGAAGCGTATGATTCTCCAAGTGGAGTGTATGAACGCTGGATGTACCATTGTTGGAATTGTTTGGTGATGCTTGGAGATGTAGAAGGTTGAGGGTAATTAGTTGTTGTCGAAGATGGTGATCTAATGACCACAGTGTTGGCCACTCCTTTGGGTTTGGAGTTGGCAAAAGAAGAAGGTCTAGAAGAAGAATGGTCATTGGTTTTTGCGTTGGTATTACGCAATTTGACCTTATCTTCTTCAATGGTGTGGAGTTCAAGCTTTCGGGCCATGGTGAAAGCTTCATTGAAAGTGCAGAATGTCTGAATCTGCAAGGTAGAAGAGATATGCCTGGCACATGCTCGAGAAAAGAGCTCGATGAGCTCAGGTTGAGGTAAGGAGAAAGAGAGCTGGTTAATCAAGCCTCTCCAATGGGCGACAAAATTGACTATTGATTCATCGTCGAATTGCCTGATGGAGTAAAGGTCTGTGATTGAGACTTGTTTGGTGATGTTGATAGAAAAATGGTCAAGAAATAATTGGGCAAGTTGAATGAATGAAAAGATAGAATGTCTGGCAAGAGAGCCATACCAGTTAAGGGCAGGGCCAGCAAGGGACATAGGGAACGCGCGTAAAAGTAACGCATCGTCGTGGGCAATAAGATAGCAGGCATGTCTAAATGCTCGTAGATGTTGTTGTGGGTCCTCCTTACTCTGGAAGTGAGCAAATTTAGGAAGCTCCCATTGGTTGGGGTATGGTCAGATAGGGATAGAAGGATGAATGGGCTCGTTGCAAATTTGCTCATACGAGAGAGCATTGCGTGAACCAGAGATAGAGGTCTCGAGACTGGACATTTTATCCATCAGCATTTTGATGACGTCTGCTGACAGATTGGCAGATGGAGCACCCCTTAGGTTGTAGGGTGCTTGAAAGAGGCTAGAGGAGGCATACGACATAGTCGGTTGTACCACTAAGGGGGCAACGTACAGATGACTAGTCGCATGGACATAAGTGGAGGCCAAAAGTGGTTGAGTTATGAAAGTCGAGGGTATAAGTTGACTAGATACCACCAAGGGTGGTTGCGTGATGGCACTGGTAGAAGGATAGGTTGGCACTCCTGCATTCATGGGTGCAAGAGTGTGAGGGGTCGAGACAATCAAGTTCTGGTATGATGTAGAACTTGGTTGAATTGCGTGCAGTTGAGGGGGTAATGGAACCCCGATGAAGGTTGGTCTAAAAATGGATGGGGAGGCCAAACTTTTTGTATTGGCCATAGTTGGGTAAACGGTTGAGGCAAAAGGCTGGGTAGCGGATGGTGTTAATGTCATCACCGCTTCACCCGAAAGGTCTCGCGTTGGGTCTCTTGCGAGATAGTTTTGGAGGGCTGTGACGTTGAGGTCCAAGAATCTTTCAAAATCTTGGTCCCCCTCAGGGATGATGGGAGTCTAAGTCGGGGTCGGTCCTGTAGGAGTTCTTTCAGTCTCCGAGTGGAACTCCATGATAGGATTGGTTAGGGACAAGAGAGCATGGTCAAGAAGAGGGTTAGGTTCCAGAAACTGTGTATTTTCAGTTTCAAAAACTCAGAATGAGATTTTGACAGAAAAAGGGGTCGGGTTTTAAGTTGCTATTTTGGAAAAAAGGATTGTGACAGAGACCGACGTCAGTTGAAAAACTGATGTCGGTGAGGTAAAATGGCCGACGTCGGTCAGATAACTGATGCCGGTGGAGGAAGGTGGCCGATGTCGATGGAAAAGCCGATGTCGGTGACTGTGGTTTTCCAGAAACTCAAAAAAAAAAGTTTTTGGAAATAAAGAAGACGTCCTTACCAGCTCAAAAAAGATAGATAAAAATAGAAAATATGATGATGACAGACAGAGCCTAGCGTGAAATCCTAAGAATCAACTTTAGAATCCTGTGGCTTATGCCTTAGATGAGTGTTTGGGAAGGTTGGCTGATAGAAGGGTCCTAGAAGAGGCAGTCTATGGATGGTTTCAGATGTGTTTAGGCGCTCAAAAAGTTTGTATTAGGTTTGGTACGTGGCCTGGTGCTAAGGAGCAAGCTCCCCTCACTTCACGAGTCCAATGATAAGCTGGTCTCGCTTAGCCAAAATATACCTTGCCTAGAGATTATCCTCCGCCAGAGAACGGAGTGGGCTTTCCCCTTGGTGATGAAATCCAAGTAAGATTGCTAGGTAGGGGTAAGGTATCCGCTGGGGGATGAAATCCCAGTCGGGCCTTGTCTCAAGTAACTTTTATGTTTGTTTTAGTGCATGTGGTTTAGGTTGTGTAACATCAAGTGATCTACGATTTATTCAATATGCGTTTTAATTACTAAGTGTGGTCTAAGAAAATGCAAGCAGGCAGAAATGAATGCAAAGTGTTTTAATGCCCAAGTCGAAATGTGAAGTTGGAATGAAAAACAAGTTGAGAAAGGGTTGGAGGATATGATTTTGGACTAGTCTAGAAATGCAAGAAAGGAAAGAAAATTATTTTTATTCCTGCTTATAGTGTCATTTAGAAGAGAAGAAAGAGGTGAAGAGGAAGGAACCTAATGTACCCTATATGAAAAAAGAAGGAAAGGAACCCAAGGAAGGCCCTAAGGGTCCCACCGGGGGTGCCATAATGTTTCTATTCAAATTTCACTTTCTATATTCAAGATAAGAATTAAGAAACTAAGAGATATGGTCAAGGCTTGATGTGTACCTGGATGTAGTCTGCGCACCGTAATCCAGATGCTGTGAGTACTCCTCTTTGGCTGTGGAGGAATGACACCTGCAAAGAAAGAGACTTGGGCAAAGGAGGTGTTAGATGGATAGATGGTGGGTTGCCAAGTGAAAGCTTGATCCCAGAAGTATGAAGACTTCCTTAAGGGATATCAACCCACTAGTCAATAAAAAGAAGTGTCTGATAAATAGTAGAATGTTAAAATACTGAAAGTGATAAAAGATGGAAATGAAAAGGAAGCAAAAGCTTACCTGAGAGATGCCGTCAGACTGATCACAGTCACCGGCGTCGGTGGTCCTACCGGCATCGATTGTCGGGGTCTGCCGACGTCGGTTACTATGCCGACGTCGGTTGGGGTAATGACCGGTGTCGGTCAGGGAAGTAGGCTTGAACGGGGTCTGGTCGAGTCTGTGGTCTGTGGACAGGGTCTGGTTAGGGTCTGGGTTTGCTTGAGTGGTCTGAGACAAAGTTTTGGGTTTGGTTGAATGGTCTGGGATCTGGGTCTGAGAGTCTAGTTGAATGGGCAGAGTGTATGGTCCGACAGAGGACGAAGGTAATAGGGAAATATGGATTCGGGTTTGGGAACAGTTTGGTCTGGGGGAGATAGTGCTGAATCTAGCTTAGAAGCAAATGACTAGAAAGCACAAATGAGAACACAGAATACAACATACATGTGCCTGCTAATCTCTGTTGTTGTTGTTGTCGCTTGTTGAAGACCTATTGCTGGTGATGAAAGTCCTGTCGCTGGTGGAGTTGCTGAAGCCAGAATACCTATTGTTACACATGAGGGAGAGAATGAGAGGCTTGGTTTGAAAATTGGTAGAGTGACAGGGTCCAAGAATGGATTGATGATCAGAGTGCAAGATACCAGAGTTTGGTTATGCCAGAGGGGAGCTGAACAGACCCAAGAGAGAGGTTAGACGCCGGTTAAGTAAACTGACGTCGGCGAGTGCAGAATGCGTAAAAGGCCCAGCAAGCCCGTTCTACATCCGCCAAGTGCATAGTTGGTTGGAGATTGTCGAAGGTACGGATAAATACGCACGAGAGTTTGTTAGGCGATTGGAGAGGAGTAAGAATAGGTCTTGGGTGAGTCATAGGATGGGAATTAGTCTAAGGCGAGGTGTCCTAGGTGAGGTGTCCCAGGTGAGGTGTCATGGGTGATGTGTCTAAAGAGGGGGGGTTAATTCAAAATAAGTTAATTATTTTAAATTAGTAATTGCATGGTTTAGGAATGGGTTAGGAATGGACTAAGGGGGGAAAAGACCAAAGCTAGACACGATTTAGGTGTCTACACTTGGATTAGAATGATGACTTGTCTAACCCTCTTATGTAGGTGGCTCAATAACTCAAGTAGGTCATGAATCCATCATTGAGTACTCATGTGTTGTATAATAAGATTAAATTGATTTTTTTTGGTGTCATGAAGCTGTAAAAGATGGATCTAGACCACTTGGGAACTTTGAAATGTAAAATGGCTCAAAGGCCACTTAGGAAATTTTAAATATAAAATAACTTAGGGTCCACTTGAGAAATCAAGAAATCAAGAATACTAACCAATATAGATGGAATGAGGCATTAATCTAGTGTAATATTGGTGCATATGGTGTTTGAAGTATAAAACATAGAGAATGACATGGAGTTGTCATTCCATTTGAGATAATTGGTGAAAAATTGAGCATATGGAAATAATGTGCCACACACATGCCCCCAATTTTGATATTTGTGTGCATGGATTTTTGACTGAGTTATAGTAATCTATGTTTGTGCATATATAAAACTAAAATTAGAGTGAGCATGAAGTGCATGATGTCCCCAATCTGAGCAAACCTATGTAAGTTTGTGTAAAAAATCAATATATACTGAGTATATTTGATTATGTATGAATGAGACTTTATAAATCTAAATTTTACCTATTTTACCTTTTTGATAATTCCATAATTTTATATTTTAGAGGTTACTCAATAATAGAATGGTGGTTGGACTATAGCACAATGCACACCTGGTAGTGTACTGGACATTTTTCCAAAAGTGCTATTCTAAGAAAAATTGAGACTAATATATGTATGAATGTATTTCACTATATTTTATTAAGTTTGAGCTCTGTAATCTATGTACATATGATAAAAACTATGTTCTAAGTGCACTCTGATGGCCTGATCTTTGTGATAAATCCCTATAAATTCCCCCTATTTTAGGGGAGTTGTTGAACCTCTGCAATAACTATCATCAAAATAAAAGCTATGCATCATGTGTGTTAGACTTAAAAAATATGATATCTACATGATAAACCAATATAATATGTATACATGACATTAAAATGTAAAAGGTATTGAGCATAATTTGGTGATGTATGATGTATGTTAGATCTAGCATTCACAAGGTTGTCAAGATAAATATAACAATGTAATCATGTATATGAATAATAAATCTGAATATAATTTGAGTAAACTACTTGGGGGGATGGGGCATGATGTACATCAAAGCACCCAATAAGGAAGGAGAGATACATTAGTTCCATCATGGCATCACAAAATGGATTTAAAAGTAATAAGAAAAAGATAAGTGTCATGGACATGATGCATACATACAAAAACATGAGGCACATAAAGTAGGCCATGGGGATAAAATAGTCATTAAGTATAAGAAAAGGAACACATACAAGGACATATTTAAATGTCCACATACAAAAGAGAGAATGAAAATTTGGCTTAAATCCACGTGGAAGGACATGTTGAAATGTACACATACACAATCAAGAAATATACATAAGAACATGGGCACACATCTAAAGCATAAAATCAATGAAAGGACAATGTCATATTCAAATTCCCTCAAGTAGATGTAGAATCAAAGAGACACAATCAAATCTAGATTAGTATAGTGATTACAGTATGTAGAATCATGTGGTACAAATACATATAAGATCAAATATGTACATAAGCTAAGTCTATAGTAGTAATAGTTAGAAAAAATAAGTATAGTATATGATGATCAATATAAATATATAATCAATGTTAATCTGTGATATGGAGGATATAAAGATATAGGATGGAAAATAAGAATCTATGTGTATGATCTCCCTAATAGCTAATATATCAATGTTGAATCAATGTATATATGTATGTGCCCTCGATGGGTGGTAATAACAAATCTAGATTTGTGTAGAGCACCAAAGTCCTATAGTAATTTTTGAACACTAAAAGGGGATAAGTGAATCATGTATGTATAATAAAACCAACTACACTAACATAGATAACATGTGTAGTACCTGGAAAATATAAGGAATGTAAACATATAAATGCATATAATCTACTTTTTTAATTTTTTGAGCAATATTTGAATGTTTTTGAACATATCATATTTTTTTGTTTTTTTAGTATAATCTATGTACAAGCAACATGAAAATGAAACTATGTAAAATTAAATTAAAATAACAAAACTATGTACACGTAATAGGGGAACATACTAACTAATGAGTCTTGCAAGAGACTCACTATCAATGTGACCTATATTAAGTAAATGAAGAGTGACTACTTGTGATGTGTGAGGAGGCATATGATATGTAGGAATCAAATGTACTAAACTATAGTTGAAACTGACTATGGAGTGTGGCTATGAATCTATGGAGCTTATTCAATTTGCACATGAATTATTGGGATCTTGGGGACCTATCTGGTAGAAGAAGTTATAACTATCATGGATTCATTATACGAATTGATTCGGGGACTTAGTAACACTAATATAGGTTGGAATGGGTTAGATAAAGGCTCTCTATAATCCCAAATATGTCTCTGATTTAGGGGTCTCTCTAATAAAGGTCTTCATGGTTGAGTGTGTATACATGGTAATATTGTAGAAGTAAACCTCACTTGTAGTAGTGTCTCAATTAATATCTGAGGTGTGATAATGAAATCTATGTTTGGAGCTATTAATGGTGACTACTATGTAACTGGCCATGGAATAGGTAAAAGATACTCATATGGAAGGTCCTAAATTATAAAAACCTTATTAGCATGTATATATTTAAGAATTTTATGTATGGTGGAAGGAATGTCTCGAAGCTATTGTATCCAAGGCCTAACCAATACCATATCAAATGTTCTAGAACTAGGAAAAATTATGAATCTAGTGGCCACATGTGTGGCCCAACCTATAATGGAAGTATGATCTCCCTAATGGATATCTAAAAATGGCCATTGAATCCATGAATAACTATATCTTTTGGAGAAATATATTTATCTGAATAACCCAAGTGATGTAGAAATGTAATAGTACACATATTGATGTTTGACCCATTATTAACCATGAACTCTGAATAGGATGATGATCAATGTAAGCTCATATAAAGAGTGCATATAAATTTGATTCATCATCAATGATCTCTTAATCTAATAAAGTGATAAGAGGCCTAGCTAGTACTATAGTATGATACACAATAATGATATTATGTAGATAGTATGTGTTAATTACATGAGTATGATAAGATGTTGGTGATGGATGTGCCTAATAAGTATAATGAACACTTGAAGTGTTTGTTGTCTCATTAGTCATATTTTTTGGAAATGCATCATACAATATTTTCATTGCTTTTGATTTAGTTGGTTGTACTTTAGGTGTTTTTAAATGGGTGCTCACATCAATGATATTAACATTTATAAAATCTTAGATCTTATGTCATAAGCTAATACATCTATTCATATTATGGTTGGGTGCCCTATTATAATCATAAAATACATTAGAATCATAATTATTTAGAAGAGGCATAGTCATATCAACCTATTTGATGGGAGATATATGACATTGCATTCAAAAAGTTACTAGAGAATATGAGCTAGTGATTCAGGAAGATTCATAAAAGGTCTCCTTGGAAGAACTGATAAAACCATGTTAGGAGCTAGTTTTTTGAGGCTATGTTAACTATTATATTTTGATCATTCTTGTTTTCATTGGGACTCACCTTATATAGGTGCTTATTTGAATTCTTATTAGTGGAATGTAATTTGATTGTGTACTTTGACTTGCCCATGGAGAAGTTTAACTTCCCACTCCTTCATTGTATGGCATAAATCTGTAAATGATGGAAATTTTTTGAATAATATATATTCAAGTAATATTGGTAATAAATTTTTCTTGAATATTTCCTAGAGTTCTCTATCTACCATGGGGCTATTCATCTTTGCTAATATGGTTTTATATCGCAAGACATATTCAACTATTGGCTTTTTAGATTTTTGCTTTAGTCGAGTGACTTGAGAATATGAAACTTTGTCACTAATGTTAATTGAAAAATGTGCCAAAAACATATTTGTGAGTGGATTAAATGATGTAATGGAATGATTAGGGAGATCATATAACCATTGTAATGCATAGTCCTATAAAATACAAGGGAAAAACTTAGTCAGGAGCCAATCATTAGACATGTAGTACAAAACATGCTACATGAAAATCCTATTGATAATGCTATGGGTCACACTTACCATCATATAGAGTAAACTTGGGTGATACAAATTTATATGGCAAAGGAGTTACTGCTATATGCTTTTCCAATGGTGTATGTAGGATAACATGAGAGTCCAAGGCATGAGATGGTCTAGTGTCACTCTACACAAGGTGTAACACCTTGGCTTGCAAAGAATGGATCTCATTCCTAAGGGATTGTACATTTATAGAAGAGGGTTGTGTACTAGCCATATAAGCTATTTCCATTGGTGAGAGTTGCCTAGTATAGTAGGTTGTTATAGAATCTGAGTTTACCCCATAGTAAGTATAATAATATTATAATTTATGAGGTTAGATGATTGAATCACACTAGAATTCATAAGATCTTGTTGAAAAATACAAATAAGGTCATCTTGCATATCTAAATTCTTAGAAATTAAAATTTGTAATTGTTTCTTATCGGTATTTTCAAATCGGTTATTGAATTATGCCATTGTAGTTTGGAAAGTAGGAAAATAAAAAATTGTATATTTTTAGCCTTTAAAGAGATTAAATATATGAAAGATAATAGAAATAAAATAATGAATCAGATTTGAGAGTTTGAAATTAATTATTGAGCATAAAAAAAGGGATACAAACCCAAAGAACATCTAGCGATAGGGTTTTGGGCATTATTCAAAGTAAGTCAAGTTCACCAAATGATTTATATTTTTTAGGATTATGGAATGTAACCATAGGTTGATAAATAATTGAGTAATAAATTAAGGAATAAAATACTATAGTATCAATAACCACTGATTTGCAAAATTATTGATTTATTTGAGTATTTTAAAAATAGAAATGAATTAGAAAGAGTGTACTTAACTAAAAAAGATGACTGAGATAGATCAGTGGTGGATAGGGAAGTGATACAGGAGTAGGGTGGAGTGTCATTAGCAAAGAACAAGTGTTATAACCCTCTTTAGATAAAATCATGACCCTCTTTGCCAATAGCGAACTTCATTATTGACCTTTTATGTTGTGTTATTGACCCTATGTAGGTAAAGCAATGATAAATTGGGCATACCTTCATTTTATTTTAGGAAACATTGATGAATATATGACTAAAACCTAGATCATCATCTACTCTATACTTTGAATAATTTCACTATGAAACCCTAAGCCTCCATGCTTGGTAGGGTTTTGATGAACACAAGTGGAATAAGAGTGGCATTAGTAGGGTAGGCTGGGCATGACCTCAAAATCCCATGTGTTAAGTGATACCTACTCACCAATTATTCAAAAGGGGATCAGGCCTAATGTATTTCTCCTAATCTAAGTGCTGGTACAAGGGAGATTGATGCTAGTATACCTAATTATGAATGCTAATATGAATGCTTTGAGTGTGAATTGAGACTAGAAACCTAAATAAAATTGGGATCTAGGATGTTGTAGATGAATATATGCATAAACAAGGATAAATAAATATCAATAACCTTAATTTTCATAGCTATTTATTATCTTATTCATGATAAGTTCCATCTATTTGATAAATGAATGAGTGGTCTTTGTATAGTGATTTGATGCTTGTCAAGACATGAAATGAGTCTAGGATGACCCTGTGATGCTTCAAAAAGTGGAAAGATATCTGTTAGGGGAAAGGGAAGCTAAGGGTCAATAGTGCTACCCCATTTTCCAATAATGCAATCCACTATAGACTAATGGGGTCATGTTATTGTCTAAGTGGCTGACACATGTGACAAAGGATGGGGAATGCCTAGGTGATGGATCAATGTGATTCTTGGTATATTTAGGCATGGGATGGATGCCAATAAAATATAAAATAGGATCAAAATGTTCCATAAGATATGTCTAGGGTTAAGCTAAGGATAGGGTGGTCTCAAGTGATAGTCATTACATCAAAATGATGTTTTATATGACTACAATTAATTACCCTTATACATATTTTAGTTAGAACATTTTGGTGAAATTAATACTACACCACTCAATTGAGAGTCTCTTGGCCTATTACCCCAAAATTTTTGTTTTTTTTATTCACTTTTTATTCTAATTTTTAGGGTTTCATCCCTTCATTTCATCCTCATAGTTTATTTCCCTCATTTTCTCATAATTTATGTCATTGCATAACTTACTTCATTATTTATATTATAAAAATGGATAATGGTCATATAGATATTATAAATTTGTTGAAGGAAAACATTTGTGATTTTAATAATGAATATTATAATTATATTTTTTTGATAGGTAATTGAGGGTTGGGGGGACCCTCACCTAATTTATAAAAGAATAAAAAATACAAAAAATCTAGCACGATAACCAAGAGATGGAAAAGACTAAGTGATCTAAGAGATCCTAATAGACCCTAAATGCCTAAAAATAATAATATAATATAAGAATATTCTAAATAAAATCCCATTAAAAACCATCAATTACACTTTTAGCATCTCAAAAACTCTCAAAATTTTATAAAAAACACCCTTATTCCCCTACAAGAAATAAGGGCATTCATAGTCCATTTAGTGCCCTCATCAGTGGAATTAAATGCATCATGCTGAAATATTTTTTTCTTCTATTATCTAATCTTTATGTTTTTAAATTCCATAATTTTAATTAGTCAACAAGGAATCCTTTTTGGATATGGTGAAAATTTTCATGGATGCAAAACCATCCTCATACTCCTGCTATGATGTTACTTTTTCAAAATCCTAAAAATATTCATATTGAAAAATACATATACTTAGTTACTTATAATTACATATAATTTTATATTATATTCTCAAAATGGTCTTCACATCATTTCCTTTCCACCCTCTTAGTGTGTAAAATAGGTAAACCACCAATTATGCATGTATCAATGCTAAAATCATCCATAGAAGTACTCAATTCCATTCTAATCTCCTATGCAAGTTGTTGTTCCCCAAAGTCTGTCACTCATTTTTGGGACAACACATGAAATATTTTTGGTCCTACAAGCCAAAAATTTATCTCTTCCCTTTGTAGAGTAAAATACTCTACATTTTATTTTTGAGTTTTAGTTGCGCGCTCTAATTTTTGTCCCTATGCGTTTCAATTCAGAGGCAGTAAGGGTTATGACGCAGGGCGCAGGTTCTTCATTTTGCCTAAAGTTTTTTCTAAGTTTCTCAGAGTTTCGTGGAGGGCACCACATGGAAACTGTGGAAGGTTTTAATATGTTTTTATAAAATGCAGTGAAAGTCACCATGTGTCCTTTGTAAAGCTTGATGGAAGCCACAAAGTGTCAACATCCGTAGTTTCTTCCTTTTGTTTCATTATTGAGTAAGGACTGTTGTGGGCCCCAAGTGAGTTGCTAAAATGAGTGGAAGCGCACCAAGTGTCATCATCCATGTGAATCCAAATGAGTCTTTATTGTTTCTATAGTGTTTATAAAGCTCAGCAGAAGCCACCATGTGTCATCTTCCATAGGACTCTCAAAAGGTATCTAAAGCTTCTATAAGTTAAGTGGATGCTGTCAAGTGTCCTCGCCTATTTCACAATAAAAAATGCCACATGTCACTCGTTAAGATCAGTGGAAAGTGGCCAAATAAAGTGGAAAATACATGAAGGAATTGCTAAAAAGGATGATGGGCTTGCAACTGTCAAATTTAGGGTAACCAACTAGCCATTGGCTTTCAAATGATGACGAAATCGAAGACGTCAAATTTGCGGCAATGAAATAGCTGTTGATCTTTGTAGGCTTAAGCGTAGACTCAAATGCCTTCAAAGGCATTCAAAGACCTTCAAGGTGAAAGGAAGAACCACCGAGAGGAAGAACCAAAAGAACCAAAAAAGGGAAAAGATAGCTCGAGGGCTCAAATTGTAGCAGGAAAGGGGGAAGACCAAAAATATCTATGCGGTAGTTATTTCAGTAAGTGGAATAGTCCACTAGGTAGATATTTGAGCCTACAAAAATTAAAGTTATAGCCTATTTATCTCCTTTGGGGTAAAGGCAAGGTGGATAGCTACGTAGACATCAGGTGACATACCAGATGACTTAGGACCATGAGAAGACATTTGAGATGAATCAACACGTCGTAATTAAGGTAGCCACCCTATTCCAACATGGCCCTCTTTGACAAAATTGAAAATGCATTCAATGCATTGAGTGCAGCATGGGCCATTCCATGGAACAAAACACCAAGCCTTTCTTGGCTACTATATATTGTATTCTCTTGTGTCATTTTAGGGAGATCTTTTTTGATCATAGAAGCTAGACTCTACCCAAATTGAAAGGCGAATGCTGAGACTTTGAGCTCAGATTGTTGTTCATATTATTTTATCTGAATGAGAAAGCAAGTTATTTACAGACTTTGTGCTGTTATAGCTTGTGCCATTTTAGGATATTGTTCTTATGTCTATCTTATAGATGCATTATTGTTTATTTAATCTAACATGTAAAACTAGTATAAGTGATAAGGAAGATGTCCTGAAGTTAGTTACTTTCAGACTTTGTGCTGTTATAGTTGTCTTTAGTGTGTGTTTGTTTTCTATTCCTATGTAAACAATCTTGGGATGACTTTGTGCCCTCATTATCCTTCATATTTCACTCTTGGGTAGTCGAGGTGGAGACTTTGTGCTACATCTCAGTCTACTAGTTACTACACTCCCTGTTACCAGTTACTTGTCACTACTTGAAAGAACTCCTGCTGTTTCCTACAAGATCACTTTTGAAAGAAGAGAAGTGTCTTTAGTGTTTTCACCAAAATTTTATCCTTTTTTTGTGAACATCATCTCTAAAAAAAGAGATATGGATGGTGTTATTCTACCCCTGAGTGTTATTTTCTGCTTATATATATATAGTTTATAGCTCTTGCATATTTAATAGGGAACCTCCCCTTGATGAGAGGAGAGACTTGTCCCCTTTTGATGTAGTAAACCTGCACATCTAGATGACCAATCTCCCTTGCTATGGTTGATAAGATTTATTTTGAACATTAGTTAGCTGATTGATAAAATATTCACCCAACAGTCTTTTTGGTGACTCTGCTGGGGAAGGACAAGCAGTTTGAAGCCTCAAGTTTCAAGCTGAAGCAAGACCAGTCCTTTTCCATTTTTGTTTCACAATCTAGAAACTCCATGTTATACCAAAATCTAGAGAGTTCAAGGTGTTATTGACCATATCTTTGAGTTGGTGCAGTAAGGAAATTTTGACCTATTCCCTCCCCAACTTCAAGTTCAATGATCTAGGAGTGTTCCTCCTACCCGTACCAGGTCACCAACCTAAGGTAGAGCTACTTTTTATATTGTATACAGAGCTTTGCCTATACATACTCCACCCAAATTTGTTATCCCCATTTTCCATAATCTAATCATGGCAGTTTAAGGCCCCTGGGGTAACTCATTTGGCCCACTCAATCTCACTCCACCTCTACATGAACTTTTACGCAGTTCAAGAAAAAATTTCTCCAAATTCTTTGGTGATGGGAGAGTTCATCCTAATGAACACATTGCAGCCTTCATCATAGCCTGTGGTGTGATAGGCATGGAATTCAAGGATGTGGTAGTCAAAATTTTCATGGAAACACTATAAGGTGTTGCTACAGACTAGTTTTACCATCTGTAGGCTTGGTCAGTGACTGATTGGGACATACTCAAATATAAATTTGAAGCCAGGTTCAAGCCTACAAAAGATGCACATGCCTTGCTAGCCCAACTCACATAGATGAAGAAGGAACCTCATGAACCTATGAGGGATTTCATTACAAAGTTTGAAAAGCTTAGGAACTAGATTCTTGCAATTGCTCAGCCAACACTTGAAAACCTCAAATACTTTTTCATCAAATCACAGTTGCCTAAAATGAGTTTTCTACTGAGACGTGCTAGCCACATAGACCTTGAGGCTGCTCAAGACTTGGCTACTGAGGTAGAGGATGACCTTATCTTGGTAGGAAAGATAAGGAGAGATCTAAACAGAGGTAAATTTTATTCTTCCTCTAAATACTCACCTTCAACCACCACTGATCCAATGGTGCAGAAGCTAGCAAATGAATTGCTAGCCCTCAAAAAACAAATGGCACAAGTGATGCCTTCTGATCCTTCATACAAAGATGCACCAAGGAGGACATTCCCTAATTAGTCATACCAAGGCAATGCTGCTAGGAACCAATGCCAAACAAATCACCTTCCTCCCCCTCAGAGGAATAACCTTGCCATTGAAGCACCTCCAACCAATTCAATAGTTAGATATCTTGAGGTAAAATCAGATTTCTGATTCTAGCCTGAGTTGAGTCCTGAAGATGATGCTAATCTCTTCACTGAGGAAGAAGAAGAATTAGTTGGCGACTCTAACATTAGTTTCCTAAATTATCAGGATGAACCTAGAAGTGAAGGTAAGGCAGCTGAGGGATCATATGTTGTATTCACCCAGTCCAATAATCAATTAGCCCAGTAGGATGATAAAGAAAAGATAGAGGAGTGACCTCAATCACAAATTTGAATTGCTATGTGGGGAACCACTCTTCCTTTCTAGTCAAAGGACCCAATGATTACAAGAAAGGTGAGTACATCAAACACCCCTATGCCTTCTGCTTCAAATTTGTAGTCTAGTTCTCCCCCTCCCAAAACTCAAAAGGATGAACTCCCATCCTCTGTGCCTATTCCATTTTAGGCATTTGACATTATTGATCATATAAAGAAAACCAAAATTTAAATGTCTAAATTAGAATTTCTACAGTCCAATCTTGAACAATTGGACAAATTGGTTCAATGTTTTAAAAACCAAGTCATCCCTATAGGACAAGAAATTCTCAAGGTGACTCATGATCTCCCCAACACTGCACCCACCAAGAACAACCTTGTCATTACTCCTCCTACTGCTCCTGGTAGGACTAAACCTTTCTATGTCTCATTGCTGATAAATGGACATCAACTAAACAATTGCATCATTGATTTTGGAGCTTTAGACAATGTCATGCCTATCAAAGTGGTTGAATCCCTTGGCCTCACATTGACCAAGATGTTTGGGAGATGTTTCTCCATGGAGAAAAAATAAGTACCACTGCTGGGACAAATTAAAGACTCTCAATTTGCATTTGCAGTGTTTCTAGACAAAAGAATCAAGATGACTATCCTGGTGGCTGATGTTCCAGCATCATATGGCATCCTTCTTGGGTAGAATTTTTGCAAGGACGTTGGAGGTGAATTGAGCATGGACGTATCCGAAGCAAGGATTTTAGTCAAAGGAATTATGCAAAGATTGCTTCCTGAAAAGGAAGCAAAATATGTGGTCACCCAAACATCATCACCTAAAGCTCAAATTTTGTTTGAGTCTTCAGGCATGGGTAACTACTTTCTATCCATAGAAGAGGTTCATGAGGTGCCTAATGAAGGTCCTGAAGGTGTTGACTTGAAAATATGTTTAGCTGGAATAACAGAAAGGATGGTAGAACACAATGTAAGTGTAGAAGAATCCCCCTCTCCAAATGAAGAAGAATCTAAAGAAAAATTAGTGCCTGATGAGGTATGGATTCTATAATTTTATGGTAGCTGCTCCTCTACCAGTTTAGGAGCCAGGGTTGTGTTAATATCTCCTTAAAGAGATAATTTTACTTCATCATATAAGTTGTTGTTCAGTAACACCAACAACACAGCTGAGTCACTATTGCTTGGATTGAGGGTTGCTTAAGACAAAGGCATTAAGCTCCTTCATGCTAAAGGAGATGCTAAATTGGTGGTTTGTCATGTGAGAAACCTGTATCAAACCAAGAATGAGAGATTGTGCCACTACTGTAATCTAGTCTAGGATCAGATTGAAAACTTTGATGCTTTCAACATCTCTACCATTCATAGAGAATTTAATGGCTGGGCTGATGCACTGGCCATTTCAACAACTCTATTGGTTCCTCACTCAGAATTCAAAGGAGACAAGTACACTATTGAGTTGGTTTTTTGACCAAGTGTACCTGATTATACCAGTCACTTTAGGTGTTCAATAATGACAACCAAATCATTGCCTTCCTAAAACAAAAGGATAGCTTTCAACAGCTTCACTTTGAAGGTAGTGAACCTCAGAAGTTTGAACCAGCCCCTGAGTCAAGTGTAGATGTAGGTGAAGAGTTCTTGCAACTTAAAGGGAATAAAATTCCCAAAGGCCTAGTTTCACTTGAGAATCTATTTGACAAACATGATAGGTTCATCAAATAGTAGCTAATGGATTCAAGCTCTTCCCAGGAGTTTGATCAAGTAAATCTGAGTACCAAGGAAGATCCCAAGATGGTGAACATTGAGAAGTGTTGTAATTAGGAAGAAAAGTCCAAGTTCACTACTTTTCTTAGCCAGTACATGGATGTTTTAACATACTCCTATGATGATTTGAAGTCACTTAGGCCTAATGAAATTCACCATGACATTCCTCTTAAAAGTGATTCATCACCTTACAAGCAAAAATCTAGGTAGTATAATCCGAAGATATCAGTTACTATTTTGTCTAAAATACAAAAAATGCTCAATGCTAGAATCATTTTTCCAATCCATCATTCCACATGGATTGCAAACATAGTGCCTGTAAGGAAGAAGAATGGAAAAATTCACCTTTGTGTGGATTTAAAAAATTTAAATCAGTCATCCCTAAAAGATAACTATCCTTTACCTATCATGGATCAAGTGCTTCAGACAGTGACTGGTCCAAAGATTTTATCAATAGTAGACGGCTTCTTAAGATACAATCAGGTTGAAGTTGGTGAAACAAACTAGCACAAGACTACTTTTACCACACCTTGGGGCATGTTTGCATACAGAAGGATGCCTTTTGGCTTGATTAATGCTGTCACCACTTTCTAAATAGAAATGGACCTTACTTTCAAGGATAAAATGGGTAAGTTCATTATAGTTTATCTTGATGACTTGACTATCTTTTCTAAGCATTGCCTGGATCATGTGAGTCACTTGTAACAAGTGCTAGAATGCTGCCACCACAATGACATTTCCTTAAACCCCAAAAATTCTATTTTTGGAGTAACATAAGGAAAACTTCTCAAACACATTGTGTCCAGAGAAGGCATAGAGATTGACTCAGACATAGTCAATTCCATCCAAGAGCTTACTTTGCCCACAAGTAAGACTGTAGTTCACTCTTTCTTTGGAAAGGTGAATTTCTTAAGGTTCATCCCTGAGTTTGCTAAGAAGACTCATCATATTGTAAATATGATGAAGGGAAAGGCCACTTTTAGCTAGACTGAAGAAGTTAAATTGGCATTCCAAGACATAAAGATAGCTATGCCCATGCCCTAATTCTGGTATGTCCAAATTATAACAAGGATTTCTCTATTTATAATTATGCTTCCAAACACACACTTTCAGCCATTCTGGTTTAGCAAAACCAAGAAGGTGTGGAATCCCCTATTTCTTTCATGAGCTACCCTCTCAAAGCTCATGAGCTAAAGTACTCAAACATGGAGAAGCATGCTTATGCAGTGGTGAAGGCAATGAAGTATTTCCACTTCTATATCCTGAATTTGCATGTTAATACCTTGGTTCCTGATACCACAGTCAAATCCATATTAACTTAGTAGGAGTTTGGAACCAAAAGGGGGAATTAGATTACTAAAATCTAGGAGTTTAATCTAGTCATCAAACTAATGAAGCTGGTGCATGAAAATGGCCTATGCCAATTGATTGCTGACAACAGACCTGAAGGAACACAACATAAAGATGAAGAAATTGAAGACACACCAATAGTCCTCTTTGTATCCACTACAAGTGAGTGGTATTTAGATATTGCTCATTTCCTTATTTATGGTGAGAGCCCTGTCCACCTATCTTATAAAGAAAGGAGGACTATCAAATTGAAAGCTACCAATTTTGTTCTCTGGGATAACGGCCTGTACAAGAGGAGCCTTGATGGAGTGTTCCTTCGTTGCATGGACAAAGAGTAGCAGAGCTAAATTTTAAAATCCTTCCATAATTTGGCCTGTGGATGACATTTTTCTACTCCTATAACTACCCATAAAATTCTATGAGCTAGGTATTATTGGCCAACTCTCTTTCAAGATGCATATAAATGGGTAAGGAAATGTGAACTATGCCAATAGTTTATTAGAAGACCCAAGTTAGCTGCCCTACCTCTCAAACCAGTGGTGATAGAAGAGCCATTCCAACAATGGGGAATTGATTTCATTGGTGCTGTAACCCCTCTTTAAGTGCTGGACATGATTATGTCCTCATGGCCATAGATTACTTCACCAAGTGGGTGGAAGCTATCCCAACCAAGCATGCTACTTCAGAAGTAGTGTGCAATGTCCTCAAGGAAAATATCATTTCTAGGTTTGGGGTCCCAACCAAGATTGTCACTGACAACGCAACTTGTTTCACTTCCCAAGAGATTAATCAATTCTATTTTTACTATGAGATCACCCTCTCCCACTCTTCTGATTACTTTTTGCAAGGAATGAAAAGCTGAATCAAGCAACAAGAACCTGGTGACTATCATCAAGAAGCTAGTAGATGACAACCAAAGGACATGGCATAAAGCATTGGTTGATGTTCTATGGGCAGATAGGATCACACTAAAAAGGACAATTGGTATTTCTCCCTTCCAACTTCTTTATGGGCTCAATGCTAAGATATCAATCACCCTAGAATCACCAACATTGAAATTGGCTAAGGCAATTGAAGATCAGACATATGAAAGCTCGATCGATAAGAGGATCATGTGCCTAACTAAATTGGATGAGCAGAGAACTATGGTGGTGGACCGAATTACTGCCCATCAAAGTTTGGTGAAGAATTTATTCAACTAGAAAGCAAAAAACTATGATTTCTAGATTAGAGATCAAGTCCTCCTGTGGGATAAGAGGAGAGAACCAAAGGAAATGCATGGAAAGTTTGATTCCCTATGGAGGGGCCCTTTTACTATTCATCAATTCAATGGTGAAAATAGTTTCTTGTTGAGGTATCAAGATGGCACACCCTTTTTTCTACCTCATAATGGGTAGCATCTGAAGCACTTCAATTCTTGAAGTATCAGATAAGTTCACCTGTACATATATATATTTGTATAGTCTTTGTTTCTAATTTTTGTTGTTCATTTTCATTTTTTTTAGAACCTTTCTTTTGGGTAGCATGAATCCATAGCCCAATGGCATACTTCAAGGCACTGGAGATTTTGGTCACTAATCCCCTCAGCTATTCCAAGTTTTCAACTAAAGGAAGTTCCCCAACTGGAGCTAGCTATTGTTCCCCAAAGTCTGTCACTCATTTTTGGGACAACACATGAAATATTTTTGGTCCTACAAGCCAAAAATTTCTCTCTTCCCTTTGTAGAGTAAAATACTCTACATTTTATTTTTGATTTTTAGTTGTGCGCTCCAATTTTTGTCCCTATGCGTTTCAGTTTTGAGGTAGTAAGGGTTATGACGCAAGGCGTGGGTTCTTCATTTTGCCTAAAGTTTTGTCTAAGTCTCTCAGAGTTCTGCAGAGGGTGCCACATGGAAATTATAGAAGGTTTTAATATGTTTTTCTAAAATGTAGTGGAAGTCACCATGTGTCCTTTATAAAGCTCGGTGGAAGCTGCCAAGTGTCAACATTCATAGTTTCTTCCTTTTGTTTCATTATTGAGTAAGGACTGTGGTGGGTCCCAGGTGAGTTGCTAAAATCAGTGAAAGCATGCCAAGTGTCATCATCCATGTGAATCCAAATGAGTCCTGAATGTTTCTATAGTGTTTCTAAAGCTCAGCAAAAGCTGCCATGTGTCATCTTCAGTAGGACTCTCAAAAGGTGTCTAAAGCTTGTATAAATTAAGCAGATGCTGTCGAGTGTCCTCGTCTATTTCACAATGGAAAATGCCATGTGTCACTTGTTAAGATCAATAGAAAGTGGCCAAAGCAAGAAAGAAATACATGAAGGAATTGATAAGAAGGATGATGGGCCTACAACTATCAAATTTAGGGTAATCAACTAGCTGTTGGCTTTCAAATGATGACAGACCTGAAGATGTTAAATTTGTAGCAATAAAATAGTTGTTGATCTTTGCAGGCTTAAGCACAGACTTGAATGTTTTCAAAGGCATTCAAAGACCTTCAGGGTGAAAGGAAGAACCACTAAGAGGAAGAATCAAAATAAATAAAAAAGGGAAAAGATAGCTCGAGGGCTCAAATTGTAGCAAGAAAGGGGGAAGACCAAAAATATCTACGCAATAGTTATTCTAGTAGGTGGAACACTCCACCAGGTAGATATTTGAGCTTGCAAATATTGAAGGCGTGGATTGTTTATCTCCTTTGAGGTAAAGGTGAGGTGGATAGCTGTGCAGACATCAGGTGATAGACCAGATGACTCAGGCCTAGGAGAAGACATTTGAGATGAATCAACATGCCATAGTTAAGGCGGCCACCCTATTCTAGCATGACCCTCTTTGACAAAACTAAAAATGCATTAAATGCATTGAGTGTAGCATGGGCCATTCCATGGAACAAAGCACCAAGCCTTTCTTGGCTACTATATATTGTATTCTCTTGTGTCATTTTAGGGAGATCTTTTTTGATCATAGAAGCTAGACTTTGCCCAAATTGAAAGGTGAATACTGAGACTTTGAGCTCAGATTATTGTTCATATTATTTTATCTGAATGAGAAAACAAGTTACTTGCAGACTTTGTGCTGTTATAGCTTGTGCTATTTTAGGAGATTGTTCTTATGTCTATCTTCTAGATGCATTCTTATTTATTTAATCTAATAGATAGAACTAGTAGAAGTGATAAGGAAGATGTCTTGAAGTTAGTTACTTTTAGACTTTGTGCTATTATAGTTGTTTTTAGTGTGTGTTTGTTTTCTATTCCTATGTAAAGGATCTTGGGATGACTTTGTGCCCTCATTATCCTTCGTATTTCACTCTTGGGCAGTCGAGGTGGAGACTTTGTGCTACATCTCATTCTGTTGGTTACTACGCTCCCTGTTACTAGTTACTTGTCACTACTTAAAAGAATTCTTTCTATTTCTTGCAAGATCACTTCTGAAAGAAGAGAAGTGCCTTCAGTGTTTTCACCAAGATTTTCTCCTTTGTTTGTGAACATCATATCTAAAAAAAAGAGAGATGGATGGTGTTATTCTACCCTGAGTGTTATTTTATGCTTATATATATAGTTTACAACTCCTGCATATTTAATAGGGAACCTCCCCTTGATGAGAGGAGAGACTTGTCCCATTTTGATGTAGTAAACCTGCACATCTGGATGACCAATCTCCCTTGCTGTGGTTGATAAAACCTATTTTGAACATCAGTTAGCTGATTGATAAAATATTCTCCCAACACAAGTAAAGAATATAAGGGATAATATTATATGGATATCATGTTTGATTTAATAACCCATTTATAAATATATACATAATGTTTTCCTAGTGCTTTATGGAGGAAAAAATTTGTAACTTTATGGTCGAATTTGTTACACAAAAAACATCTCAAGGGAAGCCCTTCAAAATCCACACATTGTTGCCAATTCTTATGATTCTAATAAAGATGAAAAGTATTAAAAATGGCCAAGATGGGTGTAAAGTATGTAAACACTATCCAATTTTTATTGAATATGGTCCATTCATTGCAAGATGAATCCTAATAAAATTTCTTCACTTTTCTACTAGCAATTTGATGAAAGAACGATTTATTAAGGCCAAAGGAAGGTGATGTAATTTAATCCAAATTGAGGCCCCATCAATATTATATAATCAGGAATAAAAAAATCACTTCCAAGGGCACAAAATCAACCTAGTTCTACCATAAAACCAAGGGCCGTCAGCCCAAACAATATCTTGATCTTCCCTAGAATGAAACTTGATCATAATTAAACCAATGTGAATAAGGAAAAAATTTAATAAATATTTTATCATTGGTACTATATTTCAAAAAAATAAGCAAAAATATAATTAAGATTTAAATAATTATCACATACCATTAAATAAGGATAATGTAGGTGATATAAATTCATGGAGTAAAGGTGAGTCAATAATCTTATGCACTATGGGTTTGCCATGTGAACTTTTTTAATTGGCCAAATAATTGGATAAAATAAACTATAGAGATACGACTTGTAACTTATGTTTTAATTATCATATTTCATGTATCATAATCAAAATCTCTTAGGAAGACACACCATGACTTAAAATATTCATTCAAGGGTTGAATCTTATCATTGATGTAAAGATAAGCACAATAACTAAGCTTAATGGGTCACGATTTAGGTTGGTTTCAAAAACTTATTAGTGGTTCTCTACTTACCTTCCTTTAATTTTAAAATGTCTTTCTAACATGATATATTAGTATTAAGGGACCACACACCACTTTTGAGGATGTCCCTTCTCTTCATCAAGGAAAATTTGAACCTGTTTATGATTATATTTTGAGATTTAAGTCTAGTATGCATCAATTGATGTATCTAATAATTAAATAAGAGAAATAATACATTATTAATAGGGGAATTGTATTTTTAGTTAGATATAAATTTATTTATCATAATATTTAATCTTTCAAATATATATTTCCGTAAAGATATCCCATTAGAAAAGGATCTTGTATAATCTCAAATGATTAATTATAAAAAAAATTCTCCCATTTATATTTCCACAATTAAAATCCAATTGACTAAAAATAAAATCCATTCACCATTTCATGGAAAGATTGTAACACTTACAACTAGTTCTACAACATCCCTTAGTGGATCATGAAAATTTACCAAACTACAAGATAAAGTAAGCACAATATTAAAAATGACATTTGATTTAAAATTTATTGAAATTGATATTATTATATATTATGATACATGTGATGAACCACACAAATATAGATATAAATATTTATGTGCCTATCATATAACCCTTGGACATTCAATGAATAAATGCCATGCTTTTCAAGAAAAAAATCATTATCTTATTGAGAAAGGTTGCATTAATCTTCTTACACATCCACATGATACTAACACACGTATTAAACCTAAGTAACATACCCCATTTGATGTGCCATCTACTAATAAACAACTACCTAAGTTAATTTTTATAATAAAGAGTAACTTAAGTGAGAGTCTTCTAATAAAACCATCCCTAAAATGATTAATGATCTAATCAAGTTTTCCATTATTCTTACCAAAACTTATTTTTTGAATACAAAACATTTGTTCATTATTGTTTTTTATTGATGAAACACAATGAAAAGGGGTTATGATTGATGATAAATTTAAGTTTTTTATGTATAGTATTCCCTTCCTTAAGTAATTTGGGTATGATATTGATTTTTTGACCAAGACATATTTTTCAGAACATGTTATAATGGGGTACATTCAATTGTTTTATCTTTTGTTTCATATACATGTCTTACCATATTTTATTCTATGCATAATTTTTATAAGTAAAACACTTTATTATGTACTTATTAACTATAATAAATGAATGTGACACTTGATGCTATTCATGATCACATATTTTTTGATTAACAAGGTAAAAAAGTTTCAATTTCAAGAGATAGAGTAACTAAAAATAGTGTAGAACATCCCAAGATGGGTACTATTATTTCTCAAAACAACATAACTAAGTTCTAAAGAAAAAATATATCACTGATTGTATCACTCATGAACCAAAATAACCCAAGGAAGAAATAGTTATATTTCCATCTCCCACAATGTTTGATATTAAATAAACCTTTTTAATGTACTTGAAATGTGTATTTAATAGATAAGGATTCATTGTAAGTATATACTCCTATTACTAATAGAGAAGAACCCATGCTTATATGCATTATATACTTTGATCAATATTATTACATTCATATCATTGGGTAGTACTATTTGCTATTGAATATGAGTTTGAGTACATATATAATTTTTTTTAAGTTAGGAAACATTTCATTGCATTTATTTACATGCTACCTTTACTTATTATTTTTTTAAATTTGCATTCATATTTGAATCACATATGTTCTCAGGAAAAATAATTATAAAATTAAATGAAAAAAAAGATATCACACACACACACACACACACACACACACACACACACACACACACACATGTATAAATACTTAAAAATAAATCAAAAATAATATATATCAATCATAATTTCAATGTTAGATTCATTATAAAAAATTGGGTCATATGACCCAAGTATAACTCATAGATCTAATCATATTATATGAGACATAAGAGAATAATAATCACCACTAGAGACCTTATACCTACCTATAATTCTACCTTTAACACTACTCTTAGCTATATCTAAGGTTGTTTTCCTATGCTCTACTACTATGACCTTTTTGTAATATGTATGACATTGAGAATTTTCTAGATTAGTTTGAGCCTATTTAAGCCTCATTGACTCACCTTAGATCATTTATGAGGGTATTCACTATGGAATCCACTATATATGGAGCCAAAATTTCTCACATATATCTCTTATATTGTTATGGGCACACATGAATCTATCTCACATGGGACTCTATGTCATCAACCATTTATATCTACAAAAAAGTAGGTTGCTCTCAACTATGCCATGGGATCAAACAAACATGCATAGGAACTTGACTCATAAGTGGCCTTCTCAAGTTTTACCTCAACATATAAAATATCATGAGTAAAAAAATTGATGAAAATACTAATAATAATGATCTAGTTGGCTGACATTGGACAAAAACATCAATGACACACTCATTAGCATGAAAAATATCAAAAGGAAATATACACTATGATAATGAAAAAAACACATATATCACATGATTACCATCATCTATAATATTTTAATATAATATGGAGCCTAATATACTCATGCAACCAATTATCTAGCTATAAAATTTATAAATACATATGGAACTACTCTGTCACCCCCACATAGATCACCACTTGTAACCCCACCATCACCACCTATACATTTTTCATCAATACCTACGTTTTTTTAGGGTGTAAAAACTAGAATTAATTGAGATCCTACTAAATATGCATAATAATTCTAGGTAGCTAATGCATCATCCACCTTCAGATCAAGAAAAAGAGGATATATTTAGCCTATAGTTGTGTGCTTAATCTCATTGAGAATGAAGTCATTTGCCTTTATAACTCATGGTGGGAATTTTTATCAACCAAATTTTCACCATTTGGAAGGCAGTTCAAGCCTTCCAAATTTAGAATAACATGGAAACAATCCTAGGCTATGGGTGGCCTAAACTTGGATTGAATCTTTAGGTTAAAGGGCTAACTCCTTTGATGTATCACTTAAGCTCATTCACTACTATACCAATTTGATAGGAAAAGAGAGAGAAAGCTAATATAATGGAGGTGATAAACCAAAATAGTTTGACCATTATTAACCAACTACATGTGCACTTTAATCATAAGACTAACCTAAAATAAACACTACTCCTAATCTGCCTCTCTACATCAACACTTCATTATGGAGGTGGTGAAAGATGATTGGGTTAGGAGTAATAGTTAAGGGGTCATGAAATGACACTAATGAAAATATAACTCACTCAACATTCACACCTCACTTAGACACTTTACAAGACCTACAAAAAGGATTTCAAATTAAATATAAATACTAGACAAGGATAACATACCAATGAAATAAAGCTATTCACTTGATAAGATTAAACTAGTCATGCACACACATTCAAACTAGTCAAAGGAGGAGGTAAAATATAAGTTTTTAATTTTTAAAATGATTTTAAATGGGTAGGGATTCACCATACCTAGGTGGAGGATAAAAACATATCTTATCATGGTTGAATATATAGAGAAGTAAGAGAGAAGATGAGACAAGGGCGTATGAGAGAGGGAGTGACAAGTGTCTAAAAGAGAGTTAAAAAAATAAAGGAGTTTGAAATAGCTCTATCATGTATCCAAGGACAAGTGTTGATATCTTAAAGATGATCTTCTCCTCTAAGTGGCATAAGAGTTTGCAACTTTACTTGACACATGGCATTGCTCTTCAAAATTGCTCCTCTCTTGGTTTATAAATGGACAAATGGAACAGTTCAATCATAAAATATTCTTGCATTACATATTTATCTATATTTGATGCTTTTCACTTGTCCAAGAGTCTTCATAACTGATGCTACAATGGTTATTATAGCTCCTTAGGTGTCTTGAATCTCAAATGATCTTACTATACCTATTCTTTTCCAAAAGTGTCAAATCTTGAGTTTGGCATTATCAAAGAATTATATATCCATGGATATACTATTAACATAATATTATACCTAGTACAACTGATTTGGAGGCCTAAAAAAACCACCAAGATCTCATTCTATACCTAAATGTCTCACTTGGCCTCACTTCCTTGTAACCCTAAAAATATGTAAACCTCCTTGTGTAGAAGAACGTATAAAATATCTTGGGAAATTAAAGATATTTTTGAGGACCCACTATCCCCTTACATATCCATGTCAATTTTAGGACCTTAAATTAAATGGAAGTACACCTTTTTTGCTATTATCTCTCCTCAATTAGGCCTCATTGCCTAGAAAATGAGTTTTGGCCCAAAATCAATCCCACACATGTTAAACCTATAGGAAATGTTTGATTTAATTTACCCATGCCAAGATAATTATCCATGATAATTTTTATCTCTTGAGATCCTTTAAAATGGGTGAACCATGAAAAGGCTAAAACCCTAGCCAAGGTACTTATGTATGCTTAAGAGGAATTTGAAGTATCTTACCAAGAATTTTTTAGGTTTTAGTTTTTGGAAATAATTTTTTAAGTTTTTAAACATCATTAGACAACTTCATACCTTGAGAGTGAGGTCTCTTATTGCACTTCACAGGTCTGCATCTAGACTTCTTGGCTTGCAAGATAGTGCATTTTCCATTTTTTGACCCACTTGAGGACCTAAAAAGTTCATATATCACTTTGGGAGTATTTATAAGTTGTGTGAATTATTATATAAAATATTTTATACCTTAATAAACCTCTGTGATTTATTTGGGAGCTATTCCACACCCTATACCTTCACCCATAAGCTTATAACCCTACTTTTTAAGTAATTCTATACACCTTTGTAACTTCACATGACAAAAAATGTATTGTAAAGGTGATAATAAAACATGAAATTGTCATAAAAGTTTTTATAGGGTCAAACCAATACATTATATAGCCATTTATATCAACCTTCCTCTCATCGGGTCACTAGAAGGGGTTTAGTAGGGTTTATGGTGTGAAAAGTTCTTAAAGATTGTTCATCGAGGATAGAGCCTCTTCCCACAAACCATGCCATAATATGTAATTATATAGGCATATATAACTCCTCAAAACTCCTTTTTCCACCATTAACCTTGTTAATAAGTATCTAAGCATGTTTTAAGAGTCTCTGGGTGGTTAAGTGTGCATTTGTGAGGGCTAGAATAGGTTCTATACATTGTGAGTACTCTTGAAGTTTGGTTTGACCTTAAAAAACATAAAAGAGGTATTAAAAAATAATATCTACCCTTTTCAATGGTTTCCCTTTTTATTCATCTCCATAGGCTTGTCATAACTCTCATGAACTCATATCTAGGGTTCTCACGCCATCCAACACAAATTATCCTAAATAACTATGTTTGGGATTTTTATTCTATATTAAAGTTTATAAACCATAATAAAGTGTTTAAAAATAGATATAAACACCACCTAAATGTTTTTAGTTCTTAATTTCACCATAAATTAATCCAACTTCCATCCAAAATGACACACACAAGTCTGTGTGTTTAGTCTAGGTTTATCAATCCAAAATAGACTTCTCAAGACCTAAAGTTGATTATGATGACACTAAAGATCATATATATATATATAATTATTTAATTTTAATGTGATTTTAATATGATTTTATTCTCTCTATAGACCTATTCTCTTTCAAAAACAAGTAGGAGTCTTGTACTTGACTAGGCAGACATGCCTAAAAGAGTACTTGATTGAGTATATGTAGCGATCAGGTGCATTTTGGTTTTAATCATATACATATCATATTTTATATAGTTTTATTATGTAATAAAATTAATATTATCACTTTGATATATCAATCTAAGTTCCAACCTCACTATACACATTGCATCCTTTCTCAAGTTTGAAAACCACTTGAGCTGCCTGAGCAAGCCTGTAGGTAATGGTTATGGTTTGTGTGTGTTAGGATTTGAAACTTGTTCCTTATAAAATAGGTCATGTAAAATTTAAAAAACATTTTATTCTAATTTAAGACTCATTTAAATTGAATCCCTCTATAACTTGTTAGCACTCTTTGATCATGTATATTCTTTCTCATGCTCTACCTACAATAGGCTTATTCAATTCCACTTTAATTCTTCAATCCATTGGTCATTACATGGTAAATTTGAGGAGTTATATTTATATAAATGGATCTCATTTATTCCCTTCATGGCACGCACACACACACACACACACACACACACACACACACACACACACACACACACACACACACACACACACACACACACACACACACACACACACACACACACACACACACACACACACACACACACACACACATTTATACCTCTTATATTCTACCTCAAAGTCTCAAACTATTCAAGCTTACCAATTTTGCCTGTATGTTATCTTTGGCTGTTTTGAGCACTAGTCTTTGAGATCAAACATTATCTTGTTGATATTAGACATATAAAAATAATAGAGACACTAAAATTACCTAATTATTATGTCTTCACAACCAATTTTGATTCACACTTCAAACAATTTCTCTAAAACATAGTCCTATAGGTCTGCAGACTTGTAGGTTTGTATTTACTGATGTTTTAGGCTTTGAATGATGGAATTATTGATCCTTTTTATTTTTTGATTATATATTAATTATATCATCATATTTATTATGAGTTAAATACCCTAATATAACTCATCACAATTTAATATAGACCACCTCAACCACCTTTAAGCAAATGGCCTATACACAGTCCAATTGGCTGGGAGCATGAATGTTATTAGAAGACTGTGTACATAATAACTAGGTAGTTGGGGAGAATTGAATGGAATGAGGATATTGGAATTAATTTAAAAAATAATTTTTATGCATTTACCCTACAAAAACCTTAAAACATAAAGAAAACATGATTCTTAACCTGTCAATTGTCTTATGGAGCTTTTTGGCCATTTCTCAATGCCATACATGCCAAATTGGTGGATGAAGGTGTGAAATATATGTACAAAACTATAAGGATATTTTTCAAATATTCTAATGCTTCAATGAGTCCATTTTTTAAATAAATATTTCCCAAAATTAAGCCATTAAGGTTTTTCACCTTAAAAAAGTATGTTAGCTCCTTAACGATTTTTTATAAAGACAAGGAGATCAATCAAACAATCAATACCACTAATTGAGAGGCCATAAGGGTCATAAAATATTTTCAAGATATTTGATTCTAATTCTACCAATATGTCCTATACCATCCACTTTAAATTTACCTTTATGATCTTATGAAGGGAGCGATGGAGTTCTTGACTACTTCTTTGCAACTTTGGATCTAAAACTTCATTCCATGCATGATTCTAACCTATAGAAATTGAAAGGACAAACCTAAACTATTTTCACCGTAAGATGAGTTCATTAAGTCTGTACAAGTGAGTTAAACTCCCTTCTTTGGCATTGAATTACAAGAAACTAACCTATTCTTACTTACTTGAAATATATGGCAATTATGTACCTCCTCCAAGAGCCTTTTCAAGTATCTTGTATAGATCATTCACTTTAGAACCTTTGATACACGTTGGAGTTAGTTAAAAACATATTTTTCCTTCATAAAACTTACCTTAAAGTCCAAAAAATAACCTTAACTTCTCCAAACCAACATGAAATGTTTATACAAGTTAATTGAGGCATGAAATGAGTTTTAAGGACACCTAATAAGCTATCACACCTCTTGACCAAGGCCCTTTTCCTTACCATGACATGACTAGGATAGTAAAATACAAAGACAAACCATTACCTTAATTTCTACAAATAAACCTTAAAATTTTCTAACAAGGTTTTATAAAGGCTATTAGAAGGCCACATAAATCATGACAAAGTTATGAACAAGATGATAACACATGACAATTAAGTTTTTTTATATATGGGTTGACCTTTTGACCTTGGGAGTTAAAAATGGTCAACTATAATCTCATAAATCATTTCCACACATGCCATGTTTAAGGCCTACCCAATCAAATACCACACTAATATGTACAACATGATCAAAATAATAATAATAATCTAAATCCCCATGGTGATCCATGTACCACATACTCACTTTTATCTATCTCATTATGTGTGAATCCTCTATCCAAACAGGATGTTGTCTATACTATCTGGCCCACTCATATATTTTCAAATGTTTTCATAAACATAATGATATCTAGTTTATCCTATCTATGAGCGTATGTGTGCATCCATTATGTAGCATATGGTTTTTATGGTACCCAACCTACAATAGGAAGTCTTGGTGGTTGAATAACTATAATTTGTGTATATTCAAAAATATGTAACAATGTATCAACTAATATGATACATATACCTCTCTTAATAGTAAAATGGTACAAGTACATGTACAAGAGAGATAAAATTTATCTGTATATAGTTTGAATAAGATAAACAATACAAATATCCTATAATATAGGAAAAGGGAGAATATTATACTAGATCAAACATACATACATTTTATCATGGCACAAAATGGGATGATGCTCTAAGAAAGAACTGTTTGTAATAAGGATATCAGTGATATAATTATGAATTATATACAAGGAACTAATGAAAAAAAAATCACCTATATATAAGTTTCAAAATGAGTAATATAAAAATAGATAAATCCCAATAGGTGGTAACCAAGAGGTATCTAAACTAATGATGGAAATCAAAAGATATCTAAACTAGACATTGTAACCAAGGGGTATCTAAACTATGGATTGTTACCAAGAGGTAAAATCAAAATATACAAAGATAAATTATACTAACAATAATATAATAATCTAAAGATGGAAGACAAAAACATGCCAATACATCATGTGCACACGTGTATCGACCAAAGTAAATAATGAAAAATTATAGGGGTGGGAAAAATTATCTTCGATTAATTTGTTAGTGTATCAATATCCCCATTATCTTAAGTGGAACTTTATGAGAGATGTTTTAGGTGAAGCTCAAGATGTAAATAATAATACTTAAGTATCACTAGTTGGGGAATGCAAAGTCTAGGTGTACCTTACTAGTTTATATTCTTTGCTTGACCTCTGAAGACATTTTGTAGACTAGTCTTCCACATGTGGAAGCTCCTAAGCCTTAATTCATATTATTCTTAATAAGGTGGATCTACATATGTGAGCATAGTAGATTGGATGTATTTATTTTTAAAAATGGAAATAAACAAGTCTACATATATTCAAATTCAAATCCTAAAATTTGCCTATCAAACTTGGTTGATAGTGTTAGATTAAAAATACTAATACTAATAATAACAATCTGTATAGTACTATATCAACCAAGCTGAATAGTAAGAAAACATGATTAAAAAAATACTGCTTTGGATGATGTAGTTGGTCAAGATGAGAACAATATAGAACACCTTCAACCGGTCCAAAAGAATAATGAATAATCATATAAATGGGAAGAAGAGAGATCAATAACAAACAAAGGCCAAATTGAGTAGATAATGATGTATGATAACACATATAATAGAAGATCATTAGGGAATTATATCAAAAAATCACCACAAACAAACCCATCCCAATCCTAGAGTACTCCTCAAGACGTGAACTTAAAGATATTAACTTGTTGATGAGACCTAAAATAGAAATGGTTAATAATTGAATAATAGTGTATATAAGATATACCCTTGCTATATATAATACCATTATCCTCTATGTCCTAAATAATTAGACTGAGGCCATATGCTATCACATAGTAACTAGTATAGACTAAAATAAACATGATAATAGATATACTCAAATATTTATACAATCAAGGAGTTGTGTTTGTATTAATATCTTGAAGCACTAATATATCACTATCTCTTTCATGCCCTCACTAGCCACCCATGTATTACCTTATTACCAAGTGTATCTTATCCTAGGGAAAGTCTACAATCCATACCTTTTTTCATTTGATGTGGATTCAAAGTATGCACCAGATGTCCTCTAGAGTCACAATCATCTCTCCAATGGGAAGCTATAAAGTGCATGAGTCACAATCCCAACTCTCAGTAGGGTTGTCAATAGTGTAATGTCACATAACATAATCCCTAGATGACTTATATGTCCAAAACCTAGAATATTAAATAGTTCTTGGTACTTATCACTAAGACCCAATTCAATAATGTTATTCTAGGCTCACTCTACCTCCACTTATGTACATAAATCATAAGCTACAACCATAAAAAAACACAAGTGCATATCATACTCTTGACTAAAAATGATAATAAAAACATGCAAACAACTACACAAACAAAGCATCTACAAAGAACAAAAAGGTGAGTTAGATACAACCAACTATGGCTTAGATTCAATGGGAATTAGTACAAGTTGAGTATGAAATGTACATAATCATAGATTACAATACCAAATCAGTAACAATCATAACTAGTGATAAAATGCATGCAATTCAAAGGTGAAGAATTTTTAAAAATAAAAAAATTAACAAGAATTTATGAAAATTATTGGAAAGGGTCCTTAAATATTGAATAGCCTACCTAATGGACACCTATGCCCTATCTTGATTTAATTAGTATGTAATTATGTTATGCATCAAAACAATGACATCAAGAAGTTAGATCTAAAGCTAAAATAAATAAATGATATAGAAGGTAAAAATGATTTATAAAAATATAAATCCATGTGACTTATTTACTACAAAACATTTTCTATAGTTGCTATGCAAAATACCAAACAAAATTTTGTCGTGAGATTATTTGACATCAAAGGCATTTTTAGTACCTAATCACATTATTAGATAACACACATCATATTTACCATATTTTAAGTATTTATTATACTTTTTGGGGAATTTATTTCTTTAAACTAGTGACTTAATGATAATATCCTCATATAACATATCATTTTAAGATATATTTGCATCTACATACACATATTATGATTATCCATTACGTAATGATGGTGATGATTCCTCTCTATTATAAAACACATTTATTACATTACAAGATTGAGGTGGGAATGCAACATTGTCACCCATATTATATATATATATATATATATATATATATATATATAATGACATCATACCCATGCACAATCTTTTGCAAAAATTATTGATTTCATCATACATATACAAAGGATTAACACACATGTGCCTATGAGCCTACATTACATATATATAGAGATGCCATCCTCTTATATACATGTAATCACATAATGAATTATACATATTTTATGCATGGGATAGGATGACTTATAAAAATCCTCTTTCTCTCAATAGATTAGGATACAAACAAGGTTATAACAATAAAGCCTATTTATACTTGGAAGAGTGGGCAATGATCTACAATAAAAAGTCCTAGTATAAGGTAATTTACACTCAGATGTCAAGAGGAAATGGTTTCAAATCCTAAGTCTATGACATAGGTTATAAATCTCACTAGGGCTCAATATAGATGAGTAATTATAATAATGGTAATAAAAGGGTGTGTCAAGGATATAATAAGGATATTATATGCAAGGAGATGACAAATGAGGTAACCTAGATCCAATATTTATACAAATATTAAAATAATAAGAAGATAAATGGTACAATTGTCAACCAATGGGTGGTATATGCATCTTAATGTGACAAATGGAAATCCTAAGAAACCTTATAAATATAGTAGATTATACGGTATAAGGAGGATCATAAGTAAGGATAAAAAACACATCAATAATATAAATTAGAAAATAAATATCTAATCTACTAAGTAAATAAATGAAAGTGAATAATGATAGAGATACTTACCTTTTAGTGGTTTCATCAACGCTTCAATCTCTCTATTAGGCTCAAGTGGAACTTTATGTATGCATGGGATACAATGACCTTTGTGTGGACTCATCATCACCTCAATCCTACCCTTGGATCAAATGTCATTTTGAATTAGATTTTCTAGGTTTAAGACCTCAAAAGTAAAGAAGATGACCCAAATATTCATAGTTGGGGACTCCAAAGGCTTAGACATCTCTTCGACATGAATCTTCCTATGGAACTTCAAAGATCATAAGTAAGATTAGACCTTAAAAATAAAACACATATAATTAATCCTTTCATGACTTTAGAGTATAAATTTAGGTGTAAGTAGAGCAAATGAGTGTCTTATATGGTTCAGGAATGAAATATGACCCTGATATATATGTCTCCAATATCCTAAACTAATCTTGAACTCTTAGTCGATAGCATCATCCAAGTTAATGTGGTCAAAAAGATGTTGGATAACATAATAATGTATCAACCATGATGATACAATAAAAATGATAGAGACATGACTTAAAATTGTATTGGCTAGGCTGATAAAGTATGGGGAGAGACTAATATGAAACATATTGTATCATTTTGGCTAATACATTATGAATATATAGTGCGTAGTATGACTTAATATAAAGTAGATAGAGATAAAATATGGAAAGATACTCAAAGGAGGTTATATTGATAATAATTAAAGTATTATTGAATAGTATGCAAACATGTCTCACAAAGTACCATGAGCCAATCCCACCCTATTATTAGCATACACTTCAAGATATGTACTAAAGGATATTGATGTGCCAACAAGGAATTGTAATAGACACTATAAGTAAAGTGATAAAAGTGAAAATATCAAGTGTATATATGTTATCCACTCAAAGCTCATCACATGTCACAATAATGTAACATAGGATGATGTTTTGGGATAAATACATATCAACACAAAATAAAATAACTAGAAAGAAATGCTAAAAGAACTATTGATAAATGAATAATTTAAATTAATATACACATAACTTCACTTAAATTTATGCATACATTATATGTGGAAATACCATATTCTTGATCATGGAGTGTTTAATAGCTACATTTGAGAAACCCTAATGATACAAGGCTAAAAATTGGTAAATTCAATGTGTGCATATGCCCATAGAAATAAAATCTCTTAAAAATGATTGTAAAACTTGGAAAATTTGGTAAGCCAAGATTGATAAGGCTAGGTTATAACCAGAATATCTAAGGAAGTAGATAAGTAACAAGGGAAAATTAGCAAGCCATTAAGCTATGGATACTACATGACCAAAAAACCCAAGAAATGCATCCAAAGTAAGATAATTGAAAACTAAAATTAAACAAAGGTCACAAAAAACTATCAAATTTTAGAAAAAATATTAGTGTAAGAGAAATCAAACTTAGAAAAATATGTAAATAAATAAAAATGGAACCAAATGGTCTACAAAAAGTTTAAAACATGAAATAATGAAGGAAAAATGAGACTGAATGGTTTACAAAAAGTGAATCAAAAAATAAATAATTAAGAGAAACCCTAGATAGATATGGTAATTACCAAGATATCATATCATAAAAAATAAAAAATTTAGCTTGTATTCTAAATATGGAAAATATAAAACTATCATATTGAAAGTGAATATTTAATAGGAAGTACATAATATGGGAGAGATTTGGAAAAAAATTTACCTATAAAGTGGAAGAAGCATGAGGGGGGAAAAGATGTGTCACAAGGTCAAAACATGGTCTTTACCCGAAAAAAAGACTATTGATTATGTTGGCAAGACTAAGAGTTTTCAACATCAATGGTTATAAAGAACCCCACCTAACAAACATAAGTTTAAGATAACTAGTGAGGTTTAAAGATCATCCCATCAAGGTTAACATGCATGAACATTAAAAGGATCCTAACTTCCCAAAATGTGTTCTCCACTCCTTAGGACCTTTTATAGGGTGGTTAGTCTACTGTGAAGAATGGGTACTTATGTGAGAAAGTAGGTGGCACAAGAATGTAAGATATAAATAGCTAATGATATAATAATACCTCCTACCCTATTCTATTGGACTAATTTACCCCCATGGACCTCATATTCATCATGAGGTCAACTAATAACTTTGAGATTCGAATCAAATAAGATATGTGAAAAAAATATCACATCTTTTGGTGTGATTTGAATTTTAATATATATTTTGCACTTTTTTATGATATGGCTTTGAAGTTTTTTGGATTTTTCTATTTTCCTATGGGTGTTAAATATGGATATCAAAATAAATATAACATATACATTCTAAAGAGGATAACCTAGATACCATGGTGTCTAAAGACTTTTAGAATTTCACCTTAGAAAAGAGTGTAATCTTGAAATTGACCTTGGTGAGCCCAAAAAAAATGTAAAATAGGGAGATCATGGAAGTGATCATAGATCAATCGAGTTACCCCGACCACAAAAAATATATAAAGGGAGATGGTATAATGACAAGTAGATTGATACATCATTATAAGATAGGATAAAAAAAGGATGAGAACGTAGAGATAGACTACTATAGTTTTACCACAAGAGAATATGACTAACTCTAAGTAAGAAAAAAAAACTATCAACCATTGCCTTATCTTTCTAAGAAGACACATAGCTAATATTGGGATAAAAATAAATATATAAAGAAAAATGAATGATGATGGTTGTCTATGAAGAGGTCTTGGTTGAATCCCTAGGTCATATCATGAAACTCACAAAGTGAAAAATGTCAAGAGGCATAAGTAAGATAAGACTATGAAGCATAGAAATGATAAATCCATGAAGTGTATAAAAGATAGTGAAATACCCAAATGGTGTACATAATTATAAAATATTTCAAATATTTGAAAAGGAAACAATGGGTGACAAAATATAATGACTGTAGAAAGAGATATAAAGAGGATGGTCATTTGTGAGGAGGGATAGGTTGATTTTACATGTCTTATTATACAAATCACAAAATAAAAAAATAGGGGGTGTCAAAATAATTAAAATACCTAAGGACCAAACATATGTGTTGGGGGACAATGTGAAAGAAACCTAGAGGTGTGTAGATAAACAAGGCTAAGTTGAAATATTAAAGAGTTAAAGTATAACTTGCAATAAATGTTAGCTCAAAAAAATAAAAAATAATTATAAAAATTAAGTAATATTTATTGGAAATGAAAAATCATAAATAAAAATAAACTAAGAACTTAGTTCAAGAGAAATAATTCTTCAATAATTGAGTAATACTCAGTTCTTTGTATATATGTCCTTCATTTGTCTGTAATCTATAATTGTTAGGTCCAAGGATGTCCTTGACAAGGTAAGGAAAAAACCACTTTTGGTGTTATTTTCCCTCTTTTTTTGGGGTGTACTTGCCTTATTTTTCATGCACGTGGTCTAGTTTTCAAACTAAATCTCCTACATCAAAGGAACAAACATTTACTTTCTTATTATGTTTCTTAGTAATGAGACTTTTGTACTGATGATTGTGATGAGGAAAATTCATGCATTACTCATCAAGTAAGTCTAAAGTGTGAAAACAAGCTTTATGAAGGTATTCATTAGGGATGCCGTTGTGAATATAAATGCATAAAAATGTAACTCTACCTCTAGTGGAATGATGACCTAGGATTTGTAGACTAGAGAGAATGGATTTTCCCTAGAGGTAGTATGAACACTAGTATGATAGGTCAAAAGTGTAACTTAATTTTGAAGATGTTAATTTTAATGAGGATATTGAATAGTCATTTTCAAGATCTTGTTAAGTATTTTTTTAGTAGCTTCAGGTTGTCCATCACATTAGTGATGATAAGGTGTGAATAATTTATGCTTAATTTTAAATTTCACAAAAAAACCACTTCATGTATTTTTTGAAATTTTGACCATTTTAAGATATGATTATGTGAGGAATACCAAAAAAACATATGATATAATTAAGAATGAATTTGGATATAGTGACATAAATAACATTAACAAGGGGCATAACTTATATTTAGTTGGTAAAATAATCAGTGGTGATAATAATGGAGACATGGCCATCTTATGAAAAAGGTAAATTTTATTTGAGATATAATCCCCATATAGATAATGGATAGGGATTAAAGTGTCTAAATCTTAGCCAAAGGAGAATGAGTAAGATCATCATAGAGCTCACAAGGATTACACTTATTCACAAAAATGATGGCATCATTTTCAAGATCAAGCCAATATCAACCCATATGTAGGCATTTGTGGGAATTGTAGCATATCCACTATAATGTCCTAAAAAATGCCCCCATGCACTTCTAAATAATGGAAGGAAATTATTCTTCAATAACACAATAGAGTTCCTTTAGCATGATGATAGTAAATGATATTATGTCGAATTATGAATTTAAAGGCTTGCTCATAGATTCTAGTATTTTCAAGAAAATTAACATAAGGAGGATAGGTATTGTTGACCAAATTTTAGCTCTTTAGGCCAAAATTGGGCACCCCTATTTGAAAACTTAAATACCTAAGTCTATACGTTTGGCTAGGCCTAGTATGTGGGTTTCATTCAAAAGAAGTGTTATATACAAAGCTTGCAACAAATTTACAAGTCTAATTATTTTATAAAGTTTGGTTTTGGTCTTTTGATAAGCCTTCATAGTAATCCTTTCAGGTCTTTTGTTTTTGACTAAAATGTTATTTTTTCAGACTTTTCATTCAACAAAAGTATCTAATTCTTTTAGACAATTTGTTTGAGACAAATTTCTGGAAGATGAAGATTAATTCCTTCAATAAAACTATCCAAATAATTTCCTTGAAGGACCTTTTCAGGCTAAGGGATCATTTTTAGCTTTTTTGAAGGGCACTTGGAACTTTTTCGGGGGGCACTTATAACTTTTTTGAAGGGCACTTCAATCTTTATGAAGGGGTATTTTTCAAAGTGTTTAAGGGTTATTTGTAGAAGCCAAAGGCGTCATTTTAGAAAAGCCAACGATACTTTTTGATTTTCCTGAAGGGTATGTTTCCTTTTAGGAAAGGTATTTTTCAAATTGTCGAAGGGTCATTCTAGAGTTCTGAAGGTCCACTTCAAGAAACCTGAAAGAACATTTCAAAGAACCAAATGGCCCATTTTCAAAAGCCAAAAGGTAATTTGATATCCCAAGGAAATTAATGCAAACAAAGAGTTGAATGAATTCTCTTAGAATAAAATGTTGAAACAAAAATTCCAAAGGAATTTTTTTGGGAAAATTGTCTATAAAAATGGTCAAAAGCAAAAATCCCAAAGGATTTATTTTCAGGAAAAGTGGCTGAGACAAATATTTCCAAAGGATACCTTTGAAGCCAAGTGCCCTAAATAATTTCCCCAAAATATATCTTGTAATCAAAAGTGTCCCATGTAGAGCTCCTAAAAGGTTACTTTTCATGATTTGAAGGGCACTTTCCATAGTTAAAGAGCACTTGACAAAGGTTTAAAATAAGATTAAGTCTGAGTAAAGTGTTTTGAATAAGGAAGGTGGAGGCCCCATAAATGTCAATTTTAAACTAAAATAAATATCCATTGATGTCAAAAAACTTGGTGGGAACATGAGAGAAAATGTGGAGGTAACAAATGGTTGAATCCTAAGCATTTGATGTAGACAAAACAAGTAAAATGGATAGGTTGATGGTTCAAGTCATTAATGGTAGTTGACCAAATCAAAGAGCTTCCACAAAATCAATAAACACTGGTGTCTAAAGGATGGCTGATAGTTTGGAAAAGTATTTTTTAACTATTGCCATAGGTCCCATTTCCCTTAGTAGTGCTATGTGTTGGCTCCTCTATTTTTAGTTTCGAACGGTCATAGATGATTTTTGATAGAAACCATTTTTTGTGTCAATTTTGAAGGTCTTATGCCACTTTTCAACATTCTTATAATTAGTTTTGAATAATTAGACCTTTTGACATGGTGTATCTCACCCCACCTCTCTTCCACATGTAATTGTAACTAATTTTCACATATGGACACATGTCCAAGTCACTCTTGAACTTCCTTTGCTTGACCTCTCTCTCAAAATCTATATAAATGCATTCTTTTGGCTTGTTTTAGTAGCCTCTGATGGTTATTAGGAAAACTCTAACTAGATTTGTACTTGAAGAACTCTTGAAGATATATACAAGTTTTTTTGCCACTCATATGCTACAATATTGAGTAATGACTTGAATCATGTTAGTCTAGTCTAGTGAAAGATTGTCTTTTCTAGCTTGTACTCTTGATGGTTTACCATTTATATAAAGGAGATTGTTGTAGGTCTTTGCTAGTATTATTTTCTAAGTGTAGAGATATCTTAGAAGTGGTATATTATATATCCCTCTTTGGAATCATTCATTCCCTTCTTAAGAATCATATACCTTATTGAATCTAGTAGATGAAACATTGAGGTAATAATGAATCTTGAGTTAAGAGTTTTATGTGAGAAACACTTTATTTGTCTTTAAGTAGTAGCTTCAGTCAATTGAGAGGAAATTATACATTGGTGCATCACCCTTTCATTATTTTTGTTGTTCTCTTAATCCCTTTTCATATCCAAGTTATTAAGTTAGAGAGAGAGCTTTAAAGGTGCATCAAGGGGAGCTATCCCCTTATCTAGAGATTCATTTCTCAATATTTTCATCCATATCAAGAGAAATGTCTCCATGCTGCCACTTGGATGAAGAGATTTAGGCATCTCCTCAAGGGTGTGAATCTAAGTGTCAATAATTTTTGGCATGCTTGATGGGACCTCCAAGTCCTAAAAGATTTCCTAAGGTTGGTGCTAGTCTTGGCATAGTTGAAGATGAAAAAATCATCTACTTTCAATACCTAGTGACTCTATTGAATAATTTAAGTCTTTGGTTGATGATCAGTCCTATTTTCCATGCCAAAGGTGACAACTAGATATACTACTAAAGAGACACCTTTTGAATTTATGTAACTACCTCCATATTCCACCAAAAGGTTTAGGTTTGTCAACACTCATCCTTACAAAGAGATTTTGTGTTTAAAGCTTCTAAGTTTGTGTTAAATTCCATTCCTAACATCCATAGTGATCATTCCAAGATATACGTATAGAAGACAACCTTTTGTGCCTTTCACTGGGGCATCTCCCTTGTATCTTGCCCAATATGATCAAATTATAGGAGCAACCCTCAAAATTTTCCCATCTTTAAATGGGGATGGTCCTATTACTACCATTGAGCACATTAGGAATATATAATTTTTTTTATAATATCCACAACATCACCCAAGAAAATTTAGTTATTAGGTTGTTGGCCTTATCTTTTATAGGAAAAGTTTTGGATTGGTATCGGACCCTACCTGTAAATTCTATTGGCTCATGGGATGAGTTGGGGGATCTTTTGAATAATAGGTTTGGAGAAAAGAGTGATCACCTATATCTAGATAAGAAATTGACCATAATCAAGAGGGAACCTCATGAATTCATGTAATATTTTAATACTAGGTTTTAAAAAACATGGGATAGGATCCCAACCCTTGTGAGACCTATCCCAAACTATGCATTTTTATATTACCTAAAGGAATTAAATAGTGAAATTGCTATGATGATTCAATATATGGGTGGAAACACATTGAATTTTTTATATGACATGGCCATAAATGCTAAGAATTTCCTTGTCCAAGCAGGAAAAATAGCCCCTAGACCTCCAATGCCTCTATTCCCTAATTTGCATTCTCCTAGTCATGGTGCATTGCCCACTTTAGCTCCTTTGCCCGATCAATAAAAATATGCCATTTTCCCTACCAATGAAATGCATGAAGTCAAAACTTTGCTCCAATGTGTTACTAATGAATTGGTTGCTCTCAAGAGGCAACATGCTCAAGGTTATAGACCATATCAACCTTATAACCAGTTTGGATAAGCCAATAGACCTCCCTTTCAAAATAATGTGCATGGACAAGGTCAAATCACCCAAGCTAGGCCTTATAAAAGATATAATGAAAACACTTCCTCATACTCCAAGGCCATTGTTCCCACCTAAAATAATCTTTTTCAAGAATAACCATACTACCCTTCTTTTGAGCAAAGTCAATAACAAGTTGTTTATGTAAATGAGATGCACCACCAAACTATGACAATGAAAGGGAATAAAGTACCATAAGTTCCAAGTTATGAGATGTCAATGCAACATGGGATGGAAGGTGGTCAAGTCCAATCTAATTATACTCTCATTAATCACTTGGAGGGAGAGTTTTGTGTCATCAATTACTTGGTAAATTCAAACAACATCAATGTTAGTGTGGATGCCAACACTAGATCAAAGAAGAGGGCTATAGATGAAGTTAAAGGAAGCAATCAAGGACCTGTTTTGACCCTTACATCATCTATTATTTTAGGTGGATCTAATATATCTCATGAAGTGTAGGAAAAGTATAGGAGTCCAAAATTTAGGCTAGCTGCTCCAAGCTACTTCATAAGGCATTGGTACTCTTAAAGATTTGCCTAAAGTGAACAATCTTCCTATCAATGTGGTGAAATAGATGAAGAAGATTAAAATGAATATCTCATTATGGGAATCCTTGAAAATACTAGGGAATAAAGATATACTTCAAAAGGAACTACATGAATTGGGTAAGCAAGCTAGCCCACCTAGACATGATAATGTGGTCTTAGTGAATGGAACCCAATCAATTAATGGTCAAGTAAAGAAAAATGAAAAGACTCCTCCATTTTATCTCTCTCTAATCATTTTTGATTTATTGTTACATAATTTCATTATAGATAGTGAGGCTAGCAATTTAGTTATGCCCAAATGTATAGCTGATAAACTAGGCTTAAAGTATGAGCCAATGACTAAGGGAGTCTTACAATTCGATGGATCACCAGAAAAGAATTTGGGGATAATAAAAAAATGTGAATTTGATACTTAATGCTTTTCCTAGTTTTCTTATTCCTCATTATGTGGTGGTGGTAGATTTACCCCCATACTTTTTCCTTTGCTTGTCAAAAGATTTTACAGCTAAAATAGGTGGGTACTTGGCAGCTAATTGGTCCTACATGGTGTTTAGAACAAAGTATGAAACTAAGGTGAAGATTGACTCTGAACCTATTTATAAATGTCACTTGGAACTATACTTACATAATGTGGAAAATGTTAACTATGCCATCATTGATGAAGAGGAGCTTCACATTGACCAATCTCAATCATCTTCCCTTGAGGGAGTTTTTGATATGTTCCTATATGAGTGGGGAAATGAAAAATATGAACATGATACCTACAAGTTTATTGAGGAATATAGTCTTGGGGTGTACTATATGCATGGGAAGGACTCTTTCATGCCCAATTTGATGAAGTCAAATGAAGATGTGAAAGTCTTGTGGTATCTCTTCTTTGATGGGTCTAGAAGCAAGATTGGGGTAGGTGGTGGAACAATGTTAGTTTCACCTTCCAAGGAGAAGTATTATTCAACCTTTAGATTTTAGATCTCAATAACTTGTAATGTGGTAGAGTATGAGGCCATTATCCATGGCCTTGAATGGGCTAAAAAAATATTAGTTAATGAACTACAAGTGTATGGAGATAGTGAGCTTGTTGTGAATCAAGTTAGAGGGAATAATTTGATAGAAAACTCTTTGCTTAAGTCTTATAAGCATAGAATGTAGGATCTTGTGGAATATTTCAAAGCCTCAAACATCACTTCTATTTAAAGAGAAGATAATAAGCATGCTAATAGGTTGGCAGAAATTGGAGCTCAATTTGATGTTCCAAAAGGGATAAAAGAAGATAAGAGCCAACCTCATCTAAAAATGATTGTAAGGCCCTCTATACTAGACAATGTCACTAATTTTTAGGTGTTTGATAGTGATAAACATATAACACTTTTTATAAAATAAGAAGATAATTTTTCTTCCAAGAATCAATCAAAACTATAACAACAATATGGAGGGCAAATTATGCAATTGAAGTCTAACAAACTCCCTAAAGGCCTAGTCACTCTTGAGAACATATTCAATGATGATGACCAACTGAAGAAAGAGAAGATAAGCATATCTACCAAGCAGGAAACTATGAGAAGGTTTAGATATTCAAAGATATTTTTTTTGCACTTGGGAAGGTATGTACTAGCAAAGAGAAGAATGTTTTCATTGAGTTATGCAAATATTTTTTTGATGTCTTTGCATTGGAGTATAGTGATTTAAAATATTTTGATTCAAATCTAGCTCGACATACCATAGATATATGTGAAAATACCAAACCCATAAAGTAAATAAAAATTCCAATCAATCTCAAGATTGAACCACTCATGAAGAAATATATCACTAAGTTGATTGAGTCTAGAATCATTTTTCCTATCAAACATTCTTCTTGGTTGGACAACTTAGTCCTTATTAGAAATAAAAATGGGGATATCAGGTTGTGTGTGGAATTAAGGGACTTGAATATGGTCTCTTTAAGATATCATTATCCCTTCCCTTCTATGGATAAAATTTCACAAGTAGTGGTAGGTAGTGAGAGGTTTTCTCTCCTTGATAGGTATTCTGGGTATAATCAAATTCAGGTGAAGGAAAGTGACCAATATAAGACAACCTTTAATACTAAATGGGGTACATATACTTATAGGAAAATGAATTTTGGGTTTTCTAATGCTGGAGATACTTTTCAATGTGAAATAGATATGGCTTTTCAAAGATTAATCAATGACATTGTATTGATATATGTTGATGATGTGACAATTTTCTCCAAGGAAGCAAAATATCATTTGAATCACTGAAGACAAAATTTTGAGAGGTTTAGAGAGTTTGGGATCTATCTATCACTGAAGACAAATAACTGCATGTTTTCTATTCATGAAGGAAAAATCTTAGGCCACATTATTTACAAAAAAGGTCTGTCTATTGATCCCAAAAGGGTAATGCCATCTTGGCATTGTCTTTGCCTAGACATAAGAAAGGTTTAAAAAGTTTCTTTGGAAAGATAAATTTCATAAGGAGATTCATTACTAATTTTTATAACTTGGTCAAGCCTTGACATCCATGCTAAGGAAGGATGAGGTGTTCACTTAGACAAGAAGGAGGAAAGAAAGTTTTGAGGAGATCAAGCAAGCCATTACCTAAGCTCCTACCCTTGCAAGTCCAAATTTCTCCAAAGATTTCAACTTGCATACTTTTGGGAATTAAGAGGTAATATCTACCATGCTTACTCAAGTTTATGATGAACATTTTGAACAGCCTATTGCCTTCTTTAGTCAAGGTTTGGAAGGCTATAAGATAAGGTACACATATGTTGAGAAACAAGTGCTTTCATTTATGAGGAGTTTAAAGAAGTTTAGGAATATGTTGTCTAACAACAATATTCACATTTTTGTGCCTTATCCTAGTGTGAAAAACTTTATATTGAGTAGATATTTGAATGAAAAGAGGTTAGGATGGATCACAAAGGTGATGGAATATGATGTGGAAATCAAAGCTACCAAGTTAGTGAAAGGAAAAGGACTATGTGAGCATCTCGCTTTAGAATTGAAAGAGAAAAAAGAAGTTGTTTTGGTACTTCATGATGACTCTATGATAGCTACACCTTCATCTATGAGAGGTTGGGCATAGGACATGATCCACTTCATTCAAATTAGTGGGTGTCCAAAAGGTCTTGATAGGGCCAAAAGAAGGTAATTTAGGCTACAATCCATTCTTTAAGTACTTATTGATGGAGTGTTATTTAGAAAGGAATTTTCAAGTGTACTTTTGAGGTGTGTTGATTTGGAGTAGATTAACAAATTATTGTTTGAATTCCATGATGGACCAGCTGGTAGTCATTTTTCTCCAAGAACTACAGATGCTAAGATTATGAGGGTTGGTTACTTTTGGCCTAGATTGTTTAAAGACACTCATGATTGGGTAAGAAAATGCTAAAAGTGTGATATTTTTGATGGAAAATAAAAGCTAGCTATCTTGCCTCTTCATCTAATCCAAGTTGAGCAACCCTTCATATAATAGGGTTTGGATTTCATACGCCTCATCAATCCACCTTTTATTACTGGTCATAAGTGGGTGTTGACAACCATCGATTATTTTATGAGGTGGGTGGAGGTTGTAGCTCTTAAGGAGGTAAATGAAATTTAGTCTTGGACTTGTATGAAGGTATAGTAACAAGATTCATAGCTCCTTCAACCATAATCTTAGATAATTCCTTGGCTTTCCTAGGAACGATAGCAATTGAATGGGCTTAAATCATGGTATTTATCTTAGTACCTCCTCCAATTACTACCCTCAAGGGAATGGACTATCTGAGTCCACAAATAATAATCTAATAAGGATTATAAAGATAAAAATGAAGGAGAATCAAAGAAATTGGTGCACCAAGTTGAAGACAACCCTTTGGGCTAATAGGATCACCCTAAAGAGAGAAAATGGGAATTTACCATATACACTTGTCTATAGAAGGGAAGCTAGACTTCCTTTCCCACTTGAGTTACTAGCTTTAGATCTTACCTATCATCTACAATTGATGGAGAATGATAGTATGGAGGTTAGTTATGTGAGTTAATGGAGCTTGATGATGCAATAAATTAAGCTATGCACACCATGACAACTCAACAAGAGCAAACAAAGAAGTATTTTGACAAGAAATCCATGCCAAGGAGTTTCAAAGAAGGAGACATTGCCCTAAAATGGGATGAAGATAGGGCCAAGCCTAGAAGACACAAATTTTGATGTTTTTTGGAGTGGCCCATATGTGATCACATAGTACAAAAAACATAATGCTTTCCAAATCTCAAATTTGTATGGAGAGGAGCTACATATCCCAGTTAATGGGATATATCTAAAGCATTGTTACTGAGTTATCCTTTTCCTTTGTATATAGTTTCTTGATTTTGTTGTGTTTCCTAAGTGCTTATGTACATATGTGCATTATCCTGTGTCTTGATTTGCTTTGTGTCATATTTATTTTATTCTTGTTGTGTGTTATGTCTTGTAGCATGGGTTTTCCTTCTAGTCTAGTGTGTTGTTCAAGGTTTTGAGTCATGGCCAATGTTTCCACTTTTGAGTGTCCTTAGATGACTCCATGCCTAATGGATTAATTCTACTACTAGTCTGGTCAGTATAGTAGGCATACTACCCCTGCAAGTCACTACCTTGTTGACCAAATTTTGGCCCTTCAGGCCAAAATTGGGTACCCCTATTTGAAAACTTATCCATCTAAGTCTATACCTTTAGCTAGTTCTAGTATGAAGGTTTCATTTAGAATAAGTGTTATATACAAAACCCATAACAAATGTACAAGTATAATTCTTTCAAAAAGTTTGGTTTTGGTCTTTCACTAAGCCTTTGCATAGTAATCCTTTTGGGTCTTTTATTTTTGACTAAAGTGTTATTTTTTTAGACTTTTCATTCAGCCAAAGTGCTGAATTCTTTTGGAAAATTTGTTTGAGATAAATTTCTCAAAGACAAAGACTAATCATTTTGGGAAAATTATCTGAACAATTTCCCCGAAGGATGTTTTTAGGCTAAGTGATCATTTTCAGCTTTTTTGAAGGGCACTTACAACTTTTTTGAGGGGCACTTGCAACTTTTCTGAAGGGCATTTCAATCTTTCTGAAGGGGTCTTTTTCAAATTGCTAAAGGGTCACTTAAAAAATCTTAAGGGGTCATTTTAGAAAATCCAATGGTACTTTTTAATTTCCCTGAAGGGTATGCTTCCTTTCAGGAAAGGTATTTTAAAAATTTCCAAAGGGTCTTTCCAGATTTTTTAAGGTCCACTTCAAGAAACCTGAAGGAACATTTCAAAGAACCAAACGGTCCATTTTTAAAAGTTGAAAGATCATTTGATAGCCCAAGGAAATTAATGTGTAAAAAGAATCAAATGAATTCTCTTGAGAGAAAATGCTAAAATAATAAGTCCAAAGGAATTTGTACAAGAAAATTGTCTATAGAAATGGTCAAAAGCAAAAAGCTCAAAGGATTTCTTTCAGGAAAAGTGGCTGAGATGAATCTTTCTAAAGGACACCTTTGAAGCCAAGTGACCCAAATAATTTCCCCAAAAGATATCTTGCAGGTAAAAGTGTCCCATGTAGAGGTCCCAAAAGGGCACTTTCATGACTCAGAGGGCACTTTCCATAGTTAAAGAGCACTTGACAAAGGTTTGAAAGAAGCTTAAGTTTGAGGTAAGTGTTCTAAATGAATAAGGAAGGTGAAGGACTCACAAATGTCAATTTCAAACTATAAAAAATAGCCATTTATGTCAAAATACTTGGTAGGATCATGAGAGCAAATGTGGAGGTAAAAAATAGTTTAATCTTGAGTATCTAGTATAGACAAAGCAAACAAAATGGATAGGTTGATGGTTTGAGTCATGCTGGTAGTTGACCAAATTAAAGAGCTTCCATGAAATCAACAAACATAGGTGTCCAAAGGATGGATGGTAGTTAGGAAAAACATTTTTTAATTATCACCATAGGTCCCATTTCCCTCAATAGTGCTATGTGTTAGCTCTTCTATTTCAATTTTTGAATGCTCATAGATGATTTTTGATAGAAACTATTTCTTATGTCAATTCTGAAGGTCTTATGCCACTTTTCACCATTATTATGACTAGTTTTGAATAAGTAGACCTCCAGACATGGTGTAGCTTACCCCACCTCTCTTCCACATTTAATTGTAACTAATTTTCACATATGGACACATGTCCAAGTGACCCTTGAACTTCCTTTGCTTGACCTTTCTCTCAAAAGCTATATATATGTATTGTTTTGGCTTGTTTTAGCAGCCTTCATTAGTTATTAGGAAAAATTTGGATAGATTTGTACTCAAAGAACTCTTGAAGAAATATACAAGTATTTTTTCCACTCATATGATACAATATTGAGTAATGACTTGAATCCTATTGGTCTACTCTAGTGAAATATTATATTTTTTAGATTGTACTCTTGATGGTCTACTATTTGCAGAAAGGATATTGTTACAAGTATTTTCTAGTATTCTTTTCTAATTTTAGAGATATCTTATAAGTGGTCCATGATTGTATCCATCTTTGAAACCATTCATTCCCTTCCTAAGAATCATATACCTTCGCAAATGTAGCAGATGAAACATTGATGTAACAATGAATCCTGAGTTGTGAGTTTTGTGTGAGAAACACTTTGTTTGTCTTTAAGTAGTAGTTTTAGTCAATTGAGAGGACATTATACATTGGTGCATCACCCTTTCATTGTTTTAGTTGTTTCTCTTAATCCCTTTCATATCCAAATTATTAAGTTACAGAGAGAGATTTAAAGGTGCATCAAGGGGAGCTAGACCCTTATCTAGAGATTCATTTCTCAATATTGTCACCCAAAACAAGAGAAATGTCTCCATGGTGCTACTTGGATGAGGATATTTAGGCATATCCTCAAGGGTGGGAATCCAAGTGTCAACATGTATGATGTTTGATAAATTGGATGATATCTTTATACGATGAACTTTGTTGAGTAGTGAAAAATTCAATGTGGAAGATAATAATATCATATTTAGATGCTAAGGTACATGGATACTTCTTCATGTGGATGAGGAACTATGTATCATGTAATGCCTAATGAGGATGAAAGTAGGAAGATGATGAGGCAAGAGAGTTTGTGATAGAATTTATCTCTCATGAATTACAAAAATGGTGAAATACATAAACTATTTGATAAGATTAGTAACAAGCTCATCATATGTTATAAGGTTTTTGATTTTAATTGATAAGTGCCATTGATTTGGTGGCATATACATTGTGAATCACCTAGAACATGTAAGTAGAATTTTTTAAAAGTTATGGTGGATTGCATCTAAATGATGATAAAATTATATTTAGATAAGTTATTAGTAACACCTAAGGTCATTAAAAAAACTAAAGGAATGATTTTTCCATAAGGATAAAAAATGACACATCTAGCATTGGTTCCTTGAAGGCACTTGGATTCATCGAAATGGAGTTTCCAAGTATCCTCATGAAAATAAATGGTGATATAGGTTAACTATTATAAAATGTCTTTCATAGAATTTATAGACTTATAGTCTAAAATTTAAAGTTATTTGAGGGTTGGAGCCTCAATATCAACCATGAAATTATGGAAGTAGTCTTTAAGATCAATATCTTGATCGATGTTGTCAATCAAGAGGACATTATCATCTAAAACAATATTCTGAAGGTGTAAATGAGCTGGTATAAGTGTGGTGGAAAGTTTACCAGAGATTATTTGGCCCTTGACTATTTTTTGAGTAATAATCCTAAGGTCAAATATAATCAAGAGTACCATCTAATTTCCAATTTAATCTCTGAGCTATAAAGCCTTAGATAAGAAATGAGAAAGAGGGTCTCAATGGTGTAATACCCATCATAATGGGCCACTATTCCTTAGTTGAATTTGATATATTATTCATACTCAATGAACATTGGCATATGTGGAAATTCATTCCCTCTTTGAGAAAATAATTAAAAATTTATTTTTTGTGTTGAGAGTGTTTAAATAATATTATTTAAATCAATATTAAATTAGGATAATGTAAGCTAAAATGATTTAATTAATTTGTTTTTTAGAATATTCAAATAAGAAAAGCAGTAAGTGCATAGGCCTTCTAGAAATGATATGAATAATAGATAGTAGGTTTATTAGGTAGCTTATAGGACCTAAGATTATAGCCTATGCTAGGTGGGATTGTGTAACTAGTTAGAATATGAAAATAATTTTTAATAAAATTAAATAAACATGTAAGAAACCCATGTGGGCATGCAAGTAAATTTAATGATATGTAAAAATATGTAAGAGTGGATTTTCTTGTACAAGTAAACTCATATGGACATTGTAAGGGGGAAATGGGTGTGTAAGGAGAGGTGAATGATTTTGTAAGGACTGTACTCCCTCCATTAATGAAATTTAGTGGAGTTATGTGTAAGAATTTTCTATTTAATTTCCCACCAATGGTTCATTTGGGGGGTGACTATTGTTGGAATCTTGTGGGATGAAAGATTTTGAGATATTATTGTGGAGATCATTCTTGTTGGAGTGTTGAGGCTTGAAACTTGATTGGAAAATTGGTAAAGAGGACGTAGGATTATTTACCTTAAATTTATTTAATAATATTATTAAAAGTGTAAAAAATTATTACTCTACCTTCATTTGCTTGAAATTTAGTGAAAAATTAATAGTTTGCTTATGATATTTCAATCTCTCCCTCTAATTATGGGTGTATTTCCTTCCTTTCAAATATAGATTATTCGTTGGTTTCTTCATATTCCATGCTTTGAAAACCATAAAGAAAAAAAATTCCTTCTAAATACATTTCTTGTTTGACATGTTTTGTTTTGGAAAATTAAAATAGAATTTTGTTTTATGAATTTACTCATTCTGTATTATACTTAAAGTAAATGAAAGTATTCAAAAAATTACATATTTTTTTACCATAGAAAGGAAAAAAATGTTATGATTACCCTTTATTTGAGATAATTTTTTATCCTAACTTTTTTGTGATAGATATTTGATTTTGATTAGAGATATGAACCAGTCTGGGACACAATCAGGGGCTATATCCGCAAGTTATCATCTACCACATATATCATATATACCAACAATGGCCATAACCAGCTTGAGAATACCAACAATGGCCACCACAAACTCAAGAATAACCAATGGTCATTAACAACCCCAAGAATATAAACCATAAGAAAAAACAACCTCATATGTCTTTCTAGTGATTTAAACCTGGGTAGGGATTGAAACAACCAAACCATTTAACCAACTAATCCACATATCAGTAGAATTTTTTATCTTATGTTTTATTCAAGTGTGGAGTTTTTTATTTATTTTATTTATTAATTCACACAAATCTAAATTCTATGAGACCTATGTCACTCACCTCTTTGTCTTCCTTATCATTTGTGTATGCAACTATTCCCCCCACATGCCACACACTTAATTTTAATTTCTAAGGAATAAGACACTTCAAACACACTTAGGAGGCCTTGTAAGATCATGATGAGAGTTTTCATAACTCCCTTACCCTTCCTCTTGTTCTATTTAAAGATCTATCTCCTCCTCTTTTCCTCAACTAGATACTCTCTCTCTCTCTCTCTCTCTCTCTCTCTCTCTCTCTCTCTCTCTCTCTCTCTCTCTCTCTCTCTCTCTCTCTCTCTCTCTCTCTCTCTCTCTCTCTCTCTCTCTCTCTCTCTCTCTCCATCTTGAATTCATCTTGCTTCTAAGAGTTGTAATGTGAAGATATTGTAGAAAAACCTCCTAATTTATCATGCATGTTTTCTTTGATATGTTCAGTTTCATATTTTAAAATTCATGTCTCTTTTATGGTTTACTCATTGAGAGGTATTTTTAGCCTCTTGTTATTCTAATTTTCTACATTTTAATGTTATTACTGAATGATTTTGAGATAAATCCTTCATGGTTTTAGATATTAGTGTTTATTTTTAACATTATGTTGTGAGCTGTATAATTTTTTATTAGAAAAATCTTAGTTTTTTTGTAAGGGTTGTCACCCTTGAAATTTTTTCAAATCCATCTATTTTATTAGCTCACTTTGATTGTAATCTCTACCCTCTAACTAGCTATTATAGGTTTCTCATAAATATCATTTTTCCATCCTCAACTAGTTTTTGGTAATATTATCCAAATAAGTTGTTTTTTATTTCTAATTATTGAGCTTAATGCAACATAACTCAACAAAAATATCATTTCTAGTGATTTTTAACAATATATTTTTTCTAGTTCTAGTTTTTTAGCTTGTTGGTTATTAATGGAGAATAATCACAACATAAATTTTTATCTTTGGGTGTTTATCTTTTGCTCTTTTACACTCTATCTTTGGTTTTTCTCCTCAAGATTTTTTTTGCTTTATTCCCTGTCACAAACCATTTTTGTCTATTCTCTGTTCAATTTTTCTAAGGAATTACATTGGTTCATAGTTTTCCTTACTCACATGTTCAGCTTTATTATTTAAACTCCACATTTCTTTCAGCACTAGTACTCCTCTTTAGTCATCTTACCTAATCTTATTTGTGTGGTGATCCAATTTTGTCTTGTGAGAAACTTGTAATTTCAAGTTTATACTTTTATATTTTTACTTTCCTTTATGTGGTTCAAATGTGGTTAAATGTTTTTATATTTTTGTAGTGTGTTATTAAAAACACACAACATGATTTTTTTGTTAACGGATATTGCAATAGTAAAAATACATTTTTATAGACTTCAAAACGTATTAAAGTATTCCATTGGACTTACATCATTATATTTAATTTTACTATGCCTTTCCTTTCTCATTTTTAAAACAAAAAATATTTAAACCTTTGTGTATACTACTTATACACTTTTCTATGCTCTTTTGCTTAGTGTTTAAATAAATTTCAAGATTCTTTAATTAATGTGTTGTTTAATCTTCTTTTCATAGTTTTAAGCTTTCTATAAGTTTTTTTTAATGTATATTAAAAACTCTCAAAAATAAAACTTTTTTTTTAATGTATATTAAAAACTCTCAAAAATAAAACTTTTATTGATGACTAGTTAGGTGTTTCTTTTAGAAATATACCTTTTATTGCTTAAATCCTATTTTAATAAATTTTTTATGACATTAACGTTTGTTTATTTCATAAGCATTTAAATTCATAAATAAAAAAAATTAAGTAATTTAGGAATTCTTTGGTTTTCTAAAGTGGATTCAAATTCATTTAATTTTTTTATATAAATCCAATCACTTTTTTTATATATTAATATATTTCAAAAACTCAAATTTATTTAAGTTTGGAATTTTGATGTGAACTTACATTTCCAAGTTAATTGTTCTTATTGGTTCTATTCATAGTTATTAAAACTACTTTAATTATCATTTTTATTCATTTTTTTTGATACATTGATTATTTTTGCCATACTTTTAACCATATTGTAGTTTGTAACCTATTTTGCCTTTTTTTTACAATTTCTACATTTTCAAAGTCAGTTTTTTTTGGCCAATTTTATCGTTCTTCAGCAAATCCCATCTTTTCTTGTCCCTCCTCCACCATATATCTTAAGTTATTTGGTGATTCCTTTTAAATTTTGATTTTTGGCATTGGGTGAGATTTTAAGGTATAATGACTCAATTGTTACCTAAATTTAAACTCACAACAACTAATTATAACTTATAGAAATCCCACATGCAATAAATATTAACCTTTAAATATTTGATTCATGTAGTGAATGGAAAGGACCCTAAACCTGATGAAAATCTTACTAACATCAACATAAAAGAGAAATGAAAAAATTAAAATAAAAAGGTGTTAGGTTTAACTAGCATGGCCATGACCCCAGGATTGCATGTGCACATTGACTATTGTATTTTTACATTTGATACTTGGTATAGATTTAATATGTTTATGACGTTGTGAATGAATCTAATAAAATTTAAGTTCATGGTCATATTTTTGATTTAAAATATAATGTCTTAAAAAATATGGATGATTTTTTGACTAATTTCACTTTTTTCATTCTCAATTAACTAGTTTAGGCATTAAAATTTTAGATTTAAATTTAATTCACATTGTCATGAAAAATATTCATCTATACATTTTCAAAAATTTATTACAAATGTTAATTCAAAAATAGATTTTTCTATCTTATCTGCTCAGTTGAGATTTGATTTATTTTTTACTCTGTTGCATCCAGAAGAATAAAATGTAATCCAATTTGGTAGTCTTAAAACTAATGAACATGCTTTTGTGTCTAAACAAAAATATAAAAATGGAAAATATAATGTTAATTAAAATAATACAATGACAAAAAATATTAAAAATCTAAATTAAAACATAAAAAAGTTAAAATGCAACTATTATGATAAAAACACTCATGACAAAGATCATTATTTTAATAAAAAATAAGATATTAAAAATAAAAAGATTAAGTTCAAATACAATTCTAACACTCATAATACTAAGACTCAAAACAATGGAAGTCTAATATGAGAGTTTCTTTTACTTGTGATTTATGTACTTCTCCCATTGAATGAATTTTTTTATTATGGTGCTACTCAACATATGAAATCTAATACCAAGTTATTTACTTCTTTAGAATCAAATATTTATAACAATCATTTAAGTTTTAATAATCATGCTTCTTGCAATGTTAAATCCATAAGAACTTTTAAAATACCTAATAGTGAATTGCATGATGTTTTGTTTGTTCTTGATTTAAAATTAATTTTTCTTTTTATTCTTTAATTATGTAAATATGACTATAATTGAGAATTATTTAATGATAATTATTATGTTAAAACATTCAAAAAAATATTTTCAAGTAGTTTCTATAGTCTTTATAGATAATGATAACTTGTTTAAGTTTATTGTATTATCTTGTTTCTCTTCTACTCATGATTTTCTTGCTTTTATTGATGATAAATTATGGAATGAAAGATTAGGATAGTAATTACCAAAATATTTCACTTATGAATAAAATAAATATAGTACATAGTTTGTCTATATTTCCTTCAACTATTTATATTTGTAATGGATGTATGGCTAATAAAATACAAAGAGAATATTTTACTAAACATCAATTTTGATGTGCATACATAGTGATATATTAGGACCTATAAAAACTCCTATTAATGGTGTAAAATATGATTTTTTTTTTTTTTTTTTTTTTTTTATGATTGTATTAGGTGAGTTTGAATTAATTTATTAAATACTAAAGACAAAGTTTTAGATACTTTCATTAAGTTTCTTGCATTTGTTGAAAAATAATTTAGTTGTTCTTTGTATACTTTATGAATTGATAATGTTATTGGATATATTAATTAAAAATTTATTGAATATTGTAAAAAACATGATATTTAACATGAAAATAATATTTATTACACACTTGAGAAAAATAGTGTTGCTAAACATAAACATAAGACTATCACTGAAATTACTAAGTGTACTATAAGGTTATCCCATAACTAAAATGTCTCTTTTTGAGAATATTTCATATTTTTAACATAAATTTTCAACCCTAAATCTATTTTATAAATTATTTAAATTTTTGGAAATATATTAAATATACCTACAACTTTCCTATTATATATTATGGGTGATTCTACATATATTTTTAACGATTTTTAAAATGAATAAAAAAGAATTTTTTGATATAATTTTTTTTTCATAATTTTGGAATAAATTTTCACCTCGACCTCTATTTTGAGTGAAAATTATATTGTTGAAAATATTATTTAATACACTTTTGATTATTCCCTATGGAGTTTTTTAGATTTGTAAAAGAATATAAAAGAATCTTTTGATGTACGTCAAACAATTGTTTTCTATTCTTTTGAAAATATGAAAAAAATCATATGGAATCATCAAAAGTGTTTTGAATCAAAATTATATATTTTTTAAACATGTTTCCAATGATATAAGTTTTTCTCAAAATGGAGTTTAAGGTGAAAAGTTATGTCAAAATTATGAAATTTTTTTGTGTGTCAAAAGATTCCTTTTATTCTTTTGAAAATCCTTAAAAATGTGTGTAGAATCTCCCAATACATATTAAATGAAATTTTTAAGTATATTTAATATATTTTAAATAGTTTAAATAACTCTTAAAATAGAGGTCAACGTGAAAATTTATTGTAAATATTTTTAAAAAAGAGACATTTTGGTCATGAGATAACCTTATAGTATCTTACATGTTAAAACTATGGACTACAAATTTTGGGCTAAAGCTATATATTGTGATATTTATCTCATTAATAAGACTCCCATTAAATATATTTTAAATCCTCTCCTAATTAATCTTAGATCGTCAAAAAACTTAATTTACAATATTTACATGTTTTTAATTGTGATGCATTTGTTCATATTCCTAAGGGAAAATGTAAATAATTAGACTCAAAATCTAAAACCTTTATATTTGTTGGCTATGATGAATCATCTAAAGATTATAGGGTTTATGATCCTCAAACTAAAACCTTAATTTTAAAAATGATGTTAGATTTTTTGAAGATGGTGTACTAGATTGTGCTTCCAATTCATATTTCTTTTGATATTACCTCTGCTTCTTTTCCTTTTGATTAAAGTGGTGATCAAAATGATGTTTGCATAGTGTTTTTTTTGTTCATAAATTTAAAACTCTTTATTATAGTATTTCTCCACCTAAATTTATGCCTAAATGGATCAAGTCAACATTATAATTTTCTAAAATTGATGTAGATCTTAATGATACTCATATACTAGGTAATAATTTTGAAACTATGTTTTTATGTCTAAACTTATGCACAATAATGATCCTCAAACCCTTAAAAAAAATCAAGATCACCCTCATCAGGAAAAAAATGTATGATTAATACAACTCTTTGATCTCTAATCACATTTGGAACTTAGACCCTTTCCCTAAAGGTCATAATTTGGTTAGTTGTAAATAGTTTTTTAAAACTAAGTTCAATTCTGACAATCAAGTGGAAAAATAAAAATATATATTAGTTGCTAGAGGATTTTATTTAATTGATAGAATTTATTATAATGAAAATTTTGAACTTGTAGCTAATATGTCCAAAATTAATTTTTTTTTGGCTCTAGTTGCTCAGACGCATTGACCTGCTTATCAAATAGATGTTAAGAGTGCTTTGTTGAATGGTGATCTACATAAAAACATATACATGTCTAAAAATCATAGTTTTATTAATAAAGTTAATGATAATATTTTTTTAAAATTAAACAAATCCATTTATGGTTTGAAACAATCTCATAGATAATGGTACTCTAAAATATATCAAATTTTTATAGATAAAGGCTTTACTTGTAGCTCTAATGATCCCAATATTTTTGTCAAAAACACTCTAAATGTCATAGTTATCATTTTTTTATATGTTGATGACTTGATCATAATTGGTAGTAATAGTTCGATGGTTTCTTTCACTAAAAATGATTTAAAGAACACCTTTGCCATGATAGATTTGGTCTCTTACATTATTTTCTAGGCATTCAAGTTTGGCAAGAAAAAGATAACATTTTTATTTCTAATCTAAATATACATATGACTTTTTATCTAGGTTTCATATGTTAGATTATAAACCTATTGTTACCCCTTGTAAACTTAGTGTAAAATTGTTTAATTACATGGAAACTAAAAATGTTAATTATATTTTATACAGGTAATTAGTTGGAAGTTTGAATCATATCACTATACTCATCATGATATTGCTTTTTATATTGAATTGGTTTCTCATTTTATATCAAAACCTCAAACTACAAACTTAAAAGATAAAAATATAATTATTAATTATATTAAAGACATTCTAAATTTTGGCATTAAGTACACCTGTAATAATCTAAAAATGACACTTGAGTGCAAGGAGTGTTACCTAAGACCAACTATCCCTAGCTTAGTCTTAGACTAATCTTAAGGCATATTTAGACACCTATCTAGCCTTTGTGTGGGCCAAACACATCCCTAAATATTCTTAATGTAGTACTAGACCCTCACTTTAGAATCTTGGACCCTAGTTCCTTAGGTTCTTCCACCTAGACACTAGTGCTATAATTTAGATAATAGTGCCAAAGGAAATAGTGTTTCCCAATTTGGGCATTGTTGTCCTTTTCCCACTTTTGGCCACCAAGAGATATATTTAAAAATAAAAACCACCTAGGGTTGACTTAGACCTCTTTTAAAACCCACACAAGTATTATAATAATATATATACATGACTTTTATCCCTTTATTCAGTAGACGGAAATGGCATGCAATAAAAAAAATCAACTCAAAATAAGTCATGCACAATTAGGGTTGTCAATCCCCATTCTACTCTACTTCTACATATAAGATATATACAACATTCTCAAGCTTAGATTACTTAGATTTTTAATCTCAAGCACACTTAAATCACTCAATATGACATTCATAATAGATTTAATTACACTTGCATCAACACTTAGGTTGGGAGAATTATATCAATATTGATCCCTCCTTAGTGTATTACTATATAGGTAACTCTCATCACAACGGGGTGTTGAAGATGTTCAACCTACCCCAATAACATCAAAATTTAGTACTTATGCCAATAAAATTACCCAAAAACATATAGGTATAGGGTTTACATATATAATTAGTAAAAATAGGTCATTGACAAGGAATAAGAACTCATGCACATAAGAATAGGCCTGGTAGAATCAGACATAAGTACATCTAGAAGCTCAGAACAGTTATGCACAGATGATACTAGCACCAAAAAGATGACACTCACACCATTGGTTCCACTAACTAGTTAGAGTGATATTGTCTAAAAAGGATTTTGACATCTAGATCTTGTTTATCATACCCAGATAAGCTCTTATCCCAGTTCGTAGTATCTAGATCTCTCATCTCAGTCAATTTCTAAGTAATTATTTACATAATTTATTTATATTTTTATAAAGGTCAAACCAAGTAAATTATACTACAATTTAATGGCTATATTTATTGTATATTTTTTCCATAATTTACTATACTCAGAATATCCTTTAACAATCTAGGGCTTAAACTCCATAACCCTAAAAAGGTTAAATCATTTGGTGAACCTGCCTTACTTTGAATACTACCCAAACCCTAGTCCTATATGTTATTAGGGTCTTTATCTTTCTATTTTCTATGTTCAAAAAATAATTCTAAAATCTTAGATCTGATTTATTATTTTATTATGGTAATCTTTAATAAATTAAATTTCTTAAAAGGTTCAAAATTTAAAACATTTTGTTTTCTTACTTTTAAACTTGCAATGGTAAAATTATATAACCAATTTGATGAAATTGATAAGATAAAAGTGTAATATTTTGTTTTCAAACATTCATATATGAAATATGACCTTATAAATAGTGTCCATGAAGAACTTAAAAAATCCAATAATGGTCAATTTTATACTCTCCCAAATAACAATATTATTACACCTACTTTGGAGACAACTCAAGTTGTACAATAACTTATTTTAACTTGACAACCTTAAATAATAGCAAAACATCCTATGACTAGTTCCTCCTCTCCAAATGTACAATCCCTTATGCATGAGATTCATTCTTTATAGGCTAAGGTGTTACATCTTGATCAGGGTTATACTAGGCCATCATGTGCTTTGGATTCTCATGTTATTTTACATAAATATTTAGTGCATCACATAGTGGAAAATCCTTTTCCATATAGATTCATGGCACCTAAGCTTACTATGTATGATGGAAAGGGTGACCCAAAGCACCATCTACAAGATTTCCATGCAACATGTTTGGACTACATGTCTAATGATTGGCTCTTTACTAAGTTTTTCCCATGCAGTCTAAAGGACTATGCCTTATAGTGGTTCTATGATCTTCCAAATCATTCTATCACCATATTAAATCCATTAGTAGATATTTTTTAGCCACATTTTTCAATTAACATTAGTGATAATCTCTCATATGCTCAAGTGGCATAACTAAAGAAAAAATCTAATGAGCCTATTGTAGAATATGTCTTGAAAGATAAAAATATATTGGCAAATATGACTAGCCTCATGGTAGATAGAGAGCTCCAAGACATAGTCAAACAAAGTTTACTACCAACATGACATGAATATATCTTGTTCAAGAAGTTTCCAATGTTCATAGTTTCATGCCACACAATGAAAGAAAGGGAATTCAAGCTTCTTTCTACGAGAAAGTTAAAATATGAATTTGGATTATAATCAACTACAAGAGTTATAATAATCCCCCATACAAAGTAAGAGCCACTAAAAATAAGAGTGATCAAATTTCCATAGTTAACGTAATTTTAGAGCCACCTTCTTACTTGGTTTTATCAACTCCTCCATGGAGAGTTTTCATTAAACTTATAGAATCACCAACTCATGTTTTATATCAGCTCTTGGAATGTAATTCATGTCTCCCTCCCATAAAAGAGGTTGATAAGACATAGAATCTTCCAAAGAGATATGATTCAAATGAATTCTATGACTATCATAGGACACCATGCCATACAAAAAATTGATGCATCAACTTGAAACATAAGATACATTATTTGATAGAGGCAAACATCATTGATATGGGAACACCAAAAAAGGCACCTAAATTTCAAAAAATAGAAACTAAGGCATTGAAAATATTTTTGGATCCATTTCCAAATTATACAACTAATGAGGTAGGGGCACTTCAAGTTTTCACTATACATATCAGGCACATCCACCACCAACATCATATCATACTAATATAGAGGATGAACACCCCTTACATAATATCATTTGTGTCTATCATACTATAGTACCAACTAGACCACTAATTACTTTCTCAAAATATGAGATTGTTGATGATGATTCAAATTTATATACACTCTTTTTACAATCCTACATTAATCATCATCCTATTTAGAGTGTTATTGTTGATAATGGGTCAAGTATTAAGATGTGAAATATCACATTTATATGGAATTTAAGTTATTCATATAAGGAAATTTATCCATTTGACATAGATATTCATGGTTTTAGTGGCCATGTTCAGAGCTCCATTGGGGAGATTTTACATCCACTATAGGTTGGACTAGTACATGTGACCATTATATTATTAGTAGCACCTAGTGTAGTTAGATTTAACATGTTATTGGGTAGGCCATATATATAACAACTATGAACCATTCCATCCATCATGCACAAATGCCTCAAGTATATATGTGTTAATCAGGTGGTCATAATTGAGGGTCTTTCATATGATCATCTTTTACCTATCCCATAAGAAGTCAAATCATAGCTACCAATTATAGTTTTGAGCATAGTTCCCATCATTACACCATATAGTTCAATTGAGATACCAATGTAGGTGAGGTATACTCCTACAATATTACCACATATACATATTCTCCCATGGAGATACTTATTAGAGAGACCCCTACATTACAGATATGTTGTAGATTTTAGATGGCCTCCCTCTACCCATTTACTTTTGATATCAGTGTTATTGAGTTCCTAGGGTTATCATCATAGAGCACCCATGCCAACTACAACATATTTTATTAGATGGGTCCATAAGACCCCTACAGTTCACATGATACCCTAGTCATCTTCATGGATTCATAGCACCACTTCATAGGTAATGTCAACTATAGATTATTCAATACAATAGTTTTTATGACCTCAGTTATCTTTTCACATATCACACATGATTATTATTCCTTTATTTGACATAGTCCACATTCATAATGAGTCTCCCATGAGACTTATCGATTAGTATGTTACTTACTTATTATACATAGTTTCTTTATTTATTACTCCTTGTATGTTGTCTCATTTTCATGTTACTTGTACATAACTTATATCCAAAAAATACAAAAACAATATAATATTCCAAAACATAAAAACATTTAAATATTTACTCAAAAAATATAAATTATAGATTGTATGCATTACCATATTTACACTTATTATATTTTTTAGACACTACATATGCTAGCTATCTTAGTATAGTCAGTTTTTATCATATATACATGCTTCAATTTTTTTTCTTGAGCATTCACAGATACTTATAGGACCCAAGTACACTACACCAATCTAAATTTTCTACTATCTACCCACTAGGGGTATATACATAGATACATGGGTTCCTTATTTGATACATTAACCCATTTGGGGGCATCCTATACATAGTTTCGATTGCCAGGTTACATATTTCTAAACTATATATCATAGATTTAGCAATTTTTATATATTGATATTTATCATCCTACACCTCTTTATATTTTTTTCTAACTACTACTAATTTAGACTCAAGTTATGTACATTTTTACTCTTATATAGATTTATACCACATGTTCCTACATATTTTCATTTCTAGATTTCCTAGTTTAGACTTGTTATGTATTAATGCTTCTTCTATTTAAGGGAATTTGAATATGCCATTGATATACAGTTCTATGCCAACGTATTCTCATTATATGTATGCTTTGGACATGTGCCCATGTATTTGTGTATGTCTTCTTGATTGTGTATGCAAACATTTGAACATGTCATTTCATGTGGATCTAATCTTACTTATTGTCTACATATGTGGACATTTGAACGTGTCCTTGTATGTCTTGATTTCTTTGATTTAGTGACATGTGCCCATGTCCCTTATATTGTGGTCCCTTAGCCTATTTTGCATGCCTCATTTATGTTTTAATATGCTTCCATGTATGCATCATGACCATGACACTTGTCTCTTATTTGTTGAACACTCTAGATTTAGATGCCATGAAGGACCTCATGCATATCCCCTTCCTCTTTAGGTGGCATGATGGAAATCATCCCCTATCACTCTAGGTAACTACTCAATTTATTACAAAAATTTTATATTCATATACATTATTATATCTATCTTGACAGTCTTGTGAATGTTAGATCTAACATACATCATAAATTATAAACTTATGCTCATATTATCTTACATTATGATATCATGTATGCAAATTATATTGGTTTATTACACATATAGAATATATACTCTAGCTAGCACACATTTTGTAGATATTTTTATTTTGAGGATAGTTCTTACATAAGTTCAATAAATCCCCTTAAAATAGGGGGCATTCACATAGCTTTGTCATAGAGATCAAGATATTTGTATGCACTCAAAGTACATTTTTAGCACATAGGCATATAATACATACATTAGTTTTAGGAAATCATAGTGGGAAACAATGACATATAGACTAATTTTAGTTAAATAAAAATTAGTAAAATTAGACATTAGCACCCAAATTTGGAAACTAGTGCTATCGATGCTACTATCCAAGATATGACACTACTATCTAGTAGCCTTAGTTTCAGGAAATTCCAAATTGGCTAGAAAATTATGGTAAGTATAATAAATTTTGCATAAGTTCATTTACATATTACTATTTTTGGATTAGTTTAACATATATTCATACCAACTTACTCTAATTAGAGGCATCATATGTAGCATGATCATTCCTATTTCAGTTTAGATACTTAGATATAGATTACTAAAACTTAATCCATAATACACACACACACACACACACACACACACACACACACACACACACACACACCCACACACACACACACACACACACACGCACACGCACACACACACACACACACACACACACACACATATATATATATATATATTTGTTATTACATATGATCAACTGGTGCATAAGTGAGCATCAAAAAATAATGTGTCATGTACATACCCCCAAATATATAGTTCAGATACATCACATAGTTCTAGTTTCATATGCATCTACTACACATGGGTAGGAAATGATAGAGTCATAATCTACTTGAGTTATTATCCAAGCTATTCATAGGTCATGATCTACCAAGAAGGGGTGTGAAATGATGGATTCAAAATTGTATTTAGTTATTAATACAACCACACATGGGGATTGAGAAAACCATTAACTCATTTCAAGTTATTCATCAATTGATCACTATCTGCATGCACACACATAGGTTATCACTAGGTTTATGCATTGGTTCATGTAACTAGTGACGTGTATTCGCTCATTTCCTCTCTCTTACCTATTTAATTAGTTTTGTATTTTGATATTGATATATATTAAGTAAGGGCTGATATATGTACATTTCATTTTTTTGAGCATGTTCTTGAGATGCATTGATTGTCATTGATGTCAATGTGATCTTAGTACATATTGCATTAATAACAAAGTGATAGTTTCTAAGTGGATTAAAGAGTGCATATCATGTGTGCAGGTATTTGGGATGATATAAGATGTTTTTAATGTTATTTTCCTATTTTATATGTCATATGAGGTGGTAAGAGGGATTTATGCTCTTATGGAAGTGAAAGGAATTCATCATAGCAGTCATATCAATGTCTAGGTTCTCCTAGTCATTTTGGTAAATCAAACTAAGTGATAAAATTAATGAAATAATAACATGTGGAGATATTATAAGGATTTTTTCACATTTATATAATTATTTTTTTACCAAAATATTATGGTCCAAGTTTTAGGTCATGAGGTGGTGTGTAGCAAAAGTTATGGTAATGCAAAGTTGGTCTCCTAGGCATATTTCACTAGCTTCCATACTTAACTAATTTTACAATATAAAGTGACCATTATATAGTGATACCAAGTTTTGAAATCTCACTTGATAAGATTAATATATAATGGTGAGAATGAGGTTAATAATTCAAAGGATCTTGAGATTAAACATAATGGTGACATGTGTCACAAACATAATGTTTTAGCAACAAATAATGGTGTGAATCAAGTCAATAAGTCAATAAGCATAGATTACATGTGGGGTTGAAAAGTGGAGTAAGAGAGGAGACTAAAAATAGGGTGCATAGAAGGCACACAGGGATAAAAATTGGCACAAGAGCATAGACTGATATCATGATACATAGAAGGCATGTGGGACTACCAAGTGTCAAAATCTTGGAAGCATAGATCAAAGATCAACAACCAATGATTGAAAGTAAATACTAAGAGAATCCATAGAATATATATATTATGTATTGATAAAGTTTTAAGGGGGCACAAGATGAAGACATGTGTATGAAGTTTTGGTATTACATAGTGATAATTAGAATTTGAATATTCACATTAACAAAGGAAAACCAATGCTTATTGTTTTATTTATATATTTTGATGGAAGATGAATTTGGAGGTGGTATAAAAATAAAATTTGTAAATTAATATAAGGGATATCAATAAAAATTGGTTATAAGGTTTGATTAATCATATAGTTGCATTTATTGAGCTTAAAAGTTGACTATGTGTTTGACCATCCTCTACAAGTGACCTGAAAAGGATGTTTTTATTTGTCTTAATGGTGTTTAGATGTTTCAAGATGAATTAAATATTGGATAATATTTTATACTCCATGAGAATCATCTATGTGGACCTTGGAGGTTTGACTAGTCCATATTCAATATGAATAAATGCCTAGAGGTTGACTAGCTATTTGTTCATGGTATTTTTGTGTATAAGACTAATGTTTGAGTAGATTATGCATGTGAAAAGGAATGTAGCAATGGATGTAATAAATTGAAGGTGTCTTAGGGGTCATGTGGTATAGACCTATGCATTTTTAAGTGGTCTTATGTTCCTAATTTTCTTGGTGAAGTTCTAAAGAGGTGAACAAGTCTCCATGAGACCTATAAGGGCTACTAAGGCCTATTTGAAAGGTGTAGCTACTTAAGGGTGACCCATGGGTGCTATGGATGATGTATGAGGGTGGTATTTAGCTATGTATTAGTTTAATATAATCATTAAGGGTTAATTCAAGTCTTATGGCTAAACAAGAAGATGATATTCATGAAGGCTCTATAAAGAGTGAAATCAAAGGTGATGGTTTCTACATTTGATGGTGAATAATAAGAGATTAGTGTGGTGAATGAAAAGAGAATTAGTGTGCCTAAAATATGGATTGAAAAGTATAGTAGGCTAAGTATTACCTATATGAACTTTAATTCATAATTTTGATGTCATAATAGTGTACTTACAGGATTGAATATTAAAGATGAGCAAAGATGTCTAGAGTGATCCAAAAGGGTGTTTTGGATGCATTGCCTATGTGTGCAAGATTGAGAGAGTGTGAAGGGTTGAAAGAGATATAGTATAAATTATTTCTCCATTATATTGAAATTAAATTAGAGTTATAGAGTAGTTGATTTCATAGATTTTAGATGGGTGCTCAACATATAGAGCAAGTTGGTTCTTGTTCATGCTTAGGGGTGGGTGTTCCTTATGAAGTGGGGATTCATTAAAAGGTCTCATGTTTGTGATAATTTTATAGGATAATTATTCCATGTGTTTTTAGGCTTGAAATTGGGTTTGATTCACCATGAGGGATTACCACATAATTCATGTATTGTGTGCATGATCTTGCATCATCTTTCTTATTTATTGTTATGAATGATTTGTATGCTTTATGAATGCTTGTGGTGATTAATTAAGGGTTTTAAAGGATTGGAATTAATGTTTGTACTATATTACATTATTTATTTATCCAAACTCTAAGTGATAGTTATAATAATTGGTATTAGAGCCACACCTTCTTTGCAAATTTAACCATTTAAAGGTGATCCAAGGTATAATATGGCAAGTCAACATATGTAGGGTTTCTCTACAAATCAAGCAAGGATATTTAATGGGTATAATTATGATTTTTAGAGTGCAATAATGAGGACATACATCATGTCTCTAGGGTTTAATAATTGGTAATCTATTATGGATGGTTATACTACACCAACTATTCCTCTAACTAGTGCAGCTGAAAAAAATTCTAAGGTAATGAATGCCATCATTTTTGGTCTTGCAGAGACTAAGTTTACCAAGGTTATTTATTGTAAGTCTACCAAGGAAATTTGGGTCAAATTTCAAACTATCTATGAAGGAGATTCAAAAGTTAAGTTGGCTAAATTACAAACTTATTGAAGGTAATTTGAAGGCCTCAAAATGAATGAAGAAGACACTATTTTATCCTTTCTTCTAAGGGTTGATGATATAATAAACATAATCAGAGGTCTTGGAGAGGATATTAAATAAACTACTATAGTACAAAAGGTATTGAGGTCTTTCACTCTCAAATTTGATTCAAAGGTATTTTCTATAGAATAAAGTCACGATCTTACTCATAAGAAGATGGATGAATTACATGGGATCCTTACTGCCTATGAGATGAGAGTCAATGAGGATATACCTCCTAAGAAGGAAAAAAACTTCAAGGTGATCAAGGAAACAAAAGCTATAAATAATAAGCTAAGTCCTGAAGACTTTAATATTAATGAAGATCAACTTGAATCTGTGAGTGTGAGGAAATTGAATGTAGGATAAGGTAAGTATGAAGATAAACATCCTTTTAAATGTTTTTCATGTTGTAAAGTTGGTCATTTTGTAGCTAGATGCCTAGATAGAGGGAAGTTTGAATGCAAGAAAGCTCATAAGGAATATCATGAGGATGAACACAAGAAATCTGAGGGTCCTAGTAAATACAAAAAGCTCTTCAATAAAATAAATGGTAAGAAAGAATCATACAAAGACAATAAGAGTCTTTACCATGAAGAAGATAGTAACTAATCTATAGAATAAGAAGAAAATGCATAAAATTGTGATGATTCTCATCATAATGAGGATAAGGAGACACTATTAATGGTTCTTAGTGATGATGAAGGTGAATGTTCTTTACACAGAGATATCTTTGGAGGAGACAACTCCAAATAAGAAGATGAGAAAGTAATTATTGAATACAAATATTTGAACATTATGGAAGAAATGAAGCTAATAAAAGGAAAGAACAAAAACAAATCTTGCTTGATAAAATCCTATGAGGAAAAAATTGGCCTTTTTGAAGGAAGGTTGAGTAATGAAGCCAAGGAGCATGATGAGATCACTCAACAACTTGAAACTCAAGTTTGTACTCTTGATGAAGAGGTAAAGAGTAAGGATGAAGAATGTATCATGTATCAATTAGAGATGGAGTATTTATAGATGAAACTAAGTCAATAGATGAGTAAAATTGAAACATATAATAATTTATAAGCAAGAAACTCTAAAATAGATGATCTCATGACAAACAAAGATGCATCTGATGATTCAAATAATAAAGAAACTAAGGTAGATAATGAGGCTGAATTGATGAATGCTCTTGAATATCTAAATATTAAGAATAAAATGAACAAGAAAATGATGTCATAAATCAAGGAATATAAGGAGAAATTAAGTGTGTTGTCCTTGAAGGCTGAGTTGGAGAAGAAATATATCATGGTAAGTTCTTTTTTGAAGTTTTAAAAGAGTGCTAATGATCTTGACAACATTTTGAGTAGTTAAATTTCTACAAGTGATAGATCTGGTTTAAGTTTTGAAAAGGAATTATTGACCAAATTTGACTTTTAGATCAAATTGGGGTACCCCTAGGTAAAAAATTGGTTTTATATATGTTTTTTGGGGAATAATATCTTATCATGAGGTGTTTCATAGGTATTTTAATGTTATTCAATGATATATTAGCCTTGGTCACAAATTCCATTAGCCAACATGTCCTTTTAAGTCATTTTAGGGTCAAAAAGGTGAATTTAATGCTTTGTAATAGTTTTTTGAGAAATTTTAAGGTTAAAAAAATAATTCATGCCACATGTATCCTTATATGTCTTAATTAACTAACATAACTAAAAGGTGGTAGGTTATACAGAAGAAAGGGCAGTTTTCTTAAAGGAAAATAAGAGTTTAGCACTTGTACGACCTCTTTTGGAAGTGTGACACATGGGAAATGGTAAATAAGTTCATATTAATCTTACCCAAGATAATTTACACATTTTAAATGATCTTAAATTTCCATTTATTTCTCAAAACCATTCTACTCCCTTTTCACCCTTTTTGGCAAACAAAAGTGACTTGAAGGTTTTTGCTTGGTACTAATAGCTCAAGATGTTTTATAAAAAATTATTTTGGGATATTTTTATAAAATAATAGACCTTAATTTAAATATAATTATTTTAAAACATGGTGTATTGTGCTTCATGAACCATCCTCATGAAGTTGACCTTTCAAATTTTCCTACTAATTTGTCTACCCTATAGGTTTTTCCTTGTTTTGGTGGATACCATACAATCCAGTTGGTTATGATGATTACATATGAGTTTTAATTCATAAAAAATTATCTACATGTTTTTTTTTCATGTTTAATTATGTTTTAATAATAAATTTTTCTTAAGTTGCAAGAGGATACACTATGTTGGTTACAGATAAATTTTCACCATGATCAGGATTTTCACACTTATTCATAGATTTAGGGGGTTATGTTAGTGTATTTTATATGTTTTAATGGTAATATTTACCCCATATTCACCTTTAAAATTTAGTCTCCAAGTCTATTCTCATGGTTTTCAAACTCACATGTGATGCAAATAGCTATTACATCATGACTTGCCATGTAGTTCTTGGTTGCAAGTGATTTTCACATTGGAGAAGATATATTGTATCATGTTTCAATAGGTTTTGATGGGGATCATTAATTCTAAGGTTTATTTGAGTTTAGATACCAATGAGGCTATTTCCCCATCTTTGTTGCTCCATTTTAGACACTCACCACCCATACATACAACCAATGCACATATACAGGAACCATGATGACATCATTAGAGACATAGTGTGGGTTTAAATATTTTGAGAGGTGAAAGGATCATTGGAAGGTTTTAAGAGAGATATTGGACCTATATAGGCTTATGAAAATACATATGGTTCATTCCATGACCACTGTCCAAGCAAAATCTGCCTGTATACTGAGAATCACCACCTACATGTGGCCTAAGTAGAGAGTTTATAAATCATATGGAGAGTTTGAAACATATGATGAACATTATTCATTATCTTGATATAGTAAAAGAGCATGGTATAATATTTTGTAAGGGTAGATTTACAAATGAGGAATGAAGGTCACCTCCAAATAAATGAGATAACTATGTTAGAGATTAAATCCCTTAAGGAACAAAATAAAGAGCCATCACTTTTTCATGGATATATATATATATATATATATATATATATATATATATATATATATATATATATATATTATAAAAATGACTTATAAAAGTGTAGAGGGAAATCAAATAATGGATATTAATTATTATGAGACTCAAATTTGTCAACATATGTATTGATTCCAAAGAATGGTATCTACAAGTTTTGAAGGCACAAGTGACCTTATCACTAAAAGAGAAAACAAATCTAGTTTCATGTTTTGAATGACCTTAATAGGTGAAGGAAAAGCCAAAGAACATATAAGTCAATCAAAATAATAAATTATACTATGTTTCAAGTCTCAAGCACATCTACAAGTGGCCATTTTCAAGGGAAGATCACTTACAACTGGTTGTAAAGTCTCAGTCCATGGTGTGTTTTAAGTAAGGTATCCTAAAAGCATATAAACATGTGTTATAAATCACTACTTATTTAAGACTTCATATTCTTATTATAGATCACTTGACATAAGTTCTAAGATTTAAGGCCACCTATAGTCTATACACTATGAAAATACACATCTACAATAGGTAATAAAAAATAGTGACCTAAACATGATGTTTTGATGATGTTTTAATATATTAAAAGTAAATAACAACAAGAACAAGTGATTTTTTATTTAAATAATTCTAAGGGAGTCTTTTAAGCACTATAACCAAAGCCTCTTGAAACCTTATGAACACCTACAACCATTGTAGGTGGATGTTACAAATAGTGAGTAGGGTTTTGATTCATAAAGTGGTGATCTAAGCTAAGAAAGGTGAACATGGGACCAAAAAATTATAAGTGACCATGGAGGAATGAATGAAAGGGTTATGCCATTATAAAAATATAAATTCAAGATAGGAGCACCTACATGAACCCTAAACAAACAGGGTATAGTCAAGGTTAAGAAACTTAGTCTTGTAAATCCAAAAGTATGGAGGGTTTTTGAGAGGTCAAGGTGTTTAATGGAGATTGGAGATGATATATTGTGATTATGAAAAAATACATATACTTATTTAAATAGATATGGAGCAAAGGAGGATCTCAAAAAGATTCAAAACATAGTCAAATTAGGAGAAACTTATTCACAGTCTACCTCTTAATAGTCAGCCATATAAAAATAAGGAGTTTTAAGGTCAAATGGATATACTAAGGGTTTAAAATTATGTAGAGAACCTTTATAAATTGAAGGATCATATGAAATTGTTTTTTTTTGTTAGACAAATAAGGGAAATACCCCTATTTTATCTCAAATAGGGGGTACTTCTCATGCAAGACTAGCAGGTTTTGGTGAGTGGGGTGTAAAGGATGATCTAGAATATATGAGTACCTTGTTGGAAGGTGTGAGAAGGTTTAAATGTGATAAAAAAATAATGAACATATCATTGAATTATGGAACCAAACAAGAGGGTCTGGGTTGCTAAGTTTGTAAGCAGGCCTAAAGGTAGGGTTTTAGCCTAGGGCCCAAACAATAGGTCATCCTCATTTATAACTATTGGAGAGATTTATATACAATTGGACCATGTGTATGAGATGATTATAGGTATGATTGAGATAATAGGAGGCAAATAAATCCATCAGAAGTCATGTTGAGCTCAAGAGTGTAAGTAAGCCTACAAGGCAAGGATTAGGCCTAATGCCCAAGGAGGAGGTCATTCATACTTTTGGACTTAGACATTCTTTAGAACCTATTATAACACATTAATGAGGTCAATAAAAGTGTTTTAAAGATTTTAAATTGAAAGATAATCCTTAAGAAATCCATTTTTGGCTCAAAACTCACTCAGACCTATATGAAATGAAGGAAAAGGCTCGATGGGACAAGTTTAAAAGCTCACATCTTCCATGAGGCTTTGCATGAAGGATAGAGGAGTTTAGGGAATCTATAAGGGATATTAAAAATCACATTAGTGTATTTTTTTTTTGTAATTTTGATGTCCTAAATTTATGAGCAAAGCTTAAGGGCTTAAATTGCTCAGAAACCCTTGCAAACCCTTATAGAGACCTGATTGGGAAGATGAGGTTGGAAATGCACCCAAATGAACCATAATGGCATGAATGATGATTGGAAATTGTATAGGAATCCATAATGAACCATCACATTCTCTTTTTATATGTGTAATTGTATGAATGGGGTGAGAAATAGGCTATTTTTGACAATTTTTTTGTGTTGTACAGGCTACAAGAGGTTTCAAGAGGTGAAATAAAGTTTGGTAGGAATATAAAGACTTTTAATATATATATATATATATGATTCCAAGGATAAACTTCTAATTTTCCAAACTAGGTGCTTCAACTTAGTGAGTCAAAATTGGACTAATGGACAAGCTAGGGAGAAGTGTGAAAACTTCTAGTTAATGGCTTTTTAAGGTGTCCTTGGTGATTATAAGTCCATGGAGTGTATTTATATGTGTATTTATCTTCCTCCCATGTATTTTCATGAAAAAATTATTCCAATTTTGAGGCCAAGTGTGTAGGTTGTATGAAAGAGAGGTTTTCTGGACTACAGATGGTGCTGGCTCATTTCTAATTGTTTCCATGTGACTTGGACTATAACCAATGTATGGAGAGGCATGAATAATGTAATTAAACTTTATTCCAATCATCAGACCTTGTCCTAATGAGTTAAAAGGCATTCAAATAGGGCTAATTATGTAAGCAATTTTTCTAAGCTAGAATGAGGAGTTTCTTTCCACTTTTCATGAAGTTTATGACTTGGATTGACACTTTTATCTCCTGACCTTGCATGGTTCTCCCAAATACCCTTATAATTAAAAAATAACTAATTTTATTAGATTGGGAATTAACCTTATGACTTGTTTCAATTTATTTTCCTCATTTCTTAATTTTGAAAGTAAATAAAAGAAAGTAAGTGATAGGGTGTGTAGAAGAATACCTGGTAGAATGTGCACATGAATCTAAATGAATTTGGAAAATCCTCTTTAGATAGGAATAAATAACCTAAAAATCATAAGAGACAATTTAAAGGGGGTTGTTAGATGGTTGGTTGAGTAGATTGCCTAGCGTGAACTAGATCTAAGAAGTGTAATGCTTTGTAAGAGGCCGTCAATCTATTTTTTATGACAATCAAGTCTGAAATGATAAAAGAAGGTACTTAAATTTAATGATAAGAAAATAAAAATATGAAAGAAAGAAAATATAAATTTATTATTAAGGGAAAATGATTAAATGTTATGCTAAGGTGGTTAGGTTCTGGTCAAGAAAATTAGAGAAGGTTCTGTGGTTAGAGGGAAATATAAAAAGTGGGGTTTTATCTGAGGCAACATGTTAAAAATAACTTACTAGGAAATTTTGCCATAGTGAACCATCAGTAGTTAGGGGAACCATCATTGGTTAAGGCAAACCATCGATGGTTGGGAAACCATTAGTAGTTGAGGGAAACTATCAGTGGTTGAGAAACCATTGGTGGTTACTTATGTAATTATAAAAATGGGTAGAATAGAAAGTAAAAATTAGGTTTATGGGTTGGTAGAGGTTTGGCTATAATATAAGAAAGTAAAATTAGGATGATGATAACTCTAATGGATTAGAGGGACTAGGAATAGGATAGATTAAATCAACTAAGCATATAATACTTGAAACTTAGTGACGGAATCCTATAATGATTCAACCAGAGTGATGGTACTTCAAGCCTTTGAATGTAGTTATGATAGAGCTTTGGGTTACCAATGATATTAATTACTAAAAGGATGCTAGATACCTAAAGGAGAAGTTGAATGCAAAGTAATTGATCCCTTTTTACTTCTTCTTCTTCTTTCCCTTTTATAAGTAGAAGTTGCTATTTACAATAGAGGAAGTTACCAATTTGATTGAGGATAAATTTGCCAAATCCTAGAGTTTTAAAATCTTGTTTTAAAGGTAAGTTACCCTTTTGGTAATTTATAATCTTGCATAAAGAAATGGCAATGCTTTTAAAGTTGTTAAATTAAGGTGGGGAAAGTTTGTTAGGCCAATTGTCAATGGTTAGGCTAACCATCGGTGGTCATGGGGCTTGGTAAAAAAGGGGGGAATTTAAATGATGCATTTAAGGGGGTTTAGTGAAGTCAAGTTATAAATGGGTCTATTTAAAGTTTTAAAGGTAATGCGATATTAAAAACTATCATGTGTAGTTTTTAGTTGTCTACATTTTGCCCCTTTTTATTGTGTAGCTTTAGGTAAGCTATAAAAAAACAAGAAGCTAGTCAAGGTATAGGTCTAATTGCCCTGAGTATGGGAGGAGGTATTCCCCCTCAAAATTAGAGATGATGGAGGTGAAAGAAAAATTGGGTTAGGGCTTTATAAATAGATAAATGGGTAGCCAAAAGTTGGGTGACATAAAGGGTGGTATTTAAGACATGAAATTGTGCATGAAATGTGATTGAGAGTGATAATCAAGATCACACAAAGACTAAAGTTGACAAAGTTGGACAAAAATATGTTGAGGGGCTAGAAGGATGAGATACGATGATCAGGCCATAATGGTGGGTGTAGCTAATTGGGTTATGCCTAGCAAGCCATCCAAAGAAGGTCAATATAATTTGTAGTTATCTAGGTTAGGAAGTGTTCTTAATAAACAACATAATTGGTCATGTCATGCATAAGGTGGTATAAAGTTTAAATAGTTAATGCTAGAAAATTGGTCAGTGTGGTCAATAGACCATGCAAAGTCATCATAAAACATGTAAAGAGAACATGCCAAATACAACCAAAATCAAGGTAGACATGGTGTGATGGGTGGGTTAGGGGTGGAGATGTGGCTAAGATAACTTTAATTTCACAAGATAAGTGGATGCTGCCTATATAGTTCTATGGACCCTAAAATCCAAGAATAAATTCAAGCTAAATATAGTTCTAGGGAGGAGTTGGGTGACTTTGAAAGGTTAGGTGGAAAAAGTATAGAGAAAGGTGAGGGATCCTAACCATCAATGGATAGGGTTCCCCAAGGGGAAATTGTTGATGGTTACCCTAATCATTGATGGTTAGGGTGAAACCCTAAAAGGTTGAGTGGTAAAAGTAAAAACAAGAAGTCATTTTCACATTATGACTTTGGCAAAATAGTGTCTAACATGATGAGTGATTTAGATGGGTGTTTAGAGCATGTAGTTTATTGAGGTGGAGTGTCTTGATTGATGGAGTGCATGTGTTTGAGTGTGATAGAAGGATAAATTCTAGGCATGTACTAATAGGACCAAGAAAATTTTATGCTATGGTCATTAAGTAAATAAAGGTAATCTATTTTCACTTTGGGGGTTAAATATTGGCCAATTTTAACAATGTGAGAGTTCTCCTAAGTTCCCAAATTAACATCAATAGTTGATTAATTCAACATTATTTAGTTCTTAGGAAGGAGAGATTTATGGATAGAGGAATCCCCCACTCTGAGGTAGGTGAGAATATAATTGTGTCATCTTTATGTTGGATGGTGTTGATGGTGGGATAATTATGTTTGATCATTTTCAGGTGAATGAGAGGAATGGTTTTAGTTTGGTCATCCTTGTAATAGGTTAGGGGGCCTAAACTAACAGTGTTGATAAAAAATTAGTTAGATTGGATGATGATGAAGTCCTTATATTGGGAAGATGGGGTTGGTGAAGGTAAGATTTCCTTAGTAGTTGTTGGGTGAATATTTTGTTAGCCAGCTACCTAGTGACCAAAATAGTTCTTATCACCATAGCATAGGGAGATCAGTCAGCTAGATGTGCAAGTTTATTGCATCAGCAGGGGGACAAATCTCTCCTCTCATCAAGGGGAGGTTTCCTATTAAATATTTATACGCTAGATATACGTATATAATTAAGCAGAAAATAACACATGGGGTGGTATCACAACATCTACTTCTCTTTTTTCAGAAGTAATGTATAAAGAACAAAAAAGGGGGAAATCCTAGTCTGCAGCCAACAACATTCCTCTTCTTTCAGGAACGGTATCAAACGTGGAGTAGAAAATCACCTGAAGTGATGAAGTTCACAAGAACACTCACGTAAGCACAAAGTCTTGTGTAGTCTCCTTCACCGATTCAGAATAAGTACAACCGTAGAGTGAAGTGAAGCATAAAGTCTTCACCTGAAACTACAAAAGATAACTGAATATCAAAGGGAAAAGTAGCACAAAGTCTATCTTCTACCTTCCAAAAATGCCCTCAGATAATACTAACACACCCACTTTGCTTATTAAATTAGATAAATAAGATATTACTAGGAAAAAGGACATAAGAACTATTTCCTCTATAACACAGACAATCTCAACACAAAGTCTGAAATAACTTGCTTCTCATTTATTCAACAAAATATGATTTACAAATTTCAGTACAAAGTCTCAAAAGTTGCTTCAATTTCAGCAGAGTGTTTGCTATTAAATTTTCCAAGATCATTTACAAAATGAGGTCTCCACTATATATAGGGAGAAATCCTCAAAAACTAGAAAATACTAAAATATACAAAATATCTTGGTCAAAGATGACTCATCTTTGACTTTTAGATATTTTTTTGAAATATTTACATGTAATTACATTTTTAAAAATTGCATACACTTTGCACAAAATAGAAGTGCATAAGGAGAGAAGAAGAAAGGAGAGAGATTCAATTCTTGCTGCCAGATTTCTTCATATGTGCATCGAACATTGTGATGGATGCCTGAATTCTGATGCTGTCTGACACAACTGTGTTCTTAGAGATGATTTTGGCTCTAATCAATGCATCCTTCAATGCTTTGATGGCTTTAGTGTGGCCAGTTAACCTGGATTTTAGATTCTCCAAAGTTAACTGAGCATCTAGAATCCTGTCCACAGTAGACATTGAGAAGGATTTTTCTTCAAAATCTCTCCAAACCATCTCCTTGAAATTCTAAATCATTTCTTCTACCAGAAGGAACTAATTGTCTTTAGAGGTTAGGTTGCATGGCAGCTCTTCTAATTTATTTAGCAGGCTCAGGTCACTCTTCTCACTAGCCTCCTTGAAAGCTTTGAGATCGTCAATTAGATCTTTGAGTACCTGAATCATGAAGATCAGTGACTCCTTGATTTCAACATAAGATTCCTTGTTGGAGATGACACCGATAGATATTAAGGTGCTTTTCTTGAGATCCTTCATTTCTTTCCATCTGCTAAGATCTTTTTCTGAGCTATCGATCTCTTGAGAAATGAGGGAGACAAAGTCATCTAACTCTAATTTTACCTTCTTCATTTTACCTGTCCTTTCTACAACTTCTGACAGCAAAGAAATTCCCTCAGTATGCATCTTTTCAATACATTCCTCCAAGACTTTTCCCTTCAAATAAGTCTTTTCTACTTTTTGAATGACTGAGTCATCCACGGAGAAGGCCTCTGGAGTTGCTGCTTCAGAAGGAAGAGTGAAACTTTTTATTACTACCATTAGATGCTCTGATTTGGCTTTGTAATAATCTTTCATCTCCTCTCTATTGAATTTCTGGACCATGATGTCCATAGCCGACTGAATATCGCTTTTCGCACCTTCGTGGGTAACTTTGCCAAGTTCAACATGAGAGATGGAATAACTACTCATCTCGAAACCCTCAAGGGTTGCATCTGTGGAGGCTTGGCAATTGCCAAATTTTTTTTTCCTTTTTCTTCAACCAATTTAGAGAGGATTCTTGGCCTCTTAGGAGCCTTTGCTTTTACCGACATTATTTTGCCAAAGTCAAATTCATCTGGGGAGATGGACATCTTCTTTCTTTTTAGCATGAAAGTATACATCTAAGGCAGGAGAGAAGTACCTATTGTGGCAATGGTTTTCTCAATCGGTGTTACTATAGTAGTTTCCATACTGCTAGTGGTGATAGCAGTTGCAGTTGGAGTAACTTGCAAAACTGCACCAACTACTGATTTTGGCTCGGGTGCAGGGCTTGTTGGCAAGTTGAAGGAAGGAGACGATAGACTTGGAATGGATCCAGAAGAGTAAGGGGAACTTCCAGAAGGGCCCTGAGGATCACCAAATATGACTCTAGAAGGAGAAGTAGCTATGGAAGAGGGAATACTAATAGGAGAGATGGGAGAAGAGGGTACCACAGGAGACTGAGGGGGAGAAGGAGATATGCTCTTGATCAGCTGCACTTGTTCCTGTGAGAGCGGAGGCCCAGTGCTAGGTTGCCCTGATGGCTGATCATCTTTCTCCATGGGCTGAGCTACCTTTGCCTAAGGGCTCTATTCCTCAGTTCCTTTTGTTGCTGCTGCAGGCTCTTCAGTGGCCTTAGGTTTCTTGGATACAAAGATGATCCTAGGCTTGTGAGGCCTAGAAGGAGAAGTGACATCACCTTTGTTTTTAGTTATATTCTCTACTTTCCTCTTTAATTCTGCCTGGTATTCAGCCTCTGATCCCATAACAAATTCCTTCAGGGTGATCCCTTTGGCTGCTAACCAATCATTGGTGTTAGCCAATATTGGTTTGAATCTTTTTCTAAGAGAAGTCAACTCTTTCTGAGACCACTGAGCTAGAGGGAGAGGGGAACCAACAACCTTCTCTGCCAAATACCTATTATTGATGATGTTTCCATCATTGATTAGACCAGAAGAGATCTCTGCAAGCTTGAGATATTAAATCTACTCCAGTGTCAGCCTGCAATAGTCTATTTTTCTAATCTCCTCAGTTGTTCTGAGGTCAACCCAGATATCCTCAATCATGGGTTCATAGAATTGGGTTTTCCTCCTAATCTTTTCCTTGACTCCCCAGTAGTCAAATTTTTCTCATCTCTTGAATGGTTTTAAAGTAACCATCTAAATTTTGGTTTCCATGACCTTGGCCTTGGCTGATGTTACAACAGAATACCTGCAAATATCAATCGAAAACTTGAAACCTGATCTCTTTAGCTCCATCTGTTTGGTATGCACGACAATCAGTTGGTGACAAAGTTCCATTAGCACTAGCTTATCTAAAGGAAACCTGGGGAGCATGTAGGGGTAGCCCTGGTAGAAGTTGACATGAAGACAGTAGAAGGTGGAGAACTGAAAGAACATGTAGCCAAAATCATTGACCACCATCCAGGCCTCATCTGATATTCTCTTCTACTCAAGATGTGGGTCAAAGAGACATAAAAACACAGAGAAGAAAGCGTCATTTACCCTCCTAAAGTGACGGGTTGATCCTTGCAGAGTTAGCTGCAGGTAATATGAGTGTACTGGGGTTGTCTTTCTATTCCCCTCCATGGTCAAGCCTGGAAAAGTCTGCATTGTGGCAGCTATGTACACAAGGTATGAAGTCATGTAGAACCTGTGAGAGGTCTGCACCTTGGTCAGCTGCTCATGGAAGGTGTTGCTGATTTTCTCTCCCCAAAAGATGGCTTGTTTGCCCTGGAGGATGATCTTGATGAATGGATACATCCATTCATAGAATAGTGAAGAAGATAGGAGGCCCTGTACTCTGCTTAGAAGGGTGATCAAGTCACCAACTTCTTTGATGAAATCACTACTTGGAAAGTTCTTTGGCCATCTGGAGAGGCTAGTCTTGGGGGTCTTTAACCATTTATAGTTCATGACCTTCTTTTCCCTCTCAGGGTCTTTATCATACTCCTTTTATGCGTCCACAAAGTTGATCTTAGTTACTTCAGTGGCTGGAGGGCACACGAACACTTCATCAATGAATTCAGGGTCCAACTGAATCACCATGTTGCTACTGGCATCTGAGACTGACCTAGTCTCTTTATTGTAGAAGTGCATGCATTAGAGGATGAATTTAATATGATGCACTGCTACCGAAAAGGTGGCCACCAGGTGGATATTACTCTCAATGATCCTCTTTATCTCGGTGCTGGGGTTTGTTGCCTTTGTGTGGGTTAGGAATTCAACCATGTCCACGTGGCCAATCTCGGTGTCTCGAATGTCATCAACATTTGAGGAGACTGATGTGAGTGGGAAGATGCTCTGATACTTGTATTTCATTTTTTTTGCCTTCTTGGGGGATGCTTTTATTATCGAGAATGATCTCGACTGGATGGGAGAGGATGTGTAGGAGTTCGTTGATTGAACTGTAGTCATGATCGCCAGATTAGAGAGTGGATGATAGGGGGAAAGGAAAATTTAAGTGATATTGGTTACTGGAGGTCACTTAAAAAGGTCAGGTGGAAGAAGGAATGGAAAATGAGGAAGAAAGGGAAAGAAAAGGACAACTCAAAAAAATCTTGAGAGTTAAGAAAATCCGAGGGAAAGGTGCATGGGTGGCAAAATTTGTCGCCCCTGCATGCAAGAATAGAAGAGTGTAAGGGCGGTGAAATTCACTACCTGTGCAGGGATAGGCTGCATAGGTGGTGAATTTTGTCACCCTTACAGACTGGAAAAAGAAAATGGTAAAGGTGGTGAAATTCGCCACCCTTGCAAAGAGGGTCTGCAGGGCGATGAATTTTGCTGCCCTGTAATGAGGGTAGGAAGAAAGTAGGGGCGGTGGATTTCACCACCCATACAGGTTAGGAAGAGAAAGGGCGGTGAAAATCACCGCCACTTTAGGGGACTATTATTTAGGGAAAGACATGGGCAGCAAACTTCGCCACCCTTAGGGCCAAATGTGGGCTAGGAAGAGGGAAGAGAAAACCGTGAGTGAGCGTGAGGGAGAAAAAAATGCCCGTGGCAAGGTGGAGAGGAAGCGCGTGGGCAGGAAGAGAGAAAGAAAAAAATAAAACAAAAAAAACAAAAAACAACTAAAATAAAAAAAATAAAATGAAACAAATGCCAAAAACAAACCCAACCTAAGAAATCATGCGCGCCACGAGGTTGAATCCACCAAAATTCACTTTGACTCGTTAGCTGGGTCGCTCAGGCGCAAGAGGTAGGAGGAGAGGAGGAAGCAATGAGAGAAAAGAGGTTCAAATCAGCTTATATGAGGTGAAAAACCCACCCCAACAACCTACCGTGTGTGGCAATAAATGCCATGCATGATTATTGAGACCTGCTAGGGTGGCAAAATTTACTGCCCTTGCATGTTTTGGTTCATCCGAGTGCAGAGGTGGAAAAATTTTCTGCCCTTGCATGTCACAGTGCAGGGGTAGCAAAATTTTCCACCCTTATAGGGAAAAGTGTAGGGGCGGCAAAATTTTCTGCCCTTGCACAAAAACAAGGGAAATGCAGAGGCAGCAAAATTTGTCGCCTCTACAGGGAAATGAAGAAAAGACTAACTCTAGGAGAGGTAGTCTGAAAAGAGGATTTGGTTCCCATAACGTTTCAAGACCGTAACGGCCTTCACTTTTGGGAAGATGTGTTTCATGAATTTTTGAAGTTTTAGGGAGACCAAGATGAGAACGAGAAAAACCCACCTCAAAAACAAACTTAGAGAGACGAAAGACAAAACAAACAAGTTTCGTAGGGTGGTTGTTCCCAAAAATGAGCTAAGCTGATTTTGGAAACAACAGCTGGCTCCTGTTGGAGAACTTCCATTGATCAATTTGATTAGCGGGAGTAGAAACCAATCTCTAAGTGCCTTCATCCAAGCCATTAGGCTATGGAGTCAAGCTAAAAACAAAAAGAAGAAAATAGACAAAACATAAAAATTGTACATATATACAAATGGACTAATCTAAGCTTTAAGGATTGAACAACGTTAGATGCTACCCACTGTGAGGTAGTGCAAATGGCGTTCCATCTTGGTACTCCAGCAAGAAGCTGGCCTCACCACAGAGCTGTCGAATGGTGAACGGGCCTCTCTACAGGGAGTCAAATTTTCCATGCATCCCTTTTGGTTCCTGCCTCTTGTCCCACAACAAGACTTGATCTCTGACTGAGAATTCACGCACTCTAGCTCTCTTATCAAAAAGTGCCTTCACTCAATTTTGATGCTCCATAATTCGGTCCACTACCATAACTTGTTGTTCATTTAGCTCGATCAGACACATAATCCTTTTGTCGACTGAGCTTTTGAAGGTTGAGTCTTCGATTGCTTTAGTTAGCCTGAGTGTTGATATTTCAAGGGTGATGGGGATTTTTGCATTTAATCCATATAGAGGTTGAAAAGGTGACATACCTATAGCCCTTTTAGGTGTTATCCTGTTAGCCCATAGAGCATCATACAAAGCTTTGTGCCATGTTCTTTGGTTGTCATCTACCAACTTCCTAATAATGGTGACCAGGTTCTTGTTACTCGATTCTGCTTGTCCATTTCCCTGAGGAAAATAATCTAAATTGTGAGATAAGGTAATCCCATAATAAAAACAAAATTGGGTAATTTCATGCGATGAAAATTAGGCCGCATTATCTGTTACGATCTTTAGTGAAACCCTAAACTAAGAAATGATATTTTCTTTGAGAAAATTACACACTACTTCAGACGTAGCGTGCTTGGTTGGGATGGCCTCCACCCATTTGGTAAAGTAATCCATTGTGGTGAGGACATAATCATGCTCGACACTTGAAGATGGCTTAACCACACCAATAAAATCAATACCCCACTGTTGGAAAGGTTCTTCAATTATAACCGGCTTTAGAGGTAATGTAGTCAACTTAGGCTTCCCAACGAATTGTTGACATAATTCGCACCTACGCACCCATTTGTAGGCATCCTAAAAAAGTGTGGGCCAATAATACCTTGCTCACAAAATCTTGTGAGGTGTCACTGGTGCAAAAAAATGCCCTCCACAGGCCAAATTATGGAAAGACTTCAAGAGTCTTTCTTGTTGCGCCCTATCAACGCAACGAAGAAATGCCCCATCCAGGTTTCTCTTGTAAAGACTATTATCCCACAGGACATAACCAACCGCTTTCAATTTAACATTCCACTTTTCTTTACAAGAAAGATGAGTGGGACATTCACCATATGTCAGAAAGTGAGCAATATCTGAATACCACTCATCGGTTGTTGCAACAAAAAGGACTGTAGACACATCCTCAGTCTCTACTTCATTTTCTACTTTATTCAGAATGTTGTTGGTGATCAACTGGCAAAGACCCTTTCCTCGTACAAGCTTTATAGGTTTGATATCCAAATCAAACTCCTGAGTCTTGGCAATCTAGTTACCTCTCTTTGTACCAAACTCTTGCTGAGTCAAAATAGATTTTACTATTGTATCTGGTACGAGAACTTCAGTGTGAGAATTCAGGATATAAAACCTGAAATGCTTGATAGCTTTGACCACAACATACACATGCTTCTCCATAAGGGAATATTTTAGCTCATGATCCTTGAGCGAACAACTCATGAATGAGATAGGAGATTCTGCACCTTTTGGATTTTGCTGGACCAAAATAGCCGATAGTGTATGCTCAGAGGCATAACTATATATCTTGAAACTTTTAGTGTAATTTGGGCAGACCAAGACTGGTGCATGAGCAATCGCTTCTTTGATTTCATTGAACGCTGATTTGCCTTTAGCAGTCCATCTAAATATGGCATTGCCTTTCATCATGTCGACAATGTGACGAGTTTTCTCAGCAAATTCAGGAATGAACCTTCGAAGAAAATTCATCTTTCCAAAGAAAGAGTGAACTGCGGTCTTGCTAGTAGGCAGAGTAAGTTCTTGGATGGACTTGACTCTCTCTGGATCAATTCTAATACCTTCTTAGAACATGATGTGTCTGAGAAGTTTCCCCTCGGTAACTCTGAAGATAGATTTCTTTGGGTTTAAATAAATACCATTTTGGCGACAGAGTTCCAGTATCCTTTGCAGATGATGAACATGCTCAGAGAGATGCTTTGAAAACACTGTCAGATCATCCAGGTATACTATAATGAATTTCCCCATTTCATCCTTGAAAGCGAGATCCATCGCCCTTTGAAACATGGCACCTATATTTATCAGACCAAAAGGCATTCTTTGGTAAGTGAACATGCCCCAAGGTGTGGTGAACGCTGTCTTATGCTGATCTTCTTTCCCGACTTTGACTTGATTATACCTTGAAAAATCATCTAGCATTGATAACATTTTTGAACCTGTTACCATCTGCAGGAATTGATCCATGATAGGAAGGGGTAGTTATCTTTTAAAGACAACTGGTTTAAGTTCCTAAAATCCACACAGATTCAAATTTTGCCATTCATCTTCCTAACGGGTACTATGTTGGCAATCCATGTTGAGTGATGGATTAGAAAAATTATCTGGGCATCCAACATCTTTTGTATCTCAGTTAAAATAGTACCTGAGATTTTTGGATTATACTGCCTGGATTTTTGCTTGTAAGGTACAGAATTTGCCTTCAGAGGAATGTCATGGTGAACATCATTAGGCTTTAGTGATTTTAGATCATCATAGGAATAGGCCAGCACATCTATATATTGGCGAAGTAAATCAACAAGCTTAAACTTTTCCTTGGGAGTGCAACATTTCCCAATGTTTACCATTTTAGGATCTTGTTTAGTTTCCGAGTTGATTTGGTCAAAATTTGGAGAGGAGTTTGAATTTGTTTGCTGTTGCTTAATAAACCTATCATGGTTATCAAACAATTTCTCTAGGGATGCCAAGACTTTTGTAATCTTATTCCCTTTGAGCTATAGAAAGTCCTCACCTGTGTTTGCATGGGCCTCAGGAGCTGCTCCACACTTTCAGGGTTCACTACCTTCAAAACGTAGTTGTTTGAAACTGTCCTTTTGCTCAAAGAAGGTGATGATTTGATCATCATTGTTAAACACTTGCCAGTGGCTGGTATTATCTGGTACACTTGGTCAAAAAACCAACTCGATAATATACTTATCTCCCTTAAAATTTGGGTGAGGAACTAGAAGGGTGGCAGAGACAGCCAATGCATCTGCTCGGTCATTGAATTCCCTCAGAATGGTAGAGATGTTGAAGGCGTCAAAATTTTCAATCTAATCCTAGACCAGGTTGCGATAGTGGTGCAACCTCTCATTTTTGGTCTGATAGAGGTTTCTCACCTGACAGAATATCAACTCAGCATCTCCTTTAGCATGGAGTTCCCTAATGCCCCTTTCTCTAGCAGCCCATAATCTGAGTAACAGGGATTCATACTCAGCTGTGTTATTGGTATTATTGAATTGCAATTTGTAAGATAAAGGAATAATATCTCCCTGAGGGGATACCAACACAACCCCAGCTCCCTACCCAGTAAAAGAGTAGCTACCATCAAATTCTAAAGTCCATACCTCGTTAGGTACTGTTTCTTCTTTGAAAACTCCTCTATTCGGGGGAAGAGGCTCTTCCATGTGTTCATCTTGATTTGTCAAATTTTTAGCTGTATCGGCTGAACACAATCTCAAGTTATCGTTTAAATAAGTTTCATCAGATGTCTCATGGGTTCCGTCCGTAGATAGGAAGTAGTTGCCAATGCCTGAGGACTCAAATAAAATTTGAGCTTCTAGTGCCGATGATCGGGTAACTAAGTACCTTGCTTCTTTTTCAGGAAGCAACTTCTTCACGACACCTTGGACTGGGATCCTTACTTCGGACAAGTCCATACTTAGCTCACCTTTGACATCCTTATAGAAATTCCACCCAAGCAGGATGTCATAAGATGCGGGAACATTGGCCACTAAAACCATAATTTTTATCTGCTTCTCTGGAAAAGCCACGAAGGAATATTGAGTGTCTTTTATTTGACCAAGGAGAGGAACTTGCTTATTTTCCATGGAAAAACATCTCCCAAAGGTTCTGGTTAAAGTCAAGCCAAGGGAATCTGCCACTTTGGTGGGCATGACGTTATCTGAAGCTCCAGAGTCTATGATGCAATTACTCAACTTATAACCATTTATAAGCAGGGAGACATGAAATGGTTCAATTTTCCTGGGAGTGACAGGAGGAGTCACAAAAAGATTGTTTTGAGCAGATTTATCTTTAGAGAGATCAGGAGTAGCTTTTGAAGAGTCTTGTCCTACAGGGGCAGCTTTGTTTTTTACATATTCTGCTAATCTATCAAACTATTCTAGGTTAGCTCTCAAATATTTGACCTCTGTCATTTGAATTTTAGTCTTTCTAGCATGATCAATTATATCAAATAATTGAAAAGAACTTGCAATAGAGGAAGAGAGTCCATCATCAGGGACTTTAACAGGTGCGGCACTGGTTTGAGTAGCAGAAGTGGAAGATATCAGGTGATTGGAAATACTCACCTTTTTATGGGTTACCTGATCTTTTGGTTGTGGAGGTAATGTAGTCCCATATTTGGCAATGGAAATTGTTGGTCAGGGTTCTTCATCTGCCTTTCCTTTGTCAGTCTGTGAAGCCGACTAATTTTGAGATCTAGTGAAAATAGCGTAAGATCCATCCAAACCCTCCCCTTTACTTTCAGCTTCATCCTGGTAATCTAGGAAACTGATATTAGAGTCACCAGCTAATTCCTCTTCCTGCTCATTAAATACATTAGCATCTTCTTGTTGATCTAACTAGGGTTGAAAAGAGTTGTCGTGCTCAGCTTCCAGGTAATCAACCACTAAATTGGCAGGTGCTACTTCAATGGCTAACCTCCCTGGAGGGGGAGGTAGGCAATTGGATTGCCCTTGGTTCTGGGCAACATTACCCTGATATTACTGATTCTGGAATGTCCTTCTAGGCACATCTTGATAGGTAGGAGAAGACGTACCTTAGGCTATTTGCCTCTTCAAAGTTATCAGTTCATTCGTTAATTTCTGCACCATAGGATCTGTAGTGCTTGAAGAACTTTCAACAGATGAAGGGAATTTATTTTTACTAGGATCTTTTTTGATCTTGCCTACCAGGATAAGATCATCTTCAATCTCAATAGCCAAACTTTGAGTTAAGGCTAGATTCATAGGGCCAGCTCACCTCAATAGGAAACTTACTTTGGGAAGCTATGAATTGATAAAAAAACACTTGAGATTTTTTGGTGTAGGCTGAGCTACAGTTGGAATCCAGTTTCTCAACTTGTTGAATTTAGCTACAAAATCCCTCATGGGTTCCTGGGATTCTTTTTTCAACTGTGTTAGCTGAGCCAATAAAGCATGTGCATCTTCAATAGGTTTAAACCTAGCTTCAAATTTGGACTTAAGCGTATCCCAGTCTGTTACTGACCCCGCCTGCAGGTGATAAAACCAATCTGCGGCAGTTCTTTGCAAAGTTTCCATGAAAAGCCTAACTACTACATCGCCAAATTCTATGCCGATCATGCCACATGCTATGGAGAAAGTGGCAATATGCTCATTGGGATGAACCTTTCCATCACCAAAAAATTTAGGATTTTTTTTTCTAGAACTACGAGGTAGTTCATGCAAAGGTGCAGTCAAATTGAGAGGACCAAAGGAATTACCCCACGGGCCTTGAGCCATAATGTTAGGATGATTAAATGGTGGGATAACAAACCTTGGTGGAGTATTTACTGGTAGGGCATGGTTAACCATAGGAAAAGAAGTTCTACCTTGTTTTGGTGACCTAATAGAGTTGGGAGGGATACTCTTAGAACATTAGAGGAAAGGTGACGGAGGAAAGAGATCAAAGTTACTTTGCTATGCCAACTCAAACACAGGGTCAATAACACCCTTAGATCTCTGGCTTCTAGTATAGCGTGGAGTTGCCAAATTTTAAAATGAAAAAGGGACTGAAATTGCTTCAAGTTGAAGCTTGAGGCCTCAAAATGCATGTTCTTTCTAGTGATTCTGGTTTTGTAGACCAGATAATGTAATGGAGGTAGATGGTAAGGCTATAATGATAATGGGTAAGACGCAAAACAGAGTTGCCAGACTATATAATGGATAAGGGTAGGGACTAATTCAATCTGAAACTTGAGGTTTCAGACTGCACATCGTTCAGGTCCCTAGCAGAGTCGCCAAAAAGCTGTTGGGTGAATATTTTGTCAGCCAGCTAACTGGTAATCAAAATAGTTCTTATCACCACAACATAGGGAGATCAGTCAGCTAGATGTGCAAGTTTATTGCATCAGCAGAGGGACAAATCTCTCCTCTCATCAAGGGGAGGTTCCCTATTAAATATTTATATGCTAGATATACGTATATAATTAAGCAAAAAATAACACATGGGGTGGTATCACAACATCTACTTCTCTTTTTTCAAAAGTAATGTATAAAAAACAAAAAAGAGGGAAATCCTAGTTTGCAGCCAACAACATTCCTCTTCTTTCAAGAACGGTATCAAACGTGGAGTAGAAAATCACCTGAAGTGATGAAGTTCACAAGAACACTCATGTAAGTACAAAGTCTTGCGTAGTCTCCTTCACCGATTCAGAACAAGTACAACTGTAGAGTGAAGTGAAGCACAAAGTCTTCACCTAAAACTACAAAAGATAACTGAATCTCAAAGGGAAAAGTAGCATAAAGTCTATCTTCTACCTTCCAGAAATGCCCTCAGATAATACTAACACACCCACTTTGCTTATTAAATTAGATAAATAAGATATTACTAGGAAAAAGGACATAAAAACTATTTCCTAAATAACACAGACAATCTCAACACAAAGTCTGAAATAACCTGCTTCTCATTTATTCAACAAAATATGATTTATAAATTTGAGTACAAAGTCTCAAAAGTTGCTTCAATTTCAGCAGAGTGTTTGCTATTAAATTTTCCAAGATCATTTACAAAATGAGGTCTCCACTATATATAGGGAGAAATCCTCAAAAACTAGAAAATACTAAAATATACAAAATATCTTGGTCAAAGATGACTCATCTTTGACTTTTAGATATTTTTTCAAAATATTTACATGTATTTACATTTTTCAAAATTGCATACACTTTGCACAAAATAGAAGTGCATAAGGAGAGAAGAAGAAATAAGGAGAGAGATTCGGTTCTTGCTGCCAGATTTCTTCATATGTGCATCAAACATTGTGATGGATGCCTGAATTCCGATGCTGTCTGGCACAATTATGTTCTTAGAGATGATTTTGGCTCTAATCAATGCATCCTTCAATGCTGTGATGGCTTTAGCATGGCCAGTTAACTTGGATTTTAGATTCTCTAAAGTTAACTGAGCATCTAGAATGTTGTCCACAGTAGACATTGAGAAGGATTTTTCTTTAAAATCTCTCCAAACCATCTTGAAATTCTAAATCATTTCTTCTGCCAGAAGGAACTGATTGTCCTTAGAGGTCAGGTTGCATGGCAGCTCTTCTAGTTTATTCAGCAGGCTCAGGTCACTCTTCTCACTAGCCTCCTTGAAATCTTTGAGATCATCAATTAGATCTTTGAGTACCTGAATCCTGAAGATCAGTGACTCCTTGATTTCAACATAGGAGTCCTTGTTGGAGATGACATCGATAGATATTAAGGTGCTTTTCTTGAGATCCTTCATTTCTTTTCATCTGCTAAGATCTTTTTCTGAGCTATTTGAGAAATGAGGGAGACAAAGTCATCTAACTCTGCTTTTACCTTCTTCATTTTACCCATCCTTTCTGCAACTTCTGACAACAAAGAAATTCCCTGAGTATGCATCTTTTCAATATATTCCTCCAGGACTTTTCCCTTCAAATAAGTCTTTTCTACTTTTTGAATGACTGAGTCATCCATGGAGAAGGCCTCTGGAGTTGCTGCTTCAGAAGGAAGAGTGAACCTTTTTATTACTACCGTTAGCTGCTCTGATTTGGCTTTGTAATAATCTTTCATCTCCTTCTCTTTTTTGAATTTTTGGACCATGATGTCCATAGCCGACTAAAGATCGCTTTTCACACCTTCGTGGGTAACTTTTCCAAGTTCAACATGAGAGATGGAATAGCTGCTCATCTCAAAAGCCTCAAGGGTTGCATCCTGTGGAGGCTTGGCAATTTCCAAATTTTTTTGTCCTTTTTCTTCAACTAATTTAGAGAGGATTCTTGGCCTCTTAGGAGCCTTTGCTTTTACCGGCATTATTTTTCCAAAGTCAAATTCATCTGGGGAGATGGCCATCTTCTTTCTTTTTGGCGTGAAAACAAACATCTAAGGTGGGAGAGAAGTACCTATTGTGGCAATGGTTGTCTTAGCTAGTGTTACTGTAGTAGTTTCCATACTGCTAGTGGTGACAATAGTTGCAATTGGAGTAACTAAGAAAATTGCACCAACTACTGATTCTAGCTTGGGTGCAGGGCTTGCTGACAAGTTGAAGGAAGGAGATGATAGACTTGGAATGGATCCAGAAGAGCGAGGGGAACTTTTAGAAGGGCCCTGAGGATCACCAAATATGACTCTGGAAGGAGAAGCAGCTCCAAAAGAGGGAATACTGATAGGAGAGATGGGAGAAGAGGGTACCATAAGAGACTGAGGGGGAGAAGGAGATGCTCTCTTGATCGGTTGTACTTGTTCCTGTGAGAGTAGAGGCCCAGTGCTAGGTTGCCCTGATGACTGATCATCTTTCTCCATGAGCTAAGATGCCTGTGCTTGAGGGCTCTATTCCTTAGTTCCTTTTGTTGCCACTGTAGGCTCTTCAGTGGCCTTAGGTTTATTGGATACAAAGATGATCCTAGGCTTGTGAGGCCCAGAAGGAGAAGGGACATCACCTTTGTTTTTAGTTCTGTTCTCTGCTTTTCTCTTCAATTCTACCTGGTATTCAGCCTCTGATTCCATAACAAATTCCTTCAGGGTGATCCCTTTGGCTGCTAACCAATCATTAGTGTTAGCTAATATTGGTTCAAATCTTTTTCTCAGAGAAGTCAGCTCCTTCTGAGACCACTAAACTAGAGGGAGAGGGGAACCATCAACCTTCTCTACCAGATACCTACTATTGATGATGTTTCCATCATCGATTAGACCAGAGGGGATCTCCACAAGCCTGAGATATTCAATCTGCTCCAGTGTTAGCCTGTAATAGTCCATTTTTCTAATCTCCTCAACTATTTTGAGGTCAACCCAGATATCCTCAATCATGGGTTCATGGAATTGGGTTTTCCTCCTGATCTTTTCCTTGACTCCCCTGTAGTCAAATTTTTCTCATCTCTTGAATGGTTTTAAAGTAATCATCTACATTTCAGTTTCCATGACCTTGGCCTTGGCTGATGTTGCAACGAAATACCTACCAATATCGATCGAAAACTTGAAACCTGGTCTCTTTAGCTCCATCTATTTGGTATGCATGACAATCAATTGTCGGCAAAGTTCCATTAGCACTAGCTTATCAGAAGGAAACCTGGGGAACATGTAGGGGTAGCCCTGGTAGAAGTTGACCTAAAGATAGCAGAAGGTGGAGAATTGAAGGAACATGCAGCTAAAATCATTGACCACCATCCAGGTCTCATCTGATATTCTCTTTTGCTCAAGCTGTGGGTCAAAGAGACATAAAAACATAGAGAAGAAATCATCATTTACCCTCCTGAAGTGACAGGTTGATCCTTGCAGAGTCAGTTGTGGGTAATATGAGTGTACTGGGGTTGTATTTCTATCCCCCTCCATGGTCAAGCCTAGAAAAGTCCACATCGCGGCAGCTATGTACACAAGGTATGAAGTCATGTAGAACCTGTGAGAGGTCTGCACCTTGGTCAGCTGCTCATGGAGGGCATTGCTGATCTGCTCTCCCCAAAAAATGGCTTGTTTGCCTTGGAGGATGATCTTGATGAATGGATACATCCATTCATGGAATAGTGAAGAAGATGGGAGGCCCCGTACTCTGCTTAGAAGGGTGATCAAGTCACCAACTTCTTTGATGAAATCACTCTTTATAAAGTTCTTTGGCCATCTGGAGAGGTTGGTCTTGGGGGTCTTTAACCATTTATAGTTCATGACCTTCTTTGCCCTCTCAGGGTCTTTATCATACTCCTTCTATGTGTCCACAAAGTCAATCTTAGTTACTTCAGTGGCTGGAGGGCACATGAAAACTTTATCGATGAATTCAAGGTCCAACCGAATCACCATGTTGCTGCTGGCGTCTGAGACCGACCTGGTCTCTTTGTTGTAGAAGTGCATGCATTGGAGGATGAATTTAGTATGATGCGTTGCTACTAAAAAGGTGGCCACCAGGTGGATGTTACTCTCAATGATCCTCTTTATCCCAGTGCTGGGGTTTGTTGCCTTTGTGCAAGTTAGGAATTTGGCCATGTCCACGTGGCCAATCTTGGTGTCCTGAATGTCATCGACATTTGAGGATACTGATGTGAGCGGGAAGACACCCTAATACTTGTATTTCATCATTTTTTCCTCTTGGGGGATGCTTCTGTCATCAAAAATGATCTCGATCGGATGGGAGTAGATGTGCAGGAGTTTGCTGATTAAACTGCAGTCATGATCGCCAAATTAGAGGAGAGTGGATGAGAGGGAGAAAGGGCAATTTAAGTGATATTGGTTACTAGAGGTCACTTAAAAAGGTTAGGTGGAAGAAGGAATGGAAAATGAGGAAGAAAGGGAAAGAAAATGATAACTCAAAAAAATCTCAAGAGTTAAGAAAATCCAAGGGAAAGGTGCACGGGTGGCAAAATTTTCCACCCCTGCATGCAAGGATAGAAGAGTGTAAGGGTGGCAAAATTCACCGCCCATGTAGGGACGGGCTGCATAGGTAGTGAATTTTGCCACCCTTATAGTCTGGAAAAAGAAAATGGTAAAGGTGGAAAAATTCACTACCCTTGTAAGGAGGGTCTACAGGGCGGCGAATTTCACCGCCCTACAATGAGGGCAGGAAGAAAGTAGGGGTGGCAGATTTCACTGCCCATACAGGTTAGGAAGAGAAAGGGCAATGATTTTAGGGGACTGTTATTTAGGGAAAGACATGGGCGGTGAACTTCACTGCCCTTAGGGCCAAACGCAGGCTAGGAAGAGGGAAGAGAAAACCGTGAGTGAGCGTGAGGGAGAAAACAACGCCCGCAGCAAGGTGGAGAGGAAGCGCGCGGGCAGGAAGAGAGAAAGGAAAAAACAAAACAAAAAAAAAACAAGAAACAACTAAAACAAGAAAAAGAAAATGAAACAAATGCCAAAAACAAACCCAACCTGAGAAACTGTGCGTGCCACGAGGTTGAATCTACCAAAATGCACTTTGACTCGTCAGCTGGGTTGCTCAAGCGCAAGAGGCAGGAGGAGAGGAGGAAGCAATGAGAGAAAAGAGGTTCAAATCAGCTTATATGAGGTGAAAAACCCACCCCAACAACTTGTCGTGCATGGCAATAAATGCCGCACACAGTTACTGAGACTTGCTAGGGCGGCAAAATTTGCCGCCCTTGTACATTCTGGTTCATCTGAGTGCAGAGGCGGCAAAATTTTCTGCCCTTGCATGTCGCGGTGCAGGGGTGGCAAAATTTGCCACCCTTGCAGGGAAAAGTGCAGGGGTGGAAAAATTTGCCGCCCTTGCACAAAAACAAGGGAAATGCAGAGGTGGAAAAATTTGCTGCCTCTACAGGGAAAGGAAGAAAAGACTAACTCTAGGAGAGGTAGTTTGAAAAGAGGATTTGGTTCCCAGAACGTTTGGAGACTGTAACGGCCTTCACTTTTGGGAAGACGTGTTTCACGAATTTTGGAAGTTTTAGGGAGACCAAGATGAGAACGAGAAAAACCACCTCGAAAACAAACTTAGAGAGACGAAAGATGAAACAGACAAGTTTCGTAGGGGGGTTGTTCCCAAAAATGAGCTAAGCTAATTTTGGAAACAACAGTAGTGGTAATAATGGGTCTAGGTAATGTGGGCTCTTTTGGTGGTTTAAACCCAAGACCAAAGAACTCATGATGTTTATGGGTTTTAATAATGGAAAACTCATGAGGTCATTATTCATAAAGACTAAGGCAAAATCCATTTTAAGTGCATCAATAAAGGTAGGTTTTGGTAAAGGATGGGTTGCTTAGGTAAGAAAAGTTAGAGGTAAAGGGTTGGATACATGGAGTGGTGGTAGGAGATAGAAGTGACTGATCAAGTCCCTCATAGACAAAATTCATTCGATTATTGGGAAGCCCAAAGAGAATAATAGTGACAATGTTGGGGTCATAGTAAGGGTCATTTTGAGTATTCCCATATTCATGTAGAGTAGGGAAGCCATCTAATGTGAGAAGGAAATATTCCCCCAGTGAGAGTCATTGAAATGTTGATTGTAGGGGGTCTTCCACTAGGATTTATGAAGAAGGAATAAACAAGCTAGTAGATGCTTCATCATTATGGTGTTGGAAAATGTTACCAATGGTAGGCGATGAAGTGGTTTGATTAAAATATAGTTGTGAGGTGGATGGTGGAGGAATAAGAATGTCGTTAGGTTGATATGTCATATTGTAAGAGGTAAAGGGATTAGGATCAAATTTGATTGTAATGACTTGTCCTTCATGCTCAAATTTGACACATCAGTGTAGGGTAGAAGGGATGCAACTAATTGCATAGATCCAAGGGCATATAAGTAACACATTATATTAGAACTCACCCTCAAAAATGTAAAATAGCTCAAGAATGGTTCATGGTCCCAAAGGGATGTGGAACACCACATTCTTTAGGGTGGTTACCAAGGTATCATTAAAAGAGAAAAGGACCAATGTACTCATATACATGATGTTAGTGGGGATTTGAATTTATTCATATGCATGGGAGAAGATGATGTTAATGCTTTCTCCTCCATCAATCATTACCTTTTTGACATGGGTTTGATTGATGTATGTTGTGATGAAGAGTGGAGGATCAGGATCTTTGATGTGAAAAGGTGAGAATTCTAAATCCTAAAAGGTGTTAAGGGTAGCTTGGTAGAGGGGCCGAATAAAGGATGTAAGAGGTTGTGGCTCATCTAGTTAGACCTTTATAGAATTCAAATCCTCCATTAATTCTTGATGATATTAAGGTGAAGTGATAGTTAGATTGTAGAGACTCATTTTCACTGATGTTTGGTTAAGTTGTTTTAGCACGAGCCACTAGATAAATGGAGTAGGGTTTAGATATGGAGCTCCCAAAATGGAGACTTTGGGGTTTGGGGGTTGTGAGGGTAGATATGGAGATGTTTGGGTTTAGTTGGTAGGTTGAAGGGTAAGTCTAGGGGATGGTTACATTGGTTTTCTCCTTATCCTTCTACTAGGCCCATGAATGGGTAACCATATGAATGGTGTGGATAAGGGGGCTTGATATTTGATCTAGTTCCTCTACTTCACTCTTAGGGTGGGGGTAAGGGAGTAGGTGATTTTTTAAGGGGTTGATTAGGTAATGGAGTAGATGTTGGGCTCAATGATGGCTCCTCCAATAAATCATCTTCATCTAAAAGGATATGAATAAGTGTTTGGAGAGATTTGCAATTCTCTATATCATGTACAAGAGTCATATGGTAAAGACAAATCAAATTATCATTGAACTAGGTTGGTTTAGGATGGGTAGGTTCAAAGGGTTTGATTGGAGGTAGGATAATAGAAGAGGTTTGCAAGAACCTCTACAAAAAGTTGTGTAGGACTCCAACAAAGGTGTTGAAGGTAAGGGGTTTTGGATTCAAGGGGTGAGAAATTTATTTGGCCTAAGATTATTTATAGAGGTAGTAATTGGAAGAATGATTTTGGTTGAGGGTTTTGGTTGGGTTTTCTTGGATATGATCAGTTTAGGGGTTGGAGACTTGGCTGTAGAAGTTTTTGATGATAAAGGTTTGGTTATAGGTGGAAGGCAGATGGGGATAAGTTGGTTAATAATGATGAAACACTAGATGGTGTGGTGGTTATTTGTAGAGAAAAAGGAGATGGTTTCTTAGAAGAAGGATAGGTAATAGTGATGGTAAAAGGGTGAGGTCCTAATAAAGAAGGTAGGCGTGAATGAGGTGGTATGGGCTTAGTTTGAGGTGGAGGTTTGGGTAATCCTTCCTTATTGATGGTCTTAATTAGATTTGGGTTTGGTGATATTGAGGGGGTTAAGTCCAATCTTGAAGGAGGGTGAGTGTGATTAGGTGTGGGAAAGATCCCTAGGTTCTTGATTGGTTTGGTGGAAGAAGCATGAGTTGACTTGGTAAGTTTAGGTGAAGGAATTTGGGATGATTTATACATGACTTTATAGGAGGTAGTTAGTGGGGTGGTAAGTGTAGACTCAAAGTTGTATTTATTTGATAAGGAAGGCCAAGTTGATGCCAAAAGGTGGATCAATCAAATCTAGGCTAGGATGTGAACTCTAAACTTTAAACTAACCTAGAGAAGGGCCTATAAATAGGTGTAATTCCTTGATCACTGGTCTCAAAGTATAATCCCTTAGGTGGAGAAGAAGGAATGGTTTTAGTGGAAGGTGTGGTTTTGGTATTGGTAATGGTGGAAGGTTCCAAGGGTGATGATTGGGTGGACAAGCTAATGGTTTCTTGGGGAATGGATTTCAAAGAGGATATAGATGGTTTTAGGATAGGGGGAAAGGTGTGGTGCTTTCAAGGGAAGGAACATATAAGCTTTCCTCTTTGGCTTGGAAATTCAAAGAAGTAGGTGATTCTACCACTTGGACCAGAAGGGTGGAGGAAGTGGTTGAATCAATAGTTGCCTCTTTAAGTTGTTCCATCAAAGGAGGGGTAGATGAAGCTATGGTCATGTCAATTAGAGAGAGAGAGGTATTTGGTTCCTCCATTTAGGGGATAGAGGTAATGATATCTTTAATAATGGGCACATTACTGATAACATTGATTGTATGTACCTCATGGGAATTAGAATATTTGGGTATAATGTCATAATATTGGGGGGAAGGAGTGTGCTTTGGGAAAGGATTACAAAAAATGTCAAGAGATTGATTAGGAGATGCATTGGTATTATCAAACATTATATACCCACTATCAATTAGGTTTTGGACAAGACTTATAAAGGTATTTCATCTATAAAAGTCATGTCCAATAGTTCAGTGAAAGGCACAATGGTCATTTTCATTATACCACCTAGGTATGGCGTGAGAAGAATCAAATTGTTGGGGTGGTTTGATTGGTAAAAGTTGGATAAATTTAGATTTGAGTAACTTATCCAAAATAGATGCATATGACTCCCTAGTGGGAGTATATTGTTATGGAGGGGCTTAGTTTTAGGTTTGATTTTACTAATAAGAAGATTTAGAAGAATTATTTTGATGTGATTGGTTAACAATTGGAGGTGGGGTGGTTCTTAGAACTACCAAATTTATAGATGTTTTTGCCTTAGTATTAGATTGGATAGTGGTTTTAGTAGAGGGAGAGTTCTTGGGTTTGAAAGTAGAATTATTATTCTTCAATTTTAGTTTCCCTTCATCGATGGCATAGTTTTTAAGTTTTTGTGCCATGGTGAATGCCTCATCAAATGTTTATAAAGTTTGAACTTGAAGAGTCGATGTAATATGCTTAGCAAAACCTCTAGAGAAAAGTTCAATTAATTCACATTGAGGTAAGGTGAAGGAAAGATTATTTATGAGGCCTCTCCATCTAGCCACAAAATAACAATTGACTCCTCGTCAAATTGTTTGATGGAATAGAGGTCAATTATGAAAAAAAAATTAGTTATGTTTATCGAGAAATGTTCTAAAAATATTTGGGATAGTTGGGAGAAAGAGAAGTTGGAATGTGTAGGGAGAGGGCTATAATAATAATCAAGAGCAGGTCTTGATAAAGACATTATGAAGGTTGAGAGGAGGAGAGAATTATCATATATGATTAAGTAACAAGAATGATGGAATGATCTCAGATGTTGTTAGGGATCCTCCTTGCCTTGGAATTTGGAAAATTTAGGAAATTCCCATTGAAGAGGATAAGAGTGGATGGAAGCAGATGGATGGATATGTTCGTTTCAAATTTGGTCATAGTATAAAAGTTTATGAGACTCAAAAATAGATGACTCCAAGTTAGTCATTTTATCCATTAGCATCTTGATAAAATTTGGTTAAGGTTGGGAAGATGAATAATTAAGGGGTACATTCTGTTGGGGTTGAGTGGCAACTATATAAGGATAGGTGGTAGAAGGCATTGAAGAGGCCACATATTGATAAATAGTAACAAAAGGCTGAGATGGTGCCACATATGAGTTGATTAACATGAATGGTTGGATGGAGGGAGGTATGTACCCATATTAGTAGGTTGTAATAGGTATTTGTTGGTGGATGGATGTAGGTTGGCTTAAATAAATAGTTGAGGTGGTAGGTGGAGGTTGGGTAAGTTGAGGTTGGGTGGTAACTCTAGTGCTGATAGGTAGAAGTGTTTAAGGTATAGAAAGCACTCGATTTTAAAATGGGGTAGAAGTTGGTGGATTGGTTGAGATAAAGGGAAGGGAAGAAGTAGTGGTAGAAGATAACCCCATGGTAGGGGGAGTATAGGTAACTAAAGGTATAGTTGAACCTACATGTGAAGTACGGGGTGTGGTAGGAGGAGTTTGGTTAGAGGTTAGAATGTTGGATTGGGTTTAGGTAGTGGTAGTAGATGGGATGTTGGAATAATAAGAGCCTTCGATTAGTGAAGGTTGGGTTGAGGTAACCCCCACCATAAGATGGAGAGGCATACCATAAGGAGGATCCATTAGAGGGACTGAAGCAATAGAGGTATGGTTGGGTAAGCTATTGATATAATGTTGAAGGGAAGTTAGATTTTTGTCAAGGAAGGTAGTGAAGTCTACATCACCCTAAAAAAACAAATGGAATCTTGGTAGGAGGGGGAGAAGAATGAGGGGAACCCTCAACATTGGAAGTGTACTCCATGGAAGAAGAAGAGGATGGTGGCAGTTGGTTGGTTTTATTTCTTAGTTGTTTTCTAGTAAAGACCATATGAGAAATTGGGGGATATAATGATGAAACTCACACCTCAAATAAAGAGCAACCAAAAGAACTCAAATAAATCAATGCATTCACTAAAAGTGCATTTATCCTAGGATTCTTTTTAAAACACTTTTGGCTTATGCCTTAAAGAGTGTGAAAAAGGAGTTTGGATTATAAATCAAGTACTAAAGAGATAATATATGGCTAGTTTCAGGTTATTTAGGTGCTTAAGAGAGAAAAATCTATGTTGAACTTTGGTACATGGCTTGATATTTGGGCCTACCCCCTCACTTCATGATCCTATAGTGATAAGAGTGTCAAGTGCTTATCTATAATATACTGAGTTTAGAGTTTATGATCAATCAAAGAGCTGATATGTTTCTCCCGTTAGTGGTGAAATCTAAGTAGGATAGCTGAGAAGGGGTAAGGTTGCTACTAGGTGATAAATTCTAGTCAGGCCTTGTCTCAGGTATGTTTAGATGTTTGTTTTGTGAAAGTGATTTGGTTTGTGTAACATAAGTGCACTACAATTCAATTATGATGACTTTAATTAAGATAAGTGAGCTAAGATAGGTAAGTAGTCAATGTATGTAGATGGTTTATTTTATGCCCAAAAGGAAACTTTTAGATTTCACTTGATGAGCAAAAAATAAAAGAAGAAAAGGGAATTGGGTCCCACCAAGCATGCCAAAATGTTTCAATTTATTTTCCTCATTTCTTAATTTTGAAAGTAAATAAAAGAAAGAAAGTGATAAGGTGTGTAGAAGAATAACTATTAGAATGCATGCGTGAATCTAGATGAATGTGCAAACTCCTCTTTAGCTAGGAAGGAATAACCTACAAATTACACAAGACACTTGAAAGGGGGTTGTTAGATGGTTGGCTGAGTGGATTTCTTAGTGTGAGATATATCCAAGAAGCATAATGATTTTTAGGAGGCCATCAATCCAATTTTTATGACAATCAAGTCTAAAATGATAAAAGAAGGTACTTGCATTCAATGATAAGAAAATAAATATATTCAAGAAAGAAAATATACATTTATTATTAAGGGAAAATGATTAAACATTATGCTAAAGTGGTCAGGGTTTGGTCCAAAAAATTAGGTAAGGTTCTATGGTCAAAGGGAAATATAGAAAGTGGGGTTTTATCTGAGGTAATGGGTTAAAAATAACTTGCTAGAAAATTATGCAACAATGAACCATCGGTGGTTAGGGGAACCATCAAAGGTTAAGGCAAACCATCAAAAATTGGGAAACCATTGGAAATTGAGGGAAACCATTGGTGGTTGAGAAATCATTGGTAGTTACCTATATAATTATGGAAATGGGTAGAATAGAAAGTATATACTAGGGTTATGGGATGGTATAGGTTTGGTTATAGATAAGAAATTAAAAGTAGGATGCTAATAAATTTGATGGATTAGAGGGACTAAGAATAGGATAGATTAAACTAAGCATAAAATACCTAGAACTTAGTGAGGGAATCCCAGAATGATTCAGCTAGAGTAATGGTACTTTAGGTCTTTGAATGTAGTTCTAATAGAGCTTCATGTCACCAATGATATTACTTATTAAAAGGATGCTGGATACCTGCAAGAGATCTTGAATGAAAAGTAATTGATCCCTTTTTACTTCCTCCTCTTTCCATTTTATAAGAAAAAGTTTCTATTTGCAATAGAGAAAGTTATCAATTTGATCAAGGATAAAGTTACCAAATCCCATAGCTTTAAAATCTTGTTTTAAAAGTAAGTTACCCTTTTAGGAATTTATAATATTGCACAAAGAGCTTTGAATTATTTTAAAATTGTTAAATCAAGGTGGGGAACCCAACTATTGATGGTTAGGCCAACCATTAATGGTTAGGCCAATCGTTGATGGTTAGGCTAACCATCGATGGTTGTGGGGCTTGGTAAAAAAGGGGAATTTAGATGATGCATTTAAGGGGGTTTGGTGAAGTCAACTTATAAATAGGTATAGTTTAAGGTCTAAATGTAATGCAACACTAAAAACTATCATGTGTAGTTTTTAGGTGTCTACATGACCCTCAGACTTCTCTCTTCTTTTCTCTCTCTCAAGTTCTATAAGAACTAGCCATTGTATTTTATGCTCCAGCTAAGTATGGTGAATCCCTACTCAAATTTATACCTTTTGATCAATAATAATACTGATTTTTACCTCCTTTATAACTATTATTAGTGTGTTTCATTTAGAATGTTTGATTTTGCATAGGTGAAGGCTATGGATTCCTTAGCATGTTATTTCATTCTATCATCTATTTATAGTTAGAAAGCTTATTTTTATAGGGTATGTAAAGTGTTCTAGGAAATGTCTAAGATTTAGTGAGTTATCATATTCATTAGTTCTCTCATAGGCCTCTTGTCTAGTCCTCCTAGATTTTCACATTCATCCATAACCTCACAATGTAACATTGATGTGAAAAGATGAAGATTGGAAAAATGTATGTTCAATTTGTCCTTTGATTTCAAGTGTAACATGTAAATGGTTAGATGTCATCATATTATTTGATGTATCACCTCCATTAGATTAGTTTGATTTTAGTTATCCTTCTTCCTTTTCACCCCCCAAGTTTAGTAGTAGTTGCAATCCAAAGTGGTACATTAAGGGAGCCAGCCCTATCTAGAGATTCACTTCATTCCTTATGATACCCAAAAGCCTAGAGGTGTTTCTATTATGACACTTGGATGAGGAGAGATTTTTTATTTCCTCAAAGAAAACAAATCCAATTGACAATGATTTTTGGCACACCTAGTGGGACTCTTGGTCTAAGAAGTTGAGAGATTTTTGGTGTTGTCTCTCAACAACCAACCTTTGGAGGCATATATCAAAGCATAAATGGTGACTCTAAATATAAATCATATAGTCAAGAAGCCTAGGTTATCCTTTTAATATTGTTATCAATGTATTTATTTGTTTTCTTTCTTTTAATGAAGTTTCATGGCTGATTTTAGTGTTGAGTTTTGTTCTCTACAAGTTGGTGAGACATTGCAAGCTTATGCCATTTCCTATCAATATGAACAAGTCCTTGGTAAATATTGTCATGATCCTTACCATCCTAAATATAAAATTCATCAGCCCCAATATGATCCTTTTTATCCCATGTATGAAGTATATCAATCTTATAACCAACCTCCTCAATGTTTTGTTCCTCCTAGTCAACCCAGTCACTTCTCAAGCCAACCCATTTCCACCTTCAAGAAGACACTTTTGGGATATGAGAGGCACATGTTGGATATTAACACACAAAAATTATGTGGTATATATAATCCTAACCATGTCATTCATAAGGTGAGAGAAGCATTAGAGTTGGTGAAAAGAGAGTGGGCACCTATTGAGACAGACAATTGGCAAAGGCTCACAAGTGAGATTTTTATTGTGAGTGGCCTAGTTTCTTCCTTAGAGGATAGGCTAGCAGGTCATGAAAGGAAACCTAACCAAATATATCATCCTTAACATCCTCTTCCCCAAATTTCCTATCAGCCATATATGACCCCTGCTCATGAGCCAAATCAAAGATATCAAAGTCATCCTTTTCCCAATCATTTGGAGGAGAGAGTTGAGAGGAGAAATCTTATGTTTAAAACTAATATTGATAGGTAAATTGAGTTGATTAATATTAATTTACATTAGTCCATGTTATTATCCAAATAATTGGAGTTAAATCCCTCATTTAACTCTCATATTTCATCCCCACCACCTTAAAAAGAGACTCATAATCCCAATGTCCTAAGTTGGAACAAGATAGTGGAGTCATGGGGAAAGAAAGAGGAGAAAAGTATTAACAAAGAGTGTGAAGTTGAGAAGGATATTGATCATATATAGACCTCTCCCACCCTTATTTAAGAAAATACTTATAATCCTAACATCCTAATCTGGAGTAAAATAGTGGAATCATGGGGAAAGAAAGAAGATAAAAGCATGGTCAAGGAGTGTTAAATTTAGAATGGAGTTGATCTTTTACAATCCCCTCCCACCATTCCTCATGAGGCTTCTTGTGATACATTTCAATACTAATATATTATTCATACTCATGATGATTCATATGATCTTCAAGAAAGACTTTTCCAAGAGAACCTAGCCAAGCAAATCAAAGAGTTAGATTCAAAAATGAAGTTGCTAAGTTAAGGTGTGATGGAAGGTTTAGACCCAAAAGAAGATCCTATGCTTAGACACACCCAATACACCCTTATTCAAGAGATTCCTCAAGATAAAATAGATGTGAATGAAGTGTTTTTTAAGTTTAAGGAAGAAAATCAAGTGGTTTTAGCCCAAGGTCTGCCTCTCTTTCCTCAACAGCTTCCAAAAGAATCCCCAACTTTGCATTCTCAATCTGATTTTGAACCCTATGTTCCACCTCCACCAACTAGTTCCTTTTGTCCTCATATTATCACCATTTACCTTGATGGACCTATGGTGTGGGAAATTAAATAGGATTAAGTGGTTGAGGAAAATTTATATATCTTACTTGAAGAAAGTGCAACTCCTTGGCAGCCTTATTGGGCTAGGTCACCACATTTCAAAATGCCTAGTCTTGGCATCACTAAGAAGGAGATCAAAGATATTGCATACATTGACAAATAAGATAAGATTATGATAGTTGAGGTGAAATTTTAAAACTATCAAGAGGTTCTAAGTGATGAAAAAGAGGTGAGATCTTGTGTTGAATCTCCTTGTTTGGTTGATGATGAAGCATACACTCCTTGTGTTGAATAAGAAATCTTAGAAGAGGTCCTATTGAAGTCTAAAGAAGAAGATGAAAGAGTCTCTATTGTTTTTCCCCTTCATTATTCTGATCAAAGTGAAGGTGATGACTTATGGTAGAGATTTGAAGACATTTGCAAAGATTTTGAATCTCTCAAGGTGTCTACAACTCCTTTAAGGCTGGTTATAAGTGATGGTAAGAAAGATGACATTGTTCAAGATGTCATAGATGAGAAAGATGACATTGTCCAACATGTCATAGGTGAGTAAGAAAAAAATCCACATCAACCTTTATAGGTCAAGACAAACCTCTATTGGCCTCAATATTTCAAGGAACAAGAAATCATTCCTTTTGAGACTATGCCTACAAATAAGATGAAAGTTGATAATAAGAAAGAGAGTGGGAAAAAACATGAAGTATATGTACAAGGTTAGGAGGAATATGTATACATTAGAGACCTATTTGAAGATGATATACTTAAGAACAAGTCAAGTGAAGTATCAAGGAATAGGTATGGTCTATCAAGTGTTTAATCTAAAGAGAAACATGCTTGGAAACCTCACCCATCTCATGCAAATAGAGAGTCAAGAAACTTTCCATTTGATCATAGAAAGGGAGGTATGACTGATTGTTAGTTGTACATAATACTTGTTTTCATATTCCCCTAAGTGACTTGAGCACATGTGTGTGTGTGTGTTTTTTCATTATGTCATTTGTTTTGTGTGTTTGAGGTAGTAATTAGTTGTCTTATCTGGTCAAGCTCAAAGTCAATGGTTAAAGGTCTTCTTATTTTCCTCATAATTTAGATGACTCTTAATCCTAATGGACTGATAAGGCTACTAGTCTAGTTAGTATAACATGCATACTACCCCTATGAGTCACCAATTTGTTGACCAAATTTGACTTTTAGGTTATATTAGGGCACCCCTAGGTAAAAAAATTGGTTTTATATATGTTTTTATGGGAATAATATCATTTAATGAGGTGCTTCATAGGTCTTTTAATGTTATTCAATGATATATTAGCCTTGGTCATAAATTTCATTAGCCAACATGTCCTTTTAAGTAATTTTAGGGGTCAAAAAGGTGAATTTAATGCTTTGTATGGGTTTTTTGGGAAATTTTAAGGTTATAAAAGATTATTTCATGCCCCATCTGTCCTTAGAGGTCTTAAATAACTGAAAAAATAGAAAGGTGTTAGGTTATGCAAAATAAAGGGTAGTTTTCTTGAAGGAAAATAAGAGTTTGGCATTTGTACAACCTCTTCAGGAAGTGTGCCACATGGGAAATGTTCAATAAGTTAATATTAAGATTCCCAAAGCTTAGTTACATGTTTTTATTGATATTAAAGTGTAATTTCTTGCTTATAACCATTCTACTCCCTTTTCACCCTTCTTGGCAAACAAAAGTGACATACATGTTTTTGCTTGGTACATATAGCTCAAGATGTTTTAGGGAAAATCATTTTAGGAGATTTTTTTTCACTTATATAAATTAATTTAATTATAATGAATTTTAAAAATGGTGTCCTGTGCTTCATGAATCATCATCATGAAGTTGACCTTTCAAATTTGCTTGCTAATCTATCTATCCTATAGGTTTTGCCTTATTTTGGTGGACTTCATATAATGTAATTGGTTATGATGATTACATATGAGTTTTAATTAATAATTATTTTATATCCATTGTTTTTCATGTTTCATTATGTTTTAATAATCAAGTTTTCCTTAAGTTTTAAGAGGATGCACTGTGCTGGCTATAGACAGTTTTTCACCATGACCAGGATTTTCACAGTTGTTTATGGATTTAGGGGGTTATGTTAGTTTATTTTATATGTTTTAAATGTAATATTTACCCCATATTAACATTTAATATTTATTATCTAAGGCAATTCTCATGGTTTGTAAGCTCACATGTCACACAAACAACCTTTACATCATGGCTTGCCATGTAGTTCTTGGTTGCAAGTGATTTTTACATTAGATAAGATGTATTATATCTTATATATATATATTTTGATGGGGATAATGAATTTTATGGTTTATTTTGAGTTTAGTTACCAATGAGTCCCTTTTACCATCTTTGTTTCTCTATTCTAGACACTCACTACCCATACATATAGTCAATGCACATATATAGGAACCATGATGATGTCATCAGATCCTTAGCATGGGTTTAAATAATTTGACAGGTGAAAGGACAATTGAAAGGTTTTAAGAGATACCTTGGACATATATAGGATTATTATAATACATATGATTCATTCCATGACCACTGTCTAAGCAAAATTTGCTTGTATACTGAGAATCACCACCTACAGGTAGCCTGAGCAGAGAGTTTAGAAGTCATATGGAGAGTTTGAAACATATGATGAACCTTATTAATTATTTTATATAGTAAAATATCATGGAAGACTAGTTTTTAAGGGTATATTTCCAAACAAGGAATGAATTTCACCTCCAAAGAAATGAGATAACTGTGTTAGAGATCAAATCCCTAAAGGTGCAAAATAAAGAGCCATCACCTATTTGTGGATAACATATAATAGTGTAATATTTACCTTTGATAATTTATAATGCACTAGTATTATAGATATATCATATAATAATGACTTGTAAAAGTGTAGAGGGTAGTCAAACAATGGAGATTGGTTTTTATGAGAGTCAAATTTGTCAACATATGTACTGAATCCAAATAATGGTATCTACAAGTTTTGAAGGCACAAGTGACCGTACAAATAAAGGAGAAAAAAAAGTTGGTTTCATGTTTTTAATGAAATTTATAGGTGATGGAAAATCCAAGGAACATATAAGTAACCCAAAATAAGAATTTATACTATGTTTCAAGTCTCAAGCACACCTACAGGTGGCCTTTTTCAAGGGAAGATCACCTATAGCTGGTTGCAAAGTCTCATTCCATGGTGTTTTTTAAGTAAGGTATCCTAAAATAACATAAAAATATATTAGAACACACTTATTCTTTAAGAATTCATATGTTTCTTATATATCACTTGACATAAGTTCTAAGATTTGAGGCCACCTATAGTCTGTACACTATGGAAACACACATCTACAACAGGGTATAGCAAATAGTGACCTAAACATGATGTTCGCATAAATTCAAGGCAAATACCAAAATTAAAATTTTATTTTTTCTTTCAATAATTTCAAGGGAGCATTATAAGCACTATAACCCAAAGCTCTTGAAACATTATGAACACCTACAACCATTGTAGGTGGCTGTTATAAATAATGGGCAGGGTTTTGATTCCTAATGTGATGATCTAAGCTTAAAAAGGTGAAAATGGGACAAAAAAATGATAATTGACCATTTATTAATGAATTAAAGGGTTATTCCATGATACAAATATAAATTCAGATAGGATCACCTACAAAAACCCTAAATAAATAGGGTATAATCAAGGTTAAGAAACCTATACTTGTAAATCCAAGAGTATGGAGGGTGTTTGAGAGATCTAGGTGTTAAAGGGATATTGAAGACACTATATTGTGATTATTACAACATACATAGACTTATTTAAATATATATGGAGAAAAGGAGGGGCTCAAAATGATGCAAAACATAGTCAAATTGGGAGAAGCCTATGCACAGTCTACCTTGGAAATCTAAGGAGTTTGAAGGTCAAATGGATAGATCAGGGGTTGAATTTTTTTGTAGTGTAAATTTATAACTTTAAGGATCCTATAAAAGTTTTTTTATTGTTAGATAGATATGGTAAGTACCTCCTATTTTGTATCAAATAGGGTATACTTCTCATGCAAGACTGGCAGTTTCTGGTGAGTGGGGTGTAAAGGATGATATATAAGCTAGGAGTACCTTTTTGGAAGGTGTGAGAAGGTTTAAATTATATAAAAAATGTTATTAACATATCATTTAAGGATGGAACCAAGAAATAGGGTTTGGGTTTCTAAGTTTACAAGTAAGCCTAAAGGTAGGGTTTTGGCCTAGGGCCCAAATAAGAGGTCATCCTCATTTACAACTATTTTAAAGATTTATAGACAATTATAAGATGTGTATGAAATTATTATAGGTATTTTTGAGCTACTAGGAGTAAAATAAAGCCATCAAAATTTATTCTGAGCTCAAGAGTGCAAGTAAGCTTACTAGGCAAAGATTAGGCCCAATTCCCAAGAAGGAGGTCATTCATAATTTTGGACTTATAAATGTTTTAGAACCTATTAAAAAAAATTAATTAGGTAATATAGGTATGTTAAAGATTTTAAATTGCAATATAAGCCTTAATAAATCCATTTTTAGCTCAAAAATCACTCAGACCTATAGGAAATGAAGGAAAAGGCTTGATGGGACAAGTTTAGAAGCTCACATTTTCCATGAGGTTTTGCATGGAGGAAAAAGGAATTTAGGGAATATATAAGGGATATTAAAGATAACATTAGTGGATTTTTTTTGTGATTCCAACATCCTAGCTTTATGAACAAAGCTTAAGGGCTTAAATTGCTCAACCCTTATAGAGACTTGATTGGGAAGATAAGGATAGAGATGCACTAAAATAAATTAGAATGGAATGAATGATGATTGGAACTTGTATAGAACTCCCTTAGGATCCTCCACATGCTCTTTATCTATATAAAATTGTATAGATGGGGTGAGAAAGATTCTATTTTTGACCATTTATTTGTATTATGCAAGATATAGGAGGTTTCAAGAGATGAAATCAAGTTCAAGTGGAATATAAAGAATTTTAATAAATAACTATGTATATTTTATTCTAAGGATAAACTTCTAAGTATCCAAACTAGATGCTTCAACTTAGACAATTAAAATTGGCCTAATAGATAAGCTAAGGAGAAGTGTGAAAACTTCAAGTGAATGAATTTTTAAGGTTTCCTTGGTTCTTATAAAGACATGGTAGGTATTTATAGGTTTCATTAAATTAATCACATTTAATTTCATGAACAAATAATTCCAATTTTGAGGCCAAGTGTGTAGGGTACTTAAAAGAGAGGTTTTTTAGACTACAGATGATGATGTCTCATTTCTAGGTGTTTCCATGTGACCAAGCCTACAACAAATTAATGGAGAGGAATTATTAATGTCCTTAAAATTAATTCCAATCATCATACTTGGTTCCAATAATTTATAAGGCATTTAAATAGGGCTAATCATACAAGTAAAATTTTTGAGCCAGAATGAGGAGTTTCTTGCCACTTTTCATGAAGTTTATGACTTGGATTGAAAATTTTAGATCCTCACCTTGCATCATTCATCCAACATCCCATTATCATGCACAAATAACTAATTTTTTTATATTTACAAGTGTCCTTGTGACCCTTGGAATTCTCTTTTATTCTCTCTCTCTCAAGTTATATAAGAACTAGCCATTTTGGCCATTGTATTCTATGCTCCACCTAAGTATGGTGAATCCCTACTCAAATGTATAAATTTTGATAAATAATAATACTTATGTTTACCTCTTCATGAATATTATTAGTGTGTTTAATTTTGAATTTTTGATTTTTCATAAGTGAAGACTATGTATTCCTTAGCATGTTATTTTATTCTATCATCTATTTGTAGCTAGAAAGCTTCTTCTTGTAGGGCATATGAAGTGTTCTAGGAAATGTCTAAGATTTAGTGAGTTATCATATTCATTAGTGACCTGAAAGACCTCTTATCTAGTCATCCTATCTTTTCACATTCATTGATAACCTCATAATGTAACATTGATGTGAGAAGATGAAGATTGGAGAAGTATATGTTCAGTTTGTCCTTTGAATTCAAGTGTAACATGCATATGGTTAGATGTAATCATATTATTTGGTGTATCACCTCCCCTATATTAGTTTTCTTTTAGTTATCCTTATCCCTTTTCACCCCCTAATTTTAATAGTATTTTAAATCCAAAGTGGTACATCAAGGGAGCTAGCCCTATCTAGAGATTCACCTCATTCATTAGGCTACCCACAAGCCTAGAGGTGTTTACATTATACCAATTAGATGAAGAGAGATTTGACATATCCTCAAAGGGTGAAAATTTAAGTAAAAATAGGAACAAAAGTTTTTAACTCAAGATAAAGAGAAGGTTAAAATGAAAAAAAATAATCAAACCTTAAAGGTCAATGATCAATTAAGGAATGATGGTACTAGTAGATTGAAAATTAATCCTATCATACAACCAAATGATGAGGTATGAAAATTTTAGTGGTCAGTATTACTCCTGCAATCAATTTTGTCATAGATCAAGAGAATTTAAAATACCTAAAGGAATAAATTTGATTGGAATTATGATATGAATTATCAATCAAGTGGTTTAAGTGAAGTTGAATGTTACAATTATCATGACATGGGGCACATTAAAATATTATATCCTAACAAGGTAAGAAACAATGAGTTTTTCCTAAGAAGTATGGTTTGATACAAGTGTTAAGAGATAGGTCACATAACAAGGTTCTGGAGGAATGTTTATTTTCTTAATTAAAATAAAATCAATCCTAACATGAAGAAAAGAAGTTATATTGAAAGGAGACACAAGGATGTGAATGGGTTATTTATCATGATAGAATAGGAAACAAATCTAGGTATCAAAGATCAAGCCTTATCTACCTAAATGGATAATTAAATCAAGAATTACTCTAAGTTAAAAATAAAAATTAAAGTTAAGGACTCATTCAAAGTCAAATTGATGATGAGGCAAGATTACAAATCAAGTAAGAGTATAGAGATGTGGGAGTCTCTTGAGTTTTGGGACTGTTGGTCTCTCATGACAAATGGGTGTATCTATCTATGATTCTTAGGAGACATCTATCATATGTAAAATCAAGTATACATGGTCTAGGTGATGAAATAGATGCAACTATTAATACAAGAGGTATGTAACATTGTTGATTGGTCTTTAAGATCAATGTTATTTTAATATAAATTATGATCTTATGTTTCCAAAACTTGTATTGATATTATAAGGTATTTAAATTTAGGGGAGATAACTCAAGTTTCTTGAGGAGTATGTGAAGTTTTGGAAAGTTTTCTATAATCTAAGAATCAAGGAAAAATTCAGATAGAGGTATGTTCTCTTCAACTGATAATATGCGAGGTATGCATAGAGTGAGGGGGAGCATATGTGAGATGTTTCAATTCTAAGGTGATGGTGTGGTTGAGTATGGTTTGAGAATACGTTAGATGAGATGATAATTATGTTAGGGGGATATTTATAATATTTTTAAATAGGTTGTTAAGTCCAAGGATAAAGTTGGCATATTGAGAAAGAGACCCTTTGTCATTAATGTCAAAGGGGGAGAAAGTTTATAATGAAGGAGTTGTTCAATTTGGGAGAGCTAATTATAAAAGGTGTTTACCATAAATGACAAATGGGGAGATTTTTGAACATGTTTTTGAGATGTATTGATTGTCATTGATGTCAAGGTGATCTTAGTACATAATGCATTAATGATAAAGTAATAGGTTCCAAGTGGATTTAAGAGTGCATATCTTGTGTGCAAGTCCTTTGGATGATAAATAGTGTTATTGATGTTATTATAAGTTTATATAGGTCATATTAGGTGGTAATAGGTATTTTTTATCTTGTGTAAGTGAAAGGAATTCATCAGAGTAGTCAAATGAATGCTTAGGTTCTAGTCATCATAGAAAATCAAGCTGAGTGAGTAGATTAATGAGATAAGAATCCACATGTGTGGTATTGTCAAAAATATTTGGTCACATGGGTCTAATAAGTTTTTTAACAAGATATTATGGTCCATTTTTTTGGTCATGAGGTGGTGTGTAGCAAAATTTATGGCAATGCAAAGTTGGTCTCCCAAGTAAATTTCACTAGCTTCCATAATTAGCCAATTTTGCGATATCAAGTGACCATTATACATGGATGCCAAGTGTAAAAATATCACTAGATTTTATGAATATATAACAATTATCATGAGTTCAATAATTCAAAGGATCCTGAGATTGAATGTGATGGTGACATGTGTCACAAACATGATGATTTAACAATAGATTGACGGTGTGAATCAAGTTAATAAGTCAATAAGCACAAATTTCATGTAAGGCTACCAAGTGGCATAAGAGTGGAGACTAAAAATAGGGTACATAAAAGGCATGTAAGGCTTCTAAGTGGTGTAAGAGTAGAGATTGATATAAGGATACACAAAAGGCATGTGGGGCTTCCAAGTGTCACTATCTTAGAAGCACAAATCAAATATCAATGGCTAAAGATTGAAAGTAAAGACTAGGAAACTCTCAAAGAGATCGATGGAGTGTATTTTATCAATTTTATAGAGGTCATGAAATTAAGACACGTGTTTAAAGTTTTTTCCTTACACGATGACCATTGGAATTTGAATATTCAAATTAATAAAGGAAAATTAGTGCTCATTGTTTTGTTTATATCTTTTTATGGAAGATGAATTTGAATGTTATATAAAAATAAAAGTTGTAAAGGAATCTAATGGATATCCATAAAAAATAGTTATAAGGTTAAAATATTAATAAAATTGTAGTTATTAAGCTTAAAATTTGACTATGTGTTTGACCATCTTCTACAAGTGACCTAAGAAGCATGTTTGTGTTTGTCATGATGGTGTTTGGATGTTTCAAGGTGAATTAACTTATGGATAATATTGTATACTATATGAGGATCATTTATGTGGTATTTATAGGTTTTAACAATCTATCTTTAGTATTAATAAATGCCTATAAGTTCACTGTCTATTTGTTCATGGTATTTTTGTGTACAAGACTAATGTTTGAGTAGATTGTGCATATGCAGAGTAATGTAATGATGGATGCAATAACTTTAAGGTGTATTAGGGGTCATGTGGAATATACCTATTCATTTATAAGTGGTATTTTGTTCTTAATTTGATCAGTGAAGTGATAAAAAGGTGAATAAGTCTTCATGAGACCTATAAGGGCTACTAAGGCCTATTTAAAAAGTATAATTGCTTAAAGGTGACCCATGGACATGATGACAGACCTATAAAGGTGTTATTGAGATATGTATTAGTTTAATATAAACCTTAATGGTTAATAAAATTATTATGGATAACCAATAAGATGATATTCATGAAGGCTCTATAAAGAGTGAAATTAAAGGTGATGGTTTCTAGATTTTATGGTGAATAATAAGAGAGTAGTGTGAAAAATGAAAAGAAAATAAGTGTGCCTAGAAGAGAGATTGAAGAGTAGAGAAGGTTGAGTATTGTGTGTGACCTGTAGGTCATAATTATGATATCATAATAGTGTATTTATAGGATTAAAGATTAAGGATGAGTGAAGAGGTCTAGAGTGATCCAAAAGGGTATTTTGGATGCATTGATTATGTGTGAAGGATTGAGAGAGTGTGAAGGGTTGAAATATAGATGTTATATATTTTTTATCCATTTTATTGAAAGGAAATCAATGTTTTAGAGATGTTTCTTTCATATATGTTGTGTGGGTGCTCAACATCTACAACAAGTTGGTGTTTGTTCATGCTTAGGGGTGGGTGCTCCTTGTGAAGTGGGTGATTCACTAAAATATCTCATATTTGTGATCATCTTATATGATAAGTACTCCATGTGTTTATAGGATTTATAGTGGGTTTTATTCCCCATGAAGGTTTATCACATAAGTCATGTATTATGTGTTTGATCTATCATCATCTTTCTTATTCATTGTTATGAATGGTTTTTATGCTTTATGGATGCTTGTGGTGATTACTTAAGGGTTTGAAAGGATTGGAATTAAATTTTGGATTATATGTCATCATATATTGACCCCCACTCTCAGTGATTATACCTCTAACACATTTATAGGACATGTAATGGAGTATGCTTCACATACTCCGATCTAGATTCATGAGCTTCACCTCTTAGGTAATTCCATATATGCTTCCTTTTATTTTATCCTAGTCATTTTGATTTATTTCATTTATAGAATAAATGGGGCTATGGGTGGGGTTGGTAAATGTAATCATCTAAAAATGAAACTTGAGTGATAAGATTGTTACTTGAGACCACCCTTTCCTAACTTATCCATAGACCTATATTAGTGCTTATTCAGATACTTATCTAGCCTTTGTGTGGGCCACACACATCCTTAAACAATATAAAGTAGTCCTAGACCTTCACTTTAGCATCTTGACCCCTAGTTCTTAAGGTTTTGCCACCTAGACACTAGCACCATAATTTGGATAGTAGCACCAATGGTACTAGTGTCTTAGTTTGGGTGTTATTACCCTTTTCCCATCTTTGGACCCTAATAGATATATTTTCAAAACAAAAAATACCTAGGGTTAACCTAAACCTCTTTTAAGACCCACAAAAGCACTAGAACAATATATATATATATATATATATATATATATATATATATATATATATATATATATATATATATATATATATATATATATATATATATATGATGTTTAGCCCTTTATACACTAGATGGAAATGAGATGCAATAACACAAACCAACTCAGAATAAGTTGTCATAATCAATGTTATCAATCCCTATTTATACACATAATCCATCTAAAAAATTCCCAAGATTAGATTACATAGATTTCAATCTCAAGAACACTCAAAGCACTCAAGCCATCTTTTATACTATCTTCATTGCCACTTGCACTAGCACTTAGGTGGAGAGAATTACATCAGATTGGATCCCTCCTTAGAGTATTAGTATGTATAAAACTCTCATCATTATAGGGTGTTGAGGATGTCCATCCTACCCCACTAACATCACACTTTTCTACTTATGTTATTCAAATTACCTAACAATATAGAGATATAGAGGTATAAGGTTTATATATAAAATCAATCAAAACAAGTCATTGATAGGGAATCATAACTCATGCATATAGGAATAAAATTGGTAGACTAAAACATAGGTGTGCCCAAAATCTCAAAACATTTATGCACAACAGACACTAGAAAAAAAAGAGGACATTGACACCATTAACATTACTATCTAGTTAGGTCATTACTATCTAGGAAGGGTTTTGTTGCCTGGAACCTGCTCACAATACTGAGATCATCTCCTATCCTAATTTACAACCTCTAGATCTCTTGTCTCAGTAAATTTCCAACTAAGTACTTATTTACATAATTTATTGTTATTTTTAGAAAGGTCAAACTAGGTCAATTTTCTTACAAATCAATGACTATATTTATTACATATTTATACTCTGATTTACTATACTCAAAACCTTTAACAACCTAGGGATTAAACTCCATAACCCTAAAAATATTAAATCAACATCTCAAATGACAACTTTTATTTATAAAGTTATTCAAATTAAAAATAAAAGTATTGCATTATTGTCTTCCACTGAAGTTGAGTATAAATCTTGAAATCATGCTACCAAGAAAATAATTTGCCTTCAATTTTTTTTTGTAGATTTAGGCCACCCTCAAAATTTACCTACTATAATTTTTGGTGATAATAAAAGTGTGATTTAATTAGCAAAAAATCTAGTTTTTCATGTAAGGTCTAAGCACATTGAGATTCAACATCACTTTCAACATGAATTCTTGAAGACAATTAATTTTTTCTCTCTTTCTATCCTACTCAAGAGAAAATGACTAATATTTTCACTTAGCCATTATGTAAAAACAAATTTTTAATCTTTTATAAAATGTTAGGTTTAAGGAAGTTATCATCAAGGGGGAGAGTTAATAATGTTTCCTCCCTTCTTGTTTGTTTTTAAAACTCATAAATAAAGTTTCAAAGGGAGTGTTAGGATTATCCTTTATTTGAGATAATTTTTTATCTGAAGTTTTATTCATTTGTGGAGAATTGATATTTATGTCAATTATCAATTCATATAAATTTGGATTCCACAAGTTTTCACTTGACTTTTTGTCCTCCTTAGAATTTTAGGAGTTAATTATGCATATAACTCCTCCCCCTACATGTCACACACTTTTATTTTATTTCTAAGGGAATAGGATACTTGACACACATGTAGGATGCATTATAGGGTTATGATGGGAGTCTTAGTAACTCCCTCAACCTTCCTCTTACTATATTTAAAGAGTTATCTCCTCTTATTTTCCTCATCTAGACACTTGATGTTCATTCTGTTTTTTTCAAATTCATCTTGATCTTAAGATTTGTATTGGGAAGATTTTGTGGACAAGCCTCCTAATTTATCATGTCAATTTTTTCTTGTTAAATTCAATTTATCACTTTAAAGTTCATGTCTTTCTTATGTTTTACTTGATAGGTACTTTTAACTTGTTTTTACTCTATTTTTTTATATTTTAATGTTATTAATGAATATTTTAAGATCAATCCTTCAAAAAAATTACATAACTCAAGTTATATAAATATATATTGAGTGTCTTTATACTCTATATATATAGAGAGAGGAAATAAAATGTGTGTGTGTGCGCGTGTGTGTGGTAGACTAAGTTATTCAAAAAGAGTGATGTTAGATGTAAAACTCAACCTATGTGCCATTATGATGCTACAACCTTGATTATTGAAAATCAACCTCTGTGCCATTATGTGCTATGACCTTGATTATTGAAAATCAACCTGTATGCCATTATGATGCTATGACCTTGGTTGTTAGAACTCTCACCTAAATATAGGCTTCATTTTTATTTTATACCTTTTTCCATTAGCATACATATACATATACCTATACCTATACCTATATTAAAACACACACATTAAGATTAGGTTTTCACATTCAACTTCTTGTATTCATACTATGTATAAACATATATCCTTTGGACTTTTAAATTTCATTATGAACCCCTATCTTTAAAAAAATCAACAACATGAAAACATAATATAAATGAGTGGGATCTTAAGAATATAAAGGTTGACTTTTTTTAGGGCCATAATCTAAAGGTTGTGATGCTTTTAATCCAATAGATAAGGTTATTTATTCTCCTTAACCTTTTTATCCCTCTTCTTGATAATCGTGACCTAATAAATTGAAATTTAGTTTTAAGTAATGACCCTTTTTAATAAGACATAATATCTTAGTTAAATTAACATGTTAATTATGGAGAAAACCTAATAGTTTTTCATGAAAATATCTTCAAGGAAGTCATTTTAGTTGTTTCCTTTCACCTAAAAATAAATAATTTGGTTATTGTAACATTAATATTCCATGTTTAAACTAAAATACATAAATTAAAAAACTTTGAACTCATCCACAACCAAACAATTAAGGTTTTAATAGTTTATCGCTCTCTTTTAGTCTAATAACACCTAATTAGAATTAAAAGGAAAATAAATTTTGTATTGATAGGTCATTTGACACAACTACTTAGGAATGGTAGAATTATGTACTTAGGAATGGTAGAATTATGTACTACCTCCCCTTAAAAGAGATGAAATCTTTCCAAGGTCTATTACTACCAGGCCTTGGCTTACAGGGTAATCTAGTGGTTGATGTAAAACTATTCCATTTCAAAGGGCATGTTTAAAATAAGTTTAGATAAATGATAAAGAATGTTAGTCTTATGGATTCATTTCCTAAAAAATGAAAAAATGATTTGACATGAAGAAATGATTGATTTATTATATTTATTCATTGTATACATAGATTCAATAATGCATAATCAACAATAAAAAGGGTTTGCAATCAAGATAAACATATAAAAATAGATTGTCAATTTGATTCTAATCTACCTACTCTAAATGATTTATAAAAAATAAAAAAAAGATAAGGGGAAATATAAATATGTAATATTATTTTTTAATGAAAATAAATATGATTCATTTAATTGTATAAACTTTATGTAATCAATATGTTTTTTGACTAATATATACACAACTATGAACAAAGATGATGCAAGATTTTGAGGGTACTATAACTATGAATAAATATGGACAAAATAATCACACACATACAAACACACACACACACACACACACACACACAAACACACACACACACACACACACACACACACATGTATGTATATATAACAACAGTCTTCAAAACCTTTGAATTGATAGATGTTTTATTGAAAAATAATGTTTAAATCCACCATAACTAGGTGAAATACAAAAAAATACTTCAGAAAAATATTGCTCACAATAAAAAATAACTAGGAAAGTAAGAAATTATAAAAAATAAGTGTATGATCCTATACTCTACTCTATATTTATAATTATCCAACCAATAATTCATTATTATTATTAGATTTAAATATAATTCAATCCATATTTAAATACAAACCTTCCACTCATGAGGTGGGTGAAATATTCAATACATGGGTCAAGATCAGAGGCCCATATTCAACATGCAAATAGATAATCTCCAGGAAATAGATGTCATGAAAAATACAAGAAAATTGTAAGTAAATTATGGTAAAAAGACATAGGTTAAATTATTAAATTCTCAATGTGCACATATTTAATATAAAAAATCCTTCTTTGAATGCACCTCTTTTATGTATTAAATGTTGGTAACAAGGGAGTACTGAAATGTAAAATATTCATCTTACACATATCCAGGATAAATAACCCTTCCTTGATGCACTTATGAAAAATATAAATAATTAATCATCATATTTCCTTGGTAAGAGTGATATACATTAAATGCGTAAAGTGTTAGGAAAGTAATCAAGTTATGAAATCAAATCATTGACAGGGTTTCAATCATGTATTTATCTCATTTAAAATTAATGACATTAATAATATAAATTAATTAAATTTATAGCACAACAAATGGCATATAAAATAGGGTTTTGGATCAAAATACATGGCTTAAAAACCACCACACAACTATGAGCAACTAAATCAATACCTTCAAAATATAGTCAAATAGAAATTTGGAGGATAAAACATCATCAATATCCATCATATCTTATATTTATAGAAAGCTCTTGGAAAGATGTTCAAAAAGATATTTTTAATTTTAATTTTTTTTTAAGTTAATTCATGTGCACTACCATTTAAGTGTTTTCTGATAAAAAGTTTACTAAGTGACAAATATTCAAAAATGGTCATTTTACGTAGTCATTTCCTTTTATTAGAATATTAAACAATGTGAAAATAACTAAAATATATTCTAATTTCTTTAGGGTAAAATACTACAAAATTTTAATTAATTTTTAACTCATTTTTTTGTGAAACCATAGGTTTGAAACATGTGCATATGATAGATTTGACAATTGGAAATATAGAAAATGACCAAGTAAAAATTAGCATAAAAACATGTTTTCATCTCTGATAATTTCACACTCAAGAGTGAATTTTGTGTGACTTTATATAACTTGGTATTTTAATGACATTTGTATAACATCATCCATGTTTTTAAGATGATTGGATCTCATTTATTTGTGTGAAATTATTCTTAAAAATTACTTTTTGGTCATAGTTGAAAACTGGAAAAGATAGAAAATAACAAGTAAAAATTAACATAGATGCCAATTTTCATTGATGTGCATTTCATGCATGCCAAATTATTTATGTGAATCCCTTCACTCATTAATTTTAATTATATATGGATGTGATCATTCAAGATTAAAATTAAATAGGATATAATTATAGATTATGAAATAGGTTTGAAGAGTTCACACTAGCAAGATTTGGCAACTGAAAAGATGCACAAATCAATGCAGAAGGTATTTTTAATTGTTGTACAATTTGCACATGGGAGATAATTTCATGTAATTTTTTTCAATATTAAATTATTCCCACATTTTTTAATCTTTAATAAATATTTTTATTATAATTTGACTTGATTTGGTGTGTGAAATTAAGTTTCTAGAATGTGCAATGGGTAGATTTGACACAAAATCTGGAAATCAATACAAAACTCAGTTTTTATCACTATAAATTTTGCATGTGAGGAAGTATTTTTTGTGAATTTATTCACCAGGGAAATAAATCTATATTTATACACCATAATGAAATATTTCATAATAATTTAATTCCTTTTTACTTTGTGAAGTGCTTCTCAAAAACTATTTATTAGAGAAATTTAAAAACTAGAAATCTAGAAAAAATGACCGAGTAAAACTTAGTTCAAATGCCAATTTTACTTATAAAATTTTCACTTGGGTTGAAATTTTGTTTTAATTTTACTTTCTTCTCATTTTTTTTAATTATCATACAAATTTTCAAGAAAAAAATGTCATTTGAATGTGTAAAAATAAGTTTTAAACGAGCACACTAATTATATTTGACAACTTGAAAAGGAATTTCTACAAATTTAACATAAAAGAAACACAAAAGATAGTTTTGATTTCTATGAATTTAACATGTGGAAAATAGTTTTTTGCAATTTTTTTAACCTTCACATTCAACCCAATTTGACTACCATCCTAGAATTTTTAATGTGAAATAGGTATGATTTGACCATACAAATTACCTCTTGGAAAGTGATTTATGATTAGATTTGATGGTTGGAAATACATAAATTAGTGCAAAATCTTGTATTGATTGCCATACATTTAGCATGTGGTAAGAGAATTTATAAGAATTTATTTTACCACTTTATTCTAATGATATTTGAATACTATCATGTAAAATTAATACGTAATTTGACTTCATTTAATGGTGCAAAACTACATTTAAAAAGTGCTTAGTGGTAACAAATAGAAATTGCACTACATACTCAAAACACTTAAAAAATTACATCTGAAGGCAAAACTAGATTTTAAAAGATAAAAAAGAGGTATCATGATTTCTCAATATAAAATTAGGGCATTTTGTGCAAGCAATAACAATATCCTTTGTCAAAATTTTATAAATCATGAACTTAAATTATTTTCAAATGAATATGAAATATCATATAAACAATTGGATAATTTAAATTACTAATGATTATAAATAGTTTGGTTCAGTTCCATAATGAATTTTTAATATAAAATTATTGTTACTTTTCTATGTTGTTAAAGTCAGTTTAGATTGTAGATTAATTAAATATCCAAAAATAAAAGCTATCAAATATGAAGATTGAAACTAGTTTGAAATGACTAAAATTTATCAGTTCCATAAACATATAATTTTATTATTGAAGATTACAATTAAAGTTGGATAATTTTTAAATTAGTTTCATGATTAAAACTTGTTAATATTTTTTTTAGCTTTTTATAATGATTATAAAATTATAGGTTAATTTTGTAATTAATTTCATATAAAAATTATTTAATGTTTAAACCATATATTCTCTAGTTTAGAAAATACATATAAATCATCAAAATAATTTATATCTTTTATGTGAATTGATTTAAGTTCATTTATGTACCCAATTTATCAACCTAGAATTAGAGTAAAAATATTGTTTTAAAATTATTATTTTATTCTGTAACCTTTAAGAGTGCTCTTTCATAGATAAAATATTTAGGTGAATTCCTTATGGAGTATTGTACCTAAAAGTAAATAAGATTCATAAGATTTAATTTATCTATCTTTTTAGATAATTAATTGTGTAAAAGATTAGTGTTTTGGTCATTTATTGGTGTAAACATAAAATATAGGGAGACCAATTAAGGATTGACTTTATCTTTATGTTTCTAATGGCAAACATTAACTCATGCTCACACATTATAACTTACTTAGATTTGACATACTTAATAGAATTTCATTTCATTAATCTTAAAAACAATGTAGTAGAATACATTCAATCTCTAAAAACACATACACATACTCACATATGCCTTTACAGGGTTATTACATTACCTACAATAGTTTTTAATGCTTTTTGAATTGATACAACTCTCTATTTTTCTCTTGGAGAGTTCTGCTCCTTTCCAGCTCATTCCTCTCTACTAAAACTCTTCTTTATCTCCTAATGTATTATTGTTAAAATCCTAAGATTAATCAGGTGTTTATTAAAATTCAATGAAATCTACATAATTTAAAAAAAAGTTTGGACTTTAGTTTTTAATATGAACACCTAACTATTAGTAACTATCGAAACTATCAGGTGACATTTCAGGGTGAAGGACAGTTATAAAAATGACATAAATTTAATGTTGTTAATATAATTGATATAAAAATTTATCCATAGATTATATAATATATTTTAAATCATCCATAAAATTTTAATAATGTATATTTTAAAACACGTTACTGTAGGTAAATAACAACCTTATAAATTGATGTAGACTACACAGATAACATTTCCAAGTAGAATGATAGTCACTAAAATTTTCACAACTTTAACGATGTGAATCCAAATGATATTAAATTTTAAAAATGTAAATATTAATACATTTTATATAAAAATAATAAATTTAGAAACCTAATTATTTATGAATCTCTACCATAAAATAATTACCCGTCAGACTACACATGTCTTTTTCAGCTAGGTGACAGTCACAAAAACTATCATAACATTTATGAAATTTATCCAATTGAAATGAAATTTGAAACAAAAATTATATGATATATTTTATATCACTAATAAAATTTTTAAATTATTATTATTAATTTATCACTCCTTAAGGTAATGAACCTTCTATGACTAGATAGATGCACTGTCTAGCATAATGATAGTTTATAAAAACTATCATAACTTTTTCCTCACTTATCCAATTGAGATTAAATTTGAAAAAATTATTATAGAATATATTTTATGACACTTTTACAAATTTTTTAATCCAATTGTTATCTCAACTCTGCCATAAATAGAAATATCATATTTTAAGTGCTATAACAAAAATTAGGTGGTACGCCTCTTTGGAGACTAAAAGTTTGTGTAGAGGTTGGAGGTGACATATTCTATGATCCCAAAAATTTTTAGAATCCATGTAATTCCATATAATTATTGTAATTAAACCTATTTATAGTGTAACAATTAGTATATTTTTGTGTTAGATATAAATGGTCTAAATATTGGTACATATTTTGTAAGTATCATATGCTATGACCTCAAAACATTTCATCATACAATTCATACCACAATTGAAGAACCATACAATAAGTTTCTATGAATTAATAGTCTCCAGAGATTGAGAAGAACTATCAAAATGTCTATACAATTTCCATGACAAAATAATACTTTTACAACATCATTATAAGAGGTAATCAAGCTCACACAAATAAGGCCACTAAAATAAAAACACCACACTCTATTTTTAGTTGATGCAATATTTCACAAACACTTAAATTGTCCTACATAAAATACTCAAGGTTTATAAAATGTGAGATATTTATAACATAGATAGAAGTGGAAAAACCACTCTTTTGCCCATTAGCATAGTGGCCATGACTTTCCCTTCAAAAACACCAAGTACTTCAACAAATTATTAAACTTATTCTTTCATTTCCAGCTCCTTCTTGATGGTTTCAATTCTCTCATCTTCATCTTTCCTCTACTCTTTATTTCTATGCTCTTCTTGTCTCTCCTCACTCTTCCTTTTATGGTGTTAGACTCACCAACCTCCTTCCTTTATGGGATTAGACCCACCATAGTCTGTCCTCTTCTAAAGGAAAATTATTTTTTCTCTCTATCTTCTTTTAGGCTAAAACCCATCTTGAACCATCTCCACCAAGATGTTATTTTTTACATCTTACACTCCCTATTTGGCTTAAATGTACCACATAATGATCAACTCCTCCTAAAGCCTTTTTGGATTTGGATAATCGATATCCAACATACTATTGGATCAATATTATCTATTTGTAGCTCATCCTCTCTCATGGTTTCCATCTCCTTCTCCACCAATATCACCATAACAAATTCAACATACATTTCGACATCCAAATGATAACCCATATCCTCTACTATCACCACAAGGATAGTCTTCACTTCTTCCTTTCTCATTATCCGCATTGATATGTCAAACTTCTCCACATCTGATAAACATCATCTTATTGACCACATATTTTTATTGATATAAAATTTAACTACTTCTCTTCACATTCATTCTTGAGTTCATAATTTATCACTTCTATATTCAACTCTTCACTTTGGAAGACCACTTTGAATTCTTCCATTATATTCACCTCTATACCTAGAAACTGGTTATAATCACAAATCCATTTATCAATAAGAGACTTAATAATCCCCATCAATGTTTCCTCTATCTTCACACTATTGTCTTGATTGTCATCAATATTGGGCTTCTCAAAGTCTCTATCATTGGGTACTTGTTCTTGTGATAGATCCTCTTCACTTCTCATATTATTATTATTATAAGCTATAGTTTGATTGATTTTATTTTAATTCATCTCTTCCATGTCATGTGCAAAAGATATTTCACTCTCCTTATCCATATAAGGGAAACACATATCTTGACTCCTTAGAGTCCCTCAAACATCTATATGAGCTATTTACACATATGCAACACTATTTTTACCTTTCAATATTCTTGGTAGAACCATGTCCATCATATCCAGATCCTTTTAATAACTTCATATTGAAAAAATATATTAAGGGGATTGAGAGTTCCCATAAACATATCATTAACCACTTCATCATGCCTCAATGACATTTTTTCAAACTCCTCTTCAATGATAGAATGTTGATAAAAAAATTCACTCTCATAATGGACTAAGAATGGATCATTCTTAATAACAATCATGGTTATTTTTTGCACCTCAACATAGTTTACTTCATATTTTTCAAATGGTTGATCCTTCACAATCATCTCCTTGTGTGCACTTGCTTACACAACCTCTACATCCAATGCTTTCACCATGAAAACCTACAACTATATATGTCCACCTTTTACACTCTCCTAAAAATATACATGGATGTAATATTCAATAAGCTATATCATTACTTGGTTATACTCAACCATTCTACCATCCAAAATAAAATTGACAAGATCATTGTCATCATGAACTAAAGATAATTTAACATTTTACCACTCATGAGACTTCACAATCACTTGCCCATCATCACATGATGGGTCTCCATCTTAAAATTCAAATAATATAAAATCTTAATCATGCATCATAGTTATTTTTACATATATGGGCTGATCACAACCCATATCCACACTACTATTCTAAAAATCAGAATGAGGCTCTACATATAGAAGCCTCACCTTTGTGTTTATTTCCATAAAAAATTGCTCTTTGGTGCACCTATGCACCTCCATGATAGTTATAAAAGTATTATTCTGATATTCACATTATAGATCCACATCCTTAGTTAATTTTTTAGAAATATTCTTCTCACCAACACTCTCAAGCCTCTTCAAACTATAGACACTAGAAATCCATACACTACAGCGTTAAATGTCACATTAACCTTTAACACACCCTTTCACCCATTTAACCTTTTAGATAATTTAATTTTTAAAATAAATTAGTTAATTCCTATTTACACCTCACCTCACCTATCCAAACCCATGGATAATCTATCGACACTTAGCCTAAAGGCCATTTCTACCACAACATTTAATGTCTTACCTCCCTAGACTTCTTCCTCATACATCCCCATAACCTCTTCTCCATAACTATTAGTGATTTACCCTCAACCAACGATGGTTGATCTAGACTACCAGTGGTTACTTAAACTCATCCTCAAGAGTGCATAATCAAAGGAGTCAACATAAACTCACTCATTGATTATTAGTTATTTAATTTTAGTCTAATATTTGAATGATAAATTCATGTTAGACTATTTTAAAGCTATTTTTTAAACTCTTTTATTTCAATGCTCAATTGTTCTATATTAAGATAGAAAGATGAGGTGAAATAGAGGCTAATATGAGAGATTCTTACTCTGAGGTGAATTTAGAAGATTACTAGATCTGAACCAAAACTAGATAGAGACCAAAGAGGTACTTACACATTCTTGACACCAAGGATTCAAGTACTGTTATTCTATCTATGTTACTCGATACTCCCAAGTGGCTCCTTTTCATCTTTTGGACTTATCTAGGCCATCAAGCACCAAAGCTAAGAATTTTGTGCTAGTTTTCAGTTAAGTTATTTATTTTCAATATCTTAGATCTTGAAAATACTTCTAACCTCTCCCCAAAAAATCTATATTTTTGGATTTATATAATTCTAAACATGATTCTCTCTACCAAGCACCCTTTTACCACTCTCAACCATATGGAATACCAAAGTCCTAATCTTTCTACCTTTGAGACCTTACTTCTACTCTCACAACACTTAACCAACCCTAAAATGACCCATAGAACCCATCTACAACTTACCCATAATCCCTTTCTCTCATAAAGTTGAGATTTTCAAACCCACAATGATCATCGATGACTAACGTCAATCACCATAGGTCATCTATTGATTGATGATGGTCATACTCTAACTGCCAGTGATTACTAGTGATCATTAATGGTCACTATGTAAATAATTTTAAATAAAATAAAAATCATTTATCAACCACTAACCCCAACCAAAACCCATATTTTCTTGACCTCTATCACTAAATAAAATCAACAATAATAATCTGACCACACCTGAACCACATCTTGATAGTTTAGCATTTATTTTAATGTTAATTTATTAAAACTCATTATTTTTTGAATAATATTTATTTAATTTTGATTAAGTAATTTAATTATATTGTTTAGTATTTATTATCAGTAAATTTATTAACATTAACTAGTCTAAAAGGTGGATTGACAGCCTCCAAGGAAGTCATGTACTTTTTGGATGTAGCTCACACTAGGCAATCCATGCACTCACTTAACTAATTAGCCATTTTATAGTGTATTTATCATCTATAAGTCATCCTCATAAAATAAAGAAGAGTATATATAATTGTCTAGATCATGGAGTGAAAACCAAATCTAGGTTCTACTAAACTCACCCTTCTTTCAAGTTTTACATCTTTCTAAACAGAAATAAAAGCAAAATTTTAGTGAAACATTTTGGTACACTCAATGGGACCCCTGAGATTTTTCTTGGGTTCATATTTATAGTACATTTATTTGAATTATATAAGATTAAATCATTGCATTATTTTTTAAAATTAAACATTCCTTATTTCCTTTCTTCCTTTCCAAAATGAAAGTTCTAGTTTCTTTTGCTTTCTTAGAAAAAAGTAAAAATTGTCATTTTTTCTTTCATTTTTAAAAATCAAAATTATTCATTCTAGGCCTTGGATTTGCATCATCATATCGCATCTAGGTGCATCATAGTTATTTTTTATTAATTTGAAAAGACACCAAAATTTTCTTTTGGATTAAAATTAACTTTTCATCCATTATTTGCTTGTATTAATTAGCTCACATAGATTAATTTAATCAAGTAAATTAATCATAGTATCACTTTTAATCACATAAATAATACCAAACCACACATTAAATCAAACATCATAACACATAACATAAGTCCCAACTAGGGTTTCATCTCCTAGTGGTAAACCTCACCCATTGGCTATCTTACTTAGACATCATTACCAAGAGGAGAAACCAAAACTCAGTTCTCTAGCTGAGTATAATCTTTGAGATTTGATATATCTTGAATAAACACCTAATACACTTATCATTGTATTGTGTGAAGGGGTAGGCCATAATATCAAGATATATATTATTTCCAATATAGACCCCTTTAAGAGCATAGATTACCTGAAACCATCCTTAGATTTCTTATCTATTACCTATTCTACAAACCAAAGTTGAGTCAGATAATTCTAACTTAAGCCATAAGCCATAATTGAGATAAAAATAACCTTATGATTTAATGTGATTTAGTGTGTGTTTTACCTTCTTTGAATTTTTATTGTCTTCTCTTTATTTGAGTTGTGAATAATCTAACTCCCCTTGGAAACCTTCTACTATTTTGCCTTCATCCACCTCATCTTCATTGCCTTGTTTAATGGGGATGCCTCCTATATTTTCTCTAAGAGATCCTAATTTTTTTATATCTTAGAAGGTAAAACTCTTACCTTTGAGTTTTAACTTGCATCATGAACCACTTATGCTCCTATGCCACCTTATAACCAACCTAACCTCACCTAAAATCAACCCAAACTCACCTACAATCAACCCAACCTCACCTATAATCAACCCAACCTTACCTATAATCAACCCAACCTCACCTATAGCTAACCCAACCTAACCTACAACAAACCAAACCTTGCCTACAATCAATCCAATTTCAACTACCACCAACCAACAACCTCCCAACACCTATTTGACCATTGTCATATCCCAACTCAACTACACCTATCTCAACATCACCAATCTTTGGGTTACCTACCCCAAGCATTATATCAACTACATAAATATTATCAAACTTTTGATTACCCACCCCAACCATCATATCAATGATTTAAACCCACTTTGTGATAACATTTTCATCTCAAAACCAAGACTTGGTCTATCCCCTTAACTATCAACCAAACTTTACAAACCAACCTACCTTATCAACCTCATAAAATCTAACCAAAAACTATCAACCAAAATTTTAAAATCAACCTACCTTATCAACCTTACCAACCTCATCAAATCAAACCAAAAATTATCAACCAAAACATTCAAACCCAATTTTTTTTTTCAAACTTACCTAGCCTATCAAACTAACCCACCTTATCAACCTTACCTAACCTATCAAACCAACCCACATTATTAAACTTACTCAACCTATCAAACCAACCAATCTTATCAAACCTACCCAACCTATCAAATCAATCAAATTCATTTAACTAATTAGCTTGCAACCTTAAGAGCTATTAGTGCATCCACTTTCTAGGTAGTGCACCTTACTGGGGGAATCATATGCCTCAATCCTTTAAATTTTTTTAAGGGATTCTATCACCAGACTTACTCAAATCAAACCCATCAATAATTATCTTACAAAACTAATTTGGTTTATAAAGAATGAGTTTTGTAAGTATCATCGCTTAAATAAACATGTGGTAGACAGATGTGGGTCTTTTAAGATGTTTATCCAAAACTTTATCTATCAAAATGAGGTTACAAAGGATATTGTCCATGTTCCCCCAACCTAGTCTTGAATGTCTTTAAGTGATCCATCTTTGAACCTCTTCTTACAGCCATAGTTAAGGAAACCCATAATAGAATTCCTCAACATAATGAGGTCCCTTCATTATAATTGGTCCTTAGTGAACCTATAACTAAGTAAACCATAGTTGAAATCCCAAATAATCTACTTTTTGACCAAGTGTAACATTCCCAATTCCTTTTGCCATCATCACTAAGGAAGAATCAATCTTAACCCAACCACTTTTTTACCAAGTAGAACCTTCTTGACTTTCCTTCAAAACCACTATTAAGGAAACCAATCTACCTCTTCCACTTCCCCTTTTATTGGATCAAACTCTAACCAACCTACCTCTTCTAGTTACCCTTTTAGTGGATCAACCTCCAACTAAACTACCCTTCCACTTATCCTTTTAGTGGATCAACCTCAAACTAACCTACCTCTTCCACTTCCCCTTTTAGTGGATCAATCTCCAACCAACCTACCTCTTCCACCTCCCCTTTTAGTGGAGCCAACCCAACCTCAAAAAACCTAGTCTCAAACCAATCTAACCTCAACCATAACTAAATCAATCTAATTCCTCTATAACCTACTCATTTTCATCCACCTAATGGCATTATCTTTGAATCAATTCCCTTTAGATAGAATCAAATCTTTATCATTTTACCTCACCAATAAAACCAAAAAAATAAGCAAACCCAACCAATAAACTAGATCAACCATCTATACTATCTCCCTTAATTGATCAAACCAACATCTAAACCAAATCAATCAACCATGATCAACCCAACTTTTGATCAAACTCTGATCAACTCATCTATCAAACCAGACCAAAATCAATCCTTCATTCAAGATTTCTTATATCTTGGCCACCTTTTTATCTAAGCTACCCATACCTCACCAAAGATCCCTCATTATAAAAACCAAGCATTCTTATCCAACCAGTATTTCTTCCAAAATGATGTTACAAACATCATTTCTAGAACCCAATCACACCTAAATCCAATCCAATAGTGTTTTTCTCACCCTAGTATTATAGAGAAAATCCTACCTGAACCACCACCAAAAAATTAAAATCCAAATAAAAACCAACTAAAAACCTTTGGGAGGCTGATTAATTCATCTTCATCCCTCCTAAACCCTCTTTAATAACTAGTGTCTTCACCTAGAACCTTTTTTTACCTCAAACATACATGAAAGGATAAACTGGGGGAACCCTCCCCCTAAAAAGCTTTGTCCATTTATCATTTTTCACCTTCAACTTGAGCAATAACCAATAACCAAACCAAACCTTAACCTTTTGTCCACCAACATTAACCAATGACCAAACCAATCCTTGGTACTTATGCCTCAACCTACACCTAGCCTAACACCAAACCAATATTAAACTTAAACAAACCTTGACCTTGACCAAACTTTTATCAATAACCCAAACCAACCTAAACCATAACTAACCACCTTCAAGCCTAAAAGCCAACTCAAGCCAAACTATCATCACTAAACCAACATTGCCTCTTGCTTTGTTAATCCAAAATCTTTTCCACATCTAGTCAATTTTTAAAAAATAATTGGGGGACATCAACTCTCCTGATTGGCATCAACTATTTACATGTACGTATGAATATGGGGTATATCTGAACCTAAACCCCTCAATGATTTGCATTTATATCCATTATTTTGTTAACTAAGTTCTTAGTCATCTTGTGTTTAACTTAAGATCATCCTTTATTTTCAACCACTTCATCTCCTTATTTTAAGGACAACTAATTAAATACATGATCATGTGATTATCCATCATAACCTTAGCCTAATACTAAGCATGGGTACCATGACTATACCCATGGCATGATTCTCATGGATACTTTTCATCCCTTATAACATGGATCCCCATGGTAATTGTCACTTAAACCACTTCTTTACCCATCATTAATCTTATTGTGCTATAGTTTGCCCCTATAAAGGAAAGACTTAAGCCTATATAGACTAGTCCATGTCTAAACCATCGTAAAACTCCATTTGAGATAGAAAAATATCACATGGGTAAGAAATATCTAGCATGCAAACTACTCCCTTGAATGAACACTGCCAAAAAAATCAAATTGCTTAAACATAAGGTAGACTGCTCCCTTGAAGGACAACTATTAACATAACAAGTCCAAAGCCTAGACCAATCCCTTGAAGGATGGATAAGTCAAATATTTATTAAAGCAAACAATCACTTGAAAGCTTCCTACATTGATCATATTTTCAAACCAAAATAAACATCAAATAAAATCATCAAAAGACCCAAAGTCAAAAGTCAAATGTCAAAACAATCCCAAAAAAAGCTACAATCATCTTTCACAAAAGTCAAAAAGTAGACTTCCCACATCAATCAATCTACACCAACTTCAAGCATGGACTTATCTATAATGGTTCCTAGGTCACCGACATAAAGGGCAAGCCATCCCCATAAGAAGGTTACACTATCATCCATTCACCTATTTCATCCATCGCTCCTTTTACCCCTTCTACAAATCAAGGGATTTTGAACTTACTTGACACTATGTGATCAAGCTACTTTTTTTAACCAACAAACTAACAATAATGCAAAGTATGAAAGGGACTTAGGCTTAGAATCCCTCCCACCTTGCCATTTTGGTGTTTGTCAATAACATCCACCTTTTATTTTCATGACCACTTGTTTAAAGTGTGCGTCTTTCCTTTTGAGTCATTGAAGGCCCCACCTACCCAACTTTCACCCTTTTCACTAGAAAATGGGTACCCCTTTTACCCAACCAAGTGTTCCATCAAATCGGGTAACCAATTTGAGCACCACCCAACTAACCAATTTCCTATTATAAATCACTATATTCTCCACCAACCATACATCTATCAAATAGCACCTTATTATCTAACCAAACAACTAACCAACTAAATAACCTCAACCTTGTCATTTTGGCCTACCTTTCACACTTTTTATGACTAACCTTGCTTTGGTCATTTTGACCATACCGACTACCTTGCCATACTTGACAACCTTGAAACCATATGCTACTTTTATGTACTAACCATTTAGGTGCCTCAAAGTATGACCTATTTGTGGTCTCGACACCTATAACCTATTTTGTTTTCATAGGCTCACCTAACTTTTAGACCCATATGAATTCACACACCTATCCTACAATACTTAAGTTTGTAGGAGTAACCCATATTAGCTATGCCTAATGTTGTGTCTTCATTACCCTATCACTTATCCTTCTAGTGCCAACCCTATTTTACCAATTACCTCAACTATTACAACTTAATCTATGCACAATCTATGATATTTTAATTAGTTATATTTTGTGTACTTGTTCATGCTTTAAATACCCAACTAACCAAACCAACCTTTTCACCTACTTATATCAAATCTAACATTAACTCCATTTCACCTCATTTATTATTGGGTTGAGGGGGAACACCTCCTCCCATACTTGGGGCATCCAACCTTCCATTTTTGTTTTGAAGCTTGCTGACACAAATTGCATAATAAAAAAAGAGGAAAAATGTAGACACTAGAAATCTATACACTACAGCTCTAAATGTCGCATTAACCTTTAACACACCCTTTCACCCATTTACCCTTTTAGCTAATTTAATTATTTAAAAAAATTAGTTAATTCCTATTTCTACCTCACCTACCCAAACCCATGGCTAATCTATCAACACCTATCCTAAAAACCATTTCTACCCTAGTATTTAATGTCTTACATCTGTATACTTCTTCCTCATGCATCCCCATTCCCCCTTTATTATCTTTAAACCATTTATTAATGCACTAAACACCATTTTTGCCTCTTATCCCTAGCCATCAGTGGTTGATCCTTAACCAATGATGGTTTACCCATACCACCAATGTTTACTTAAACTTTACCTCAGAAGTGCATGATGGAAGGGGTCAACTGTAACTCATTCATTAGTAGATATTTAATTTTAGTTTACTATTTAGATGATTAATGCATGTTTGATTATTTTTTAAAATCTTTTATTTCAATGCTCCTCTGCTATATATTAAGATAGGAAGAAGAGGTTGAATAGATCATGGGGTGTGATATTCTTACTCCTAGGTGAATTCAGTAGCTTCTCAACAAAATAGGCACCAAGATAGAGATTTAGGGTACTTCTGAAACTCAGTATCTTGATCCAAGGTACCATTAATCTATCCAATTTTCTCTAGATTCCCAACTAGCTCCTTTTCAGCTTCAAGACTTATCTAGGCCATCAAACACCAAAACTAAGTATTCTACACTAGTTTTTAATTAAATTGTTTGGTTTTAGTAGCTTAGAGCTTGTGCCTAATTCCAACTTCTCCATACAACCTCTTTGGTGTTGGAGTTTTGTAACTCCAAACACCCTTCTCTCTACCAAGCACCCTCTAACCACTCTCTACCATATAGAATATAAAAACCTTAAGATTTTTACCTTTGAGACCTTACCTCTACACTCACAACCCTTAACCAACCCTCAAATGACCTATATAACCCCTCTACAACTTACCCCTAATTCCTTCTTTCTTAAATCTGAGACTATCAAACCCACAGTGACCATTGATGATTACCTTCGATCACCAGTGGTCATTTGTTGATCAATGATGGTCATACCCTAACTACCAGTGGTTATTAGTGACCATCGATAGTTATGTAAATCATTTTAACCAAAATAACAAGCACTTATCAACTACCAATCCCAACTAAAACCCATATTTTTTTTACCTTTGTCACTACATAGAATCAATAATAATAACCTGATCACACCTGAACCACACCTTGATAGTTTAGTATTTATTTTAATGTTATTTTATTAAAATGCATTATTTATTGAAAAGTATTTATTTTATTTGATTAAGTACTTTCATTATGTTATGCAGTATTTATTATCAACAATTTTATTAAAATTAACTTGTCTAAAAGGTGGATTGATAGCCTCTAAATAAGTCATGTAATTATTAGATCTAGCTCACGCTAGGAAATCTACACACCTACCTAGCTAATCAACCATTTTATAGTATCTTTTTATCTACAAGTCATCCTCCCTAGATAAAGAAGAGTATCTACAACTGTTTGGATCATGGAGCACAAATGAAATCTAGGTTCTACTAACCTAACCCTTCTTTCAAGTTTTAAATCTTTCTAAACAAAAATAAAAGCAAAATTTTAGTGAAACACACATGAAGCTTCTTTAGCCATTCTAGCTATAATTTTAGGGGAAAAATCAACCCAACATCTTGGAAACCATATGTTTTTACTCACAAACCTTCCACTTACCTTGCCTTTGTCTCCTAACTTGGATATATTTACAATACATATCTGTAACTCCACACAACCACTTACATGCAACCTTCACCCTCATGAACAACATTCATATCCATAAAATATAACTCAAGCTCAACTATCTAAGTCATGAGATTTTCTAGACTTTTTTACAAAATAAAAAAATATCACTAAGAGATTTACCTTTTTTATCCACCACAACCTTGGATGATATCTTTCATTTGCTATAATATTTTATTTTACTTGCTTGGCCTCTTTCAAAAGTATCTATCGACACTTTTAGGAAAAAAACCCACCATCAACTCTTCCTCATCAATATCACTCTCAAAGACACCATCATCACCATGTGTAGTATTTTCCATCATGTGTAGTCTCTCTTATAACACTTTTAACATATTTTAAAACTTATCCATGTCATGTTATCTTCTATTGTGTGCCAAATCTTACCACCAATCATCAGACACATCTTTCATAAATTTAAATGTAATAACAATTGAGTCTCTCACAAACTAACTCACACTTTTGTAAGACTTCCCACACCAACAACAACCTATGTAAGCTTATCAACAACTTACAATCTGTATGTATACTTCTCTCTCACAGCCTACAACACACATTGAGGAATTTATCAAAAATAAATGGACACTACCTTAATCTAAAACCTCTTGTTGAAAACACAAAATAGGGGGACCAATTAAGATTTTCCTTTATTTATGTGTTGATATGGCCAAACATTCCTTCATGGTCACACATTAACATTTAGACTTGACACAATTAATATAATATAATTTCATTAATATTAAAAAACATTATATCATAATATAAAAACACACACACATACACATTAAAATGTACCTCTATAGGATTATTACATTACATGAAATATTTTTGAACACTCACATAATTCCTTTTGAATTGATACAACTCTTTGTTTTGCTCTTAAAGAGTTCTACTCCTTCCCAACTGATTCCTCTCTACTAAAACTCTTCCTTCTCTCCATCACATACTAATATTAACATAAAATATTCATAGGGTATCTCTTCAACATACATGACCTCTAAATAACATATAAAATTAAGGTATACTTAAATTTTCAAGATCAACACCTAGCTATTAGTAATTGTTAGAAACTATCAAGTGACATTTTTTGGTGGTGACAAATTAGAAAAACCACCATAAATTTAACTCCAGTAATCCAATTGATATTAAATTTTAACCAAATATTATATAATAAATTTTATATCATTATTAAAAATTTAATAATCTAAATATTAACACACATTAGTACAAGTAATAAAAACCTTGTTAATTGATGCAAACCACATAGATGACATTTCTAAGTAGAACGATAGCTACTAAAACTTTCAAAAATTTTAACTATGTGGATCCAAATGATCTAAAATTTTAAAAATAATAATATTACTACATTGTATAGAAACCCAATAAAATTTTTAATCTAATTATTACCTAAGATCTACCACAAGGTAATGAACCACCAGGCTACACAAATGCATTTTATGATTGAGTGAGAGTCACAAAAACTATCATAAATTTTATGACACTTATCCAATTGAGCTAAAATTTGGAAAAAAAATTATATGATATATTTTATATCATTTATATAAATTTATCATTCCATTTATTAATGTATATCTACCTCAAGGTAATGAACCTTCTGCTGACTATATAGATGCATTGTATAATGGAATGATAGTATACAAAAACTATAATAAAGTTTCCCTCACTTATTCAATTGAGATGAAATTTTAAACATTAATTTTAAACTACATTTTATGAAACCAATAAAAATTTGGTAATGTAATTCTTATTGTAGATGTACTATAAGGTAAATAACCATCTATCAAGTATTATAACAAAAATCAAGTGGTATGCCTCTGTAGTGGCTAAAATTTTGTGTAAAGTTTTAAATATCCAAGTTATATGATCCTACCATGTTTTATTATCTAAATCCTTTCACAACTTACTGTAAATAAGGAAACATCATGTTAGTATAATAGTTGGTACATTCTTGTGGTAGCTCAAAATGGTATAAAAATTAGTATAGATGTTGTAAGTGTCATATGTTATGACCTCAAAAAATACATCATATAATTCATACACAATTAAATAAACATTTTTGAGAAGTTTATATGTCTTAATAGTCCCCAAAAATTAATATGAATAGTCAAAAGGTATTTATACTTTCCATGACAAAGGAATAATCTTGAAACATCATTGTAAGAGGTAAAAAGATCACACAAATAAGAATACAACTAAATAAACTAAAAAATACATTACACTCTATTTTTAATTGATGCAAGATTGCATGAACCCTTGGATGATCCTACATCATTTACTTTATATTTTTTTGTGTTTGATCAATACCTTTTTCTATCCTAAAAATATGCTTAAAAAACCCTAGTTTAAATTAATAACCTTAAACATATGAAGGTGATCAGAATAGTTATGTAAGTATTTTGGAAAGTGAACATGAGCACTAATTACTAACCTTTAAGGTTTTTTTATTTAGTGGGGGATATAATTGTATGCAATCAAAATTGTATGATGTGCATGAATTAATCCTAGATCAAATAAGATAAAGCACACCTACACTTCTGATTGGGGATACACTTGTTAAGTGGGAGCATGACCAATATGAGGATCCACTAGAACTGATTAGGGGATCACTTGTATCACTTATATCACTTGTCACAACACATCATGCTAGGAAAGGTTCCAAACCCTATAGTCTAACACAATTATACAACAACCCTAAAGAGTCCTATGATTTAATGTTCACTTATATAAAAACAAAAAGTAAATTATTCTAATAATAAGAAAACTAAACTAATCTAGTGTGCACCAAAGTTTGTATCACAAAGTGGGGGTTAGAATAAAACAAATAAAAAATAACTAAACTAAGCATGAATAGGAGACATATACTGATGTCAATGTATATAGAATTCTCATACATGGAAGAAAAGAATATATACTACATTATCTATCTACTCTTACAAAGGAAAAATAAAGTTACGTATACTTACCTTTGAAGATGAACTTGTCGAGCCTCAATCTCTCCCTTGGCTAAGGTGTTTTGTAAGATATTGTTGTGGTTGTAATGATAACCAAGATAAATCAACTATAGGTTAAACAACCTACCTAAGCATCCAAAATACTTTTCCACAAGACAAGATCAGAGCTCTAAAGAAAGTATTGAACCCTAAAGCTTTATTCTTCAAATAGAATAGTCAATAAGTAGATGTTCATTTATACTATTTCAATTAATTGTTTTGTTCTCTTAAATGGTGGGAAATGACCTTGTATATATAGTAGTATCTTGCCTAAAAATAATTTGAACATGTCGACTATACTAGGTTGATTGGGTCAACCTAGCACATTTGTGGGATAACTAATTAATTTTGTGCTAGGTTAGTTGTGATGCTAACAAGTCAAAATATCTAAGTGTCCCCATAATACAGTAGGCTAACCAGGTTGACCTAGTGTACTAAATAGGTCAAAAGGGTAACAAGGCAAAAAATGATGGAATAAATCATGATAATGACTAGAATGGATAGGAAAGATAAGAATAAGCTCAAGGTTCAAGGTTTTAGGAGGCTAATGTGTGGATGGAAAGTGGTAAAAGGAACAACAATCTTATGAAGCAACAATGGTCTACCCACCCATTTCCCTATGCACCCCTTAAGGCACACACTCAGAGAGATTGAGACTTGGTAGGTTCTTACAAGATATGAGGTGTCATTATTCTGTAAAAGTTTTGAAAATATTATGTGTATACATATGCCCTAGCTGAATGTCATCATGTGTCACATAAGTACAACACATGACGGTGCTTTAGAGATAGAACATGATAACACATAATTTTGATGCTAAGTATGATATAGTAAGAAACAAATAATATAAATGAAAGGATTGAATTGAAAAATAGATACCTTTAACTTACCTTAGTATTGTAGATAAATAAGAAGACTAAAATAAAGTGAAGGCATCCAATATAAAACACATTGGGTGAACCTATAGAAATTAGTGAAAAAAATAGCCAAAAATTGAAATTTTTGGAAGATAGACATATGCTAGTGGAAAATAATCTATACGTGACCATGAATCTAACACATTTTATGGTTTGCAAAATGGATGAGTAGAAACAAAGATAGAGGCAAAATAAGGAATCTGAAGGAAAATAATTGAAACAATTTGAGTTTTGAAAAGTGATTTTAAATAAGAAAAGGAAAAGTCATTTAGTTATTTTGAATTGTAAGAGAAGGGAAAAAGAACTCTAGAGATAAAATGAGTTAATATGGTGAGGGAACAATATGCTAGGTGAGAGAGAGAGCTCTAGGAGTGATAACGGGTGCATTATAGGTATGAAACCAAGAATCTCAAACCAATTTTTGAAATTTGAAATGAATTAAGTGAATTTTTGATAAAATTTGATTTTAAGAATTTATATGGGTCAAAATTAAACAAAATTAAATATTAAGGGTAGGAAATGGGGAGATAGGAAATGGGTTTGGATTAAATAGGGAGAAAATAAAAAAATGCACATTTTGAACAAAATACACTAGGTCAGCACACTAAACCTACTAGGTCAACCAGGTCAACCTAGTAGGTCAAATCATGATGAAAATCCATATGATCGACCTAGTAGGTCTAGGTTGACCTAGTGTATTTGGTAGGCTAAAAAATAAAAATGGAGTGAGAAACTAGTCTGAAAGGGCCAAAAGAAAAACTTAGAACCAAGGAGGGGAAAATAATAGGGTTGACTTAGAATTTAAAGTCAACTATGAGAAAAATAAGGAAATTATGGTCAAATTAGGTTGACTAAGGAACCAAAATAAGTATGAAAAGCATGTAAGAAGTTGAAAGAGGGATAGAATGGTCTGAAATGACCAAAGAAGGGAAAGAGGGACCAAAGTAGGATAAAATGGAGCAAAATGAATTAATTATACTTATTTTTGATTAAAAATAGAATATATAAAGAATGTATTATGATTATACATGGCATGTAGGAACTAATACATCCTTTGTTATTTCTTGATTGCAGAGATGACCATGGTTCTAGAGATTATTAGACATGTCTTGGTTGTTAGATTTATTGGAGAGATTGATAGATGGAGATAGAGCTAGACTTGTATCCATAGGTCTAGGAGGGGTAGTAGACATGTGTAGGAACCCCTTGAGTGTAGATGTGGTGGTCATGTTCCTTAGTTATTGGGAATAGTTGACTAACACCTTCAAATGAGATGTGCATGGGGATGTTATAGAGGTAAACATCACACTGGAGGATGTCTTTGCCATCCTTAGAATACCCGTAGTAGGCACACCAGTGATTGTAGGGATACTAGATAGCATAGAAGAGAGGAGAGCCTTAGCCATGTGGGTTTCAAGCTTAGAGATTATATTGTTGGAGTGGAGAGTGAGTATGGATGATGTATATATATCATAGATTCTAGATCTCTGAAAGGTGGTGATAGGCCTTGTGATACAATGAGTGCTCTATCATAAGTCAGATGGTAAGGTACCACTATATGTGGTAGCCTTGAGTAAGATGATGCTAAAAGAGTGAGTACTATATAATCTAGGTTCTGTCATCTAGGTTTAATTTTTTCATTATCTATTTGAGATGTGGGTTAGAGGACATAAAACCATGGGATTGATCATACAAATAACATCATGGATATATGAGAGATTTCCTATGTATCAGTCAGTTAGGTTTCCCCATGCAGTTGATGATATGTTACCTCAGGTGAGGAGCTAGAGGGAGGACTAGGTAGCATGGGCCATACCCCACATGCTAGTGTTATAGATGGTGAGACACATTGACATAGTATTGTGACCATATGAGTAACTAACAACTACTTGGGAGAGATGACACAAAGCTTTACTAGTGCTAGAGAGGAGAGAAGTGATAGGTGACTATACATGGTAGATATAGCCATATATAGTGGAATAGGTGCTAAGGCAAATGGGTCTACCTCATCTAATGACACTGAGACTCATGCTTGATTAATGAACTTAGCATGTGAGAGAGTCATGAGGGAAGAATAGAATTGAATCACTAATAGTGAGACTGATATTGAGACCATGTCAGAAGTGACCATGGACTAGTTAGGCATGATGAGGGGAAGAGCAGGAGGAGGTGGAAGTGAAGGTGGAGATACTAGATGTACCATGACTAGATCTATAAAGAGATGAGCTATGACCACTAAGGATACAACAAAAATGGAGGTAAAAAGAGAGAGCAGAGACCATCATCATCTTTGGTGAGTTAGTGGAGGAGCTAAAGGAGATATAGATGAGAGAGAGACCACTCAGGCACAGGTTGAGATGGATGTGAGCCATGATAGTCAGGTTTGAGCTAAGGAGATAACCTATAGAGGAGGTAATAAGAGGCTGTATAGATTGGGAGACTATGCTAGGTGGTTGCACAGATGGGAGACCATAGGGGTTGAGCCACATATAGGTAATAAAATATGATTAATTTATTTATTAAGTTTTGAAATAGATAGATAGATATTATGAGATATAATAGTGATCTAATATCTATTTGGTGTGATTTTTTAGGTGTACCTGAGGATGAGGAGGAGAGATAAGGGTCCTTAGTTAGGGGGCACTCCATAACATCCTAGATGATACCCTATAGCCATACAACCCCATGATACTAGAGGATCTGAGTGTACCATCTACCCCAGCTTAGGTGAGCTAGTTCAAACTAGTGGGAAAGGCCATAAGGTAGATACAAATGAAAAGTAAGGGTGTAGCCACCAGTAGAGATGGGTGTAAGGGAGAGGTAGGTTTGAAAATCCCTATTTGATGAGAGAGATTCACATCTAAAGATAGTGACATAGATGATGCAAGCATATACAATGATGCAGACCCAACTGACTCATGCATATGCAATGAACTAGACTAAGTTGGTGTAGGCATAGTTTTAGATAACACATCTATAGGGATAGGTAGAGGGATTGGGATCATGGAATACCTCATTATAACATACCATTTGGAGGAGTCAAACTAAGGATTTAGTAGGTAGTATGGCTAGACCATGAGATAAACATGATAGAGCCCAACCCTAGAACTGGAGCATTGTATATGGTTGTATATGTTGTATCAAACTCTTGAGACATACATATGATGTATCATTTTGGCTTATTGATGTTGGATGTGTATGTTGTCTTTATGATGGTTGTGTATATAGATGCTTTGGATATATTTATTTCTAGCATATGTATTTAGCTTTGTTGTAAATGCTATAGGAAATATATGTGATGTGGTTTCTTTTTTAGCATTATGAAAAACACATGCATGGTTAAAAAAAATAGGTGAATAGACTTGGAAAAATATAATTAATACAAAATGCACTACACACCAATTCAAGCTGGGAAATGTGTAATAACATGAAAAATGACTAAGTATAAAGATCCAATAAATGGTAAATATGATGGTAAAAGGGGGATTTTATTTTCAAACTAGTGTAAAAGATTTTTACACCAATTAAAACAAGCAAAATCATACTAAATATCATGTTGGGAAGTATGAACACAAAGTAATAAGATGGGAGGTATGTAAAAGGGAAAAAATGGTAATAAAAACAAATCAAAATTAAGTCAATCAATTTTACTATTTCATGTTGGGAAGTATAAAAGTTTTTTTTTTTTGAAAAAACTTGGTTTTAAATTTATCATACTAATTCAAGCTGGGAAGTATGAGAAATTCAATAAATGGTTGTAATATTACATGTAATTGAAAAATAAAAAAATGAAAGAAAAATAAAGTAAGCATAAAACATACTAATTCATGTTGGGAAGCATGTCAAATGACCTATAACTTCATAATCAATAGAATCTTATTTCTTATTTGACACATGTAATTTGGATGGTGACTTGTTTATTGGATTTTTTTTTGTGAGGAGGGTCAGGTCCTATCCATGGTATTACACTGTAATTCACAAAAGAAAACCCAAGAGGTACCAAATCAAGATTGGTAAGTAGAAGGATAAGGAAAGGTATATCAAGGATGTGGGTAATAGGATGGAAAATGTGGTAATTTATGAGGGATGATAGGTCATATCCATGGTCTTAAAAATAAACTCACAAATGAAATCCTATAGGGAGTGATGATCCAAAACTCAAAATTTTTGGTTGATAAATATCTCAATAGCATAGAAATAACATAGTAACAATGAATTCTCTGAGAAGAGATGTAGTATTACTCAAGATCACAATACAAATATATGCTTATCTTTGGGAAGAGATGTCTATCTTCACATTTCAGGTTACCTCTTCATTTATACACATTTTGAAAGCATGGGGAAGATGTGGAAGGTCACCAATATCGAGGGAGATTAAGTGGTTTGACTTCCAAGATTTAAAACAATACAGAATTTGAGGAATTACTATTTTTAGAAACTTACTATTTTTAGACTACACTATTAAAATTAAAATTTGAGGCACTTCCATTGGGTTTTCAGGGGTCAAAATTAATCAAGTGGAGCTCTATCCATTTCATGATGTTCTCCTCATTCTTAGAAATGATAAGTCAATTGGAGATACGGTGCAAAAGTTATGGCTCCCAGAAGTTCCGTCATCAATTGGGGTGGAACTGTCACCTGAATTGTCACCTAAATTATTGCCTGGATCAAGTGATCAAAAAGCAAAAAAATATCTCTTGAGAGGAAATATGAGGAAAGGGGATGAAAAAGGGAGTGTAAAAATCAAAGACTTAGGCTTCTTATGAGAAGACCTTAGGAGGCAAGAGGCATATTAAGTAAATGAGAAGACACTAAGGAACTCATGGTCATCTATGTACAAAGGAAATACACTTGTGATAGACACATAGATTTATAGGCAAATAGGTGTGCTACTAAGATTAACTCATGAAGGTAAATTATGTAGACACTAGAAAACTACACACTTGTAATTCTAGGTGTCTGAATGCCTTGAGAACACCTTAAATCCTCCTAAAACCTTCCTAACCCACTTTTGCCACCCTCCTAACTTAATCGAAGTAATATTCTACCCATTTCTATTCAAACAGTATTATTTGAAAACACCATTCAAAAATAGTTTTTGAAATCACTATTCATAAAACACTATTCATGAAACACTATTCACTATGGGACCCATTTTAACTATTCATGATGACATGGCATATGACATGGAAATTGACATGTAAAATGACATGACATATGGCATGACAAATGACATGGAAAAATGATGTGGAAAATTGACATGGCTTGGTACCCCACATTTAGCCCCTTTTTCCAAGATGCTTAATGACCTCATTTAAGCATCACAAGGGTCCCAAATTCAAATAGGTCAAATTTATCCTCAAGGGTAAGTAATTTGACTTGTTTTTGCATTTTCACATGAAAATAGCCTTCAAAATTGATTTACTTTCCCCTTTCACACATTGGGAGAGATAAAGAGCCCCCATTTTGGACTTCTTAGCCCTAATAAGAGACTTATCAGCCCAAATTGGAAGATTCACCCACCTCACCTTGAATCACCCATTCCCCCTTGAAAAATGGCACCATATTTAGTGGAATAACTCTTAAAAGTCATAAATGAGGATAAATAAGGGTGTAACAAAGTCTTCAGTCTAATTTTCAAACCATGTGGACAATTCCTTTTAAACTTGGACTTGCATGCAAGGTAGAGAGACAAGAGAACCCCCCATAGGAATATTCCACCAACCTAATCCTTTACCTTGGATAAAAATGTTTCATACTTCCAAGATTCCCTCTTTTGGCATGTTTCCTCATTAAAAAACTACAAATACCAAACCAACCCCCCCTCACCTTCCTTCACCCAAGGAGGAGGTGGAAAAGTTAGAGTATTACTTCCCAAATTTTATTTCAGGTGTTCATCCATTTAAAATAGGTCATTACTCTTCCACATATTTGAGGAAAATAATTAAAATTAATGAAGCTCTACTGAAATTGCCTTAAGACATCTTCATCAACAATCTTCAACAAACCATCTTCACCAATAAGCATCTACAAACATTGAGGTAATCTTTTATTTTGTTATTTCAATTACTTTATTTATTTCCTTTTGGCCTCCCTTCCATTAAAATTTCCACTCCCCTCACCATTCTTGTCTTAATCCCTTCCTCATCTTACCATTTACCCTTTTACACCTTTACCCCATTTTGCCTCTTTGCCATATTCCTCACTTGACCTCTTTCACCTCTTTGCCATACTCAACACATTATCTTCTTTGAATCATCTATCCATTTAATTTTTTTTATATTTTAATCCTTGATCATTTACCCAACCCAAAAAAATAATCCTTTTGACCATTACCATTTTACCCAAACCCCAAAACTATGGCCTTGCCTTGACTAGTATTAACATGTGCTAGATGTAGTCATTTTTGTTTGAATAAGTATTTAATTTATTTTTTACTTAGAAATTAATTTATCATTAATTTAAATTCAATTAAATTTATTTTATTTTATCATCTTCATTTTTTATTAGGGGAGTGGATTGACAGCCATCCAAGGAAGATTTAGCTTCTTGGATCTAGCATATGTTAGGCGGTCCACCCTGCATCTTTATCTAACCAACAAGCTTGTGGTAGTTTTGTCTTATTATAGGTATTCCTTCCAAGAAAAAAAGGAGTTCTCTCTTCGTCTAGTCATAAACAAGCACATGTTTACTAGGTACACACCCTTCATCTTTTTTTTCTATCTTTTCTCATAAAAAACTAAGAAAAAAGCAAAAATTTATCGAAACATTTTGGCACTCCTAGTGGGACCTAGCATCATCTAGGTTCCATTTTATTCCAATTTTTCATAGTTTACATTTGCATTCTCTCCTCATTTATTTTATGCTCATGAAATCTAAAATCTAAAATTTCTTTTGGCATAAAGTAAATCTTTATGTTATTTTATGTTCATCAAATGCAATTCGAAATCCAAAATTTCTTTTAGCATAAAATAAATATTTGCATTATTTTATGTTCATAAAATGAAATTTGAAATCCAAAATTTATTTTTGCATAAAATAAATCCTTATATCCTTCTATTCTCATCAATTTAGAATCTAAAATTTCCTTTGGCATAAAATAAACCTTTGCATTATTCTATGCTCATTCAAAGACATCAAAATTTTCCTTTGGTTTAAAATCAAGTGCATTCATGGTTTGATTGCTTAATTAGCTCACATATCTTTAATTAAATAGGTAAATTAATCATAGATTCACTTTTCTTCTTCACACATAGACCAAACCACTTTCATAATCAACACACCAAAATAATACTTGAGACAAGGTCTGACTTGGATTTCATCATCAAGTGACAACTTACCCCTACCCAATTTTCATACTCATATTTAATCACTGAAGGGTTAAAAATCTCTATTCTCTGGTGGAGTGTAAACTCTAAACAAATGGTATATTTTGGCTAATTGGCTTGACTCAACTTTGGGTTCATGAAGTGAGGGGAGCAAGCCCCCAATTCCAGGCCACATACCCAGTTCAGTGCATAATTGACTATTGAGTGCCTAAACATCCTAAAACTAAACTTATATGGATTTGTTTAGGACCTTTTTAAGCCAATTCCATTCATACTCATTTAAGGCTTAAGCCAATAAGAGATAATTAAAACTTTAGGGCGTAACGTTCTCTAGAGTGTGTTAATTTCTTTCAATTTTTTTTCTTTTTTTCAACTGCTTCTTGTTTGAAGTGTGAGGTTTGACTTCCAATCTTTGGTTTTTCACATGGTGTTAAACCAACTATAGGTGAGAAACCAAACTAACCTACCCCTACCTCTTTCCTCATCTTTACCCACGGAGTACATCTTAGACATTGAGGTGACACCCCTTGATTCTCCTCATATGCCTCATTCACCTAATAGACCCTTGGTGATCCCCAAAGGGGATGCTAATGTCATTGCCTATCTAGATAATAAATTGGTATCCTTGAAACATTACCTTGACACCTTGTCCCTTTACACCCCAACCTCTTCCATCCCTCTCTTGAATTCACCTTACAGCATGCTGCACCACCTCATGGTGGGTATCATCTCTACCTGACCTTCTATTTCTCATACTTCTTCCTCAACTCATGGCCCTCCAACAAATCAAACCCAATCAAATGTCCTGATTGCTACTCAAGCACCCTCATACTTGACTGACTCATCTCATATAGAGGTGAGTGTTCCGTTTACCATAGATACCCTACCGACCATAGGTCAAACTTCCACCACTCATTCTTCTTCCCTTCTTACCTTTATCTAACCAACCAACTCACCTATTCAAAACTTGGTGATTTTGATACCCTAAACACTTCCTCCCATCCAAACTTAGGTAACCTCTCAAACTGAACCCTCTCATACATCCATTCCCCCAACCACAACTATTCCCCAACAAATAGCTTCCACCTCTTATCAAATGTGGGTAACCCACAAAGCCATATATCTCCCCTTACCTCTTCATTCATACCCACAAGTTCTTATGGGGTACCCCCTCAACAAGCATCAATTTCTTACTACCATATTCCCTTTTCCCAACCATCCTATTAGTTTATCAATTCTACCATTCCCCCAACCCAACCCCAAATTGACTTGGTTAAGATTTTAATAGACAAATTTAACAATCTTGAATCTTCATTTTTAGGATCCAACAACTTCCTTTCCTATGACCAAATATATAACAAACCCATCCATGCATCTATCCCAATTCATGCCTACCCTTCCCAATGCGAAATATTAGAATTTACTAAGTTCCAAAATAAAGAGGACCCCCAGTAAAATCTTAGGGCATTTTAGCACTCATGTTACCTAATTGCCCATGATGACCCCTTGCTTCTTTGTATATTCCCCATGTCTCTAGTAGGACTAGCCTTAGATTGGTATAGTGCCTTGCCTAAGCATTCTATTATCTCCTTTACTCAATTGGCCCAAACTTTCTTGGAACACTTTTCAATCAATATCTCTAGGAAAGTCTCCATTATTGACCTCTACTCTATCTAACAATATGAAGATGAGTCTGTTGCCAACTTTGTCACTTGTTGGAGAATCTTAATAAACCAAATTTCCTTCCCCTTACCTCAACTATAACTCATAGAGATTTTTTATTGCACATATGCAAAACACATTTCCTCCATGTTACATATCCAAATGTTTTGGACATTTGATGAAGCCTTTACCATGGCTCATAAACTAGAAAAAAAAGCCATTAAATAAGGGAAGTTGAATTTGAAAAATTAAAACTTAACTTACAAACCCAATGAGCCCTCTTCATCCAAACCCAATAACCTAACCAATAACAATACCAAGAACAAAGTGACTACCAATGCTATTATCCTCAAAGTCACACCTCTACCATCTGCCAACCAACTAAACTCAAGGAACCAAACCTATAACTCTTCAAATCCTTCAAACCAAAGAAACCAAATGTGGAATAATTATAATCAATTAAATCCACTTGGAGAACCATATGCTTCTATTTTGGAAAAAATGTTAAAATCCAACATCATTCAACTTTCATTGATTAAACCACCTCAACAGTTTGATCCTTCTCACCCCATGCCAGGATGGTATAATGAGAATGACCACTATGTATTTCATCAAGTCATAGGGCATGATATTAAAAGATGTAACACCTTTAAGAATCTTGTCCAATCCCTCATTGACAAGGGTGAGCTTAGATTAGATAACCCTAATGCTCCACCAAATCAAGCTCTCAACATATTTAGATAACCTTTTCCAAACCATTCTCACACAAAAAATGAGAGCAATAATGTCGAATGCTCTCCCAACACCCATACCATCAACATTTCTCATGACACACTCGATGTCAAAAAACCTACTCATCAACCCACCAATTTCCCTTTACCTATGAAAGAAGTAGAGTTACCTTCTAGCCCTTTGAACACCCAAATAGAAGAAGTAACCATACCCAAAACTTCAATAAAATCTTCCACACCTATCTCCCCTATTATAGAACCATCTGTTACCTCTTTGAAGGCTATCTCACAAGAAAAGATACCCTCATCTACTGAAACTCTAATTATGGAACCTTCTATCAAAAGTTAAGACAAGGGTAATGAAACCAAACTAGAACCCCTAACCCCTTCTTTAGTGAACCAACCTATCAATTCTAAAACCTTCACCCAACCATCTAAAACCTTTTCTAAATTAACCAACCCTCAACCACTTGAAAAAATGAAGTAGCTAAACCTCCTTCAAAACCAAAAAAAACAACCAAGGTAGTAAAACAACAAAAGAACCCAAAATCTTGAATTTTCCCTCCTTTAACCTTGTCCTCCATCTTGAGTCCTCATCCCTCTACCTTGAGCATGAAGCCCATTATTTATACCAAGACCCTACCACCTCTACTAGATACACTGTCACACTTCCTTTCTAAAAAATATCTCCTACCAACACCAGTAATACCTAAGATACCTACCTTACCATCCTCTCCTTCTATCTCATGAACCATATTACCTAAACTAAAGCCATCATGCAAACATACCAACTTAAAATCACCTATCACCAAACAATATTCTACCTTGACAGCCAAACCAAAAACCACCAAATGCCTACCACCTTTAGTGGATTCATACTCAACCATTCTTCAAAGGTTATTGAAAACCTCCTCCTTAACCTTACCACCTCTCAAACATTTCCAACATGTCAAAAAATTTTACCCTTCACATCCTCAAACAAAATAGTTTAATGCTAGCTTAGTTTGTACATACCATAAGACACATGAACATGATACAGAGCATTGAAAATCTCTCTAATAACTCATCCATAACTTATATGAGGATAATATGTTATTAAATGAACCTACCTTAGCCAAGCCAAGCCAACCTAACTGACAAACCAAAACTACCCCGCCACCCATAACTTCCACAGTAAAAACTAATTTTAGGAAGGCTCCCAAAACTAAAAACCTATCACCTCCAACACCTTTGCATGAATCCTATTAAACCATTTTAAAAAGGTTATTGCAAACCTCTTCCTTAACCTTACCATCTATCAAACCTTTTGACCCTATAAAAATTTTCAACCCCTTCATGCCCAAAACCATCATGGTACAATGACCACCATGTGTGATCTTACAATAGGATACTTGGCCATGATACAAAACATTGCAAGGCTCTTAAAACTATTATCCACTAACTTTATGACAAGGATAATATGTTATCAAATGAACCTCCATTGAAGCCATTACCAACCCAATCATCAACCAAACCTACCCAACACTTTCCTATTCCCCCATTCTCACCTAAGAGTGAGGAGGAACTAAAGCAACAAGCTAAACCAACACTTCCTTTTATCCACACCATTTGTAGGGTTACCCACTCTTAGGTCCAACAAAAGGATAAGGGAAAGGTTAAAATTTATATTCCATATACATACCCTTCAAAACCTCAACATTCTAACCAAACCCAACCACAAACACCTTCATTTTGGGATCTTTTTCCCACCCATGAAAAGATTAAACTGGGGGAACTTTCCTTTCATAAAGCTTTAACCATTTATTAACTTCAACCATACCTTAACCATTAACTAAACTAACCCTTGGATTTTTGCCTCAACCTATCAACCAAACCTATCCATCAACCCAACTTGAACCAAGTCGTATATCAAATTGGGGGAACCCATTTTGACACCACTTGACCTATTTGGGATTTAAATTCTCCCATTGAACCATTAGAGATTACCCTTCTCCATAAAACCTAGCCAACCTTACCTTAAACCTCAAGAATTCAATATCAAAGATCTCATCCTAAAGGAAAACCACCATGAGACCAACATGGAGAAGATTAAATGAGGTAAGTTTTCTTTCAATTATCTTGGACCCTACATCATCACCCATAAGTATGGATTAGGAGTTTATCATTTGTCCTCTCTCAAAGACAAACCAAAACCTAAGCCCCTTAATGCTTCACATTTGTGTTCATTTTTTGTTAAGAAGGATCAAGCTCACCTTTTTGTCTAACTTAAGCTCATACCTTGATTATAATATTTTAACCTTCACCCACCTTCATCCTCCATTTTTAAGGATGATTGATTACAACATAGAACTATGTGATTAACCATGATAGTCATGGCCTAACCCTAAATATCAGTACCATGGCTCTACCCATAGCACAATTCTCATGGATAATTTTCATCTCTAACAAGATGAAATCCCATGGTCATTATCTCTCAAAACCACACCCTTTCACATATAATTAACCTTCTTGTGTAAAGTTTTGCCCTCATAAAGGTAAACCTCTGAACCTAATTAGAATGGTCCATGTCTAAACATATTTCATCTTGAAATAATTAATTAGGTCAATATCTTAAGCATTACAAACTACTCCCTTGAAGGATAATTTCCCAAAAACAAAAAAATTTACCACATGTAAGGTAGACATCTCCCTTGAAGGACAACTATCAAGAACATTAAAACAAAGCCAATAAGCTTAGACCAATCCCTTGAAGGATGGTTGAGTCAACTTTGTCAAAAGTAGAGAAATTTCATGGAAGATTCTTTCATCAATTAGCTTCCCATATATAAAAATAAATCAAAAATATCACTTTCAAAACCAATTTTAAAGTTACAATCTGCTCTCAAGTAACATAATAAGTTGGAAACCATAATCGGCTTTCCCATGTAGACTTCCTGCATTGATCAGTCTACATCTACCATATGACTTGGAATTATCTAATACCATTCTTAGATCACCTATAGAATGGGAAAAATAATTCAAATGAGGTTATAATACATATAACTCATTACCCTTCACACAACTTATCACCCATTTTCCCTTTTGACTATCTATAGATCAAGGGATTTAGAGCTTACTTGACACCTTGTGCTCAAGAAACTTTTTTTTATTAACTAATGAATATTCATGCGTAAAATTTAAATGGATTATATTTATTAAGTCAGTCCCACTTTGGGTCCATTTTTAGTCCTTGTCAAAAATGAAGCATTGTACCCTATTCTCATCTTAATATACTTGGTTGATGTTTTCATTACAACTTTTACCATCTAACATTACAACAACAATAGTCATTCCTTTTACATTGAGTAATAATATAACAACCATAACCATACCATTAGTAAACATAACCATAACATTCATATGTACCCACCCAATCATAACCATAACCATAACATTCAACCAACAACATCCAACACATTTTATACATGTTTATGTCAAACTATGCAATATTTTATTTAGGGTACGAGGACTCACATAACACATGAAATATTTTATTAGATTACACACATGCATACATTATTTTCCTACCTAAACATTAGACCAATTATCTGGTGACTCTAGATATGTGTTTAACCATCCTTCTACTTAATCCATAACATTCCCAATCTAAACAACTGCTAAAGGGTATACTCTAGTATCCTCTCCCACATTCATCCCCATGGAATGAGAATCATACTCTACTCTAGGTCTTTTATAATGATACATCCACCTTATTTCCCATTTTTACCTTCTATTCCTACCATCCCACTACCACATGATCTAAGCATCAGACCCTAATAATTGGTAATGTCTACTCAAACATGGCAATCTTTTCTTTTGTGTCGATTGCTAGATCCTCCTTAGTGGACATGCAACCATCTTGTCTAGTTACATGATCCATATCCCTTAGCACATCACTTCCTAATTAAAGGGCCTCTGGTGATTATAATTTTAGGAATAGAGGATGCATATAAGGACAAATTATACCTAGCCCATCAATGCAGCCCTTGAGTAGGACACAGCCTGTCCTCCACTGCTCACCATGCAACTAGTTTTCTAACTCATAGAATCTTCTTAGACATTAAATACATTATTTTCATGCCATTTCTCTTTTATAGCCAATAATACTCAACTCATAGTGGTGATGACCATTTGTTATTATGACTATGTAGATCCTAATAGAAAACCATCTCCTAAAACTTGGCTCATAGTGATAGCTACTACCACTTTGCTTATAACCTCACCAACTTATGCTGGCATAACCTCCTAAAAAAGACACCTCTTCTTTGGACTAGTTCCATTAAAGGTCATTTGTGTTACTAGGCTTGGTATTCCCTTCTTATTTACCCTACCTTACCCATACACACCTCTCATCCTACTAAATGTGGGATCATTGTGGTAATTATTTACCAACCTACCCCATTCACTTTCACCATTACCTTCACCATAACCTAACACCTCTATTGTTTCACCAAAACCCTCCATGATTAGCCCAAACCAACTCACGTGGTTCATCCAATTAGGGTAACCCACTTGGACACCACTAAGCCAACCCCTATTTTGAACTACATTAGCCTAATTCCCATAGACTATGTAGGCACTGCTTACAAGTAGCTCGGCCACTAACATTTCCCTTTCCTTCCCTTCACCATCAATCATGTGAAAACCAAAACCAAACTTAACTAGTTTTAACCTCTTACCAATTTTGCATCCAACCAACCTGACCTAAACTTTGTGGTATTTCAAATTAGGGAATCCCATTTGCAAGCCATCAACCATCTTTTTAATCAAACTACATTTTCCTAAAGCTCATTTTGGACATTATGTCCATGGAGCTATGTAGGTAACGTCCACTTGCCTAGTGCATATGGCATCCACTCAGCCACCCCATTCTAACCACCCAACCACCTTGCCCATGTCTACCTTTATGTTGGTTGTTTTTGACTTGACTTATTTGAATGTTTTACAATGCTCTCATCATAGTATTTTTGACCATACCAACTAATTTTTCCATGTTGAACATTTAAATATTTAATATTTTGCACCACCTAGGACATGACCCAACCATTGGAGTTTTACATGAGATCACTTCTAATTTTAGTTACCCACACATGGGATCACTCTTAAATTTGGATACCCACACATACACCACCCCTTTTTTTATGAAGGCTAACACATATAACCAACCATCACAATAATGGTCACATGGTCTATTGGTCACCTATCTTATTAGCAAAAAAATTATTTTACCAATGTTGGTAGATTTCATCTTTGTGTAATCTTGACTACCATGCTTAATCATATTTTATACACCTATTGGCATCTCACATGCCCCACTACCTTGTGGCAACACCTAGTGCTTCCCCACCCACTACATATCAACCCTACACATAATTCAACCTCTCCTCATCAACTCTTAGTTTAAGGGGGAACACCTCCTCCCATACTTGGGGCACCCTGACCTTTGACATAACAATCTATTTTTATTTTTCAACTTGTTAATTGAAAGCTGCATAACTAAAAGGGGAAAAATGTAGACACTAGAAAACTATACATTTGTAGGTCTGGGTGTTTGCATGCCCTGAGACCACCTTAAATACTCCTAAAACCTTCCTAACCCATTTTTTCACCCTCATAATTTAACTAAAGTCCCTATTCTACCCATTTCTATACAAAAATTATTATTTAAAAACACCATTCAAAAATAGTTTTAAAAATCACTATTCATAAAACACTATTCACTATCATTATTTATTGTGGGACCCACTTTCACTATTCATGATGACATGGAATATGACATGGAATGTGACATGACATATGACATGATAAATGACATGGCATGTGACATGGAAAAATGATGTGGCAAAGTGACATGGCTTGGCACCCCATATTTAGCCCCTTTTTTCAAGATGCTTAATGATCTCATTTAAGCCTCACAAGGGTCCACACTTGAAATAGGTCAAATTTATCCTCAAGGGTAAGTCATTTGACTTGGTTTTACATTTTCACATGAAAATAGCCTTCAAAATTGACTTACTTGCCCCTTTCACACCTTGGGAGAGATAAAGAGCACCCATTTTGGACTTCTTAGCCCTAATAAGAGACTTATCAGCCCAAATTGGAAGATTCACCCACCTCACCTTGAATCACCCATGAACCATTGAAAAATGGCACCATATTTGGTGGGATAACTCTTAAAAGTCATAAATGAGGATAAATAAGGGTGTAACAAAGTCTTCAGTCCCAATTTCAAACCATGTGCACAATTCTATTTAAAATTGGACTTGCATGGAAGGTAAGGAGACTTGAAAAACACCCATAAGAATATTACAACAACCCCATCCTTGACCTTGGGGAAAAATTTGCCATACTTCCAAGATGCCCTCTTTTGCCATGTTTCCTCACAAAAAAACTACAAATACCCCCTCTCCTTCACCCAAGGAGGAGGTGGAAAAGTTAGAGTATTTTTTCCCCAATTTTTTTTAAGGTGTTAATCCATTTAAATGAGGTCATTAATCTTCCACATATTGGAGGAAAATAATTCAAATTATCGAAGCTCTGCCAAAATTGCCTCAAGACATCATCAACAATCTTCAACAAATTATTTTCACCAATAAACATCTACAAACATTGAGGCAATATTTTATTTTGTTATTTTAATTAATTTATTTATTTATTTACATTTGGCCTCCCTTCCCTTAACCTCACCATTCTGGTCTTCATCCCTTCCTCATCTTACCATTTACCCTTTTACCCCTTTACCCCATTTTACCTCTTTGCCATATTTCTCACTTGACCTCTTTCACCTCTTTGCTACACTCAGCATATTCTCTTTTTTGACTCATCTATCCATTTACCCTTTTTTATATTTATAGACTTGATCATTTACAAAACCCAACAAAATAATCCTTTTTACCATTAACATTTTACCCAAACCCCAAAACTATGGCCTTGCCTTGACTAGTTTTAGAGTGTGCTAGATTTAGTCATTTTTTTTTTGAATAAGCATTTCATTTCTTTTTGTACTCAGAATTTAAATTATCATTAATTTAAATGCAATTAAATTTATTTTATTTTATCATTTCATTTTTTATTAGGGGAGTGGATTGACAACCATCCAAGGAAGCTTTAGCTTCTTGGATCTAGCATATGCTAAGCGGTCCACCCTGCATCTTTATCTAACCAACAAGCTTGTGGTAGTGTTGTCTTATTACATGTATTCCTTCCAAGACAAAAATGATTTATCTCTTCATCTTGTCATCAATAATCACATGTTTACCAAGTACACACCCTTCATCTTATGTTTCTATCTTTTCTCAAAAAAAATTAAGAAAAAAGTAAAAATTTACAAAAATAGATTGGTACAAGGAAATGTAAAACGGAACTACCTCCCCACAATGTGTTCACCACTCCTCATGACATCTTATAGATCCATAAATATGCTATGAATATTGGGTACTTGTGTGATAAATTAGGTATCAATAATTGATTTTTAAAAAATATATATTCTCCTCTTCTAATCTACTAGCCTACCACACCCCAAAGGACTACAGCTCTACCGTGAGGCCAACTATGGATTTTATGCTTCGACTAGAAGAAGGAGATGTGATTTGAATCATTTATTTTTAGTGTGATTATAATTTTAATATATTTCATATTTTTTCCTTTTGATATCATTTCTTTTTGTTTAAATGATTTAGCTTTTAACTTTGTTTTGAAGGCTTTTTAAAGATTCCTCCTCTATACAGACTTGGAATGATAAATCATGAGAGAGATAGTGATACACATGAATGAGATGTAGGATAGGGATAAATAAATCTAAGTAACCAAAGACAAAAGAATAAATAAGACACTTAGGCTTGATAATTAACAAGTATGTGATCTTAAGTCTCAACCGTGTATATGCTTAGTTTGCAAAAAAGGAAGAAGGAAAAGGGAGATCCAAAGGTGTATTGGTAAAAGGAAATAGTAATGAGAAAGACTATTTTCTAATTGATCACATGTTAAAATGATATAATAATTAAAGGGATTAGGTTAGATATAACCAAGTCATCATGACAACTATCTATGAAATATAAAGATAAGAAAGCAAACAATCATGAAGATACAAGGGAAGAGTTTTGAGAAAAAATCTAAAGGAAAAGAAAGAAATTATAAGTGAAACATATCCATGATAAGGAAAATACAAGTATATGTAAAATCATAAAAATATAATCTAACTATAGTACAATAAGAAGGAGAAACATTATATAAGATAAGAAATAATTTGACACAATGTTAAATGATATAATGAAATATATGAAAATAAAATTGGAGAACACATCCAATCCAAATGAAAATAAGGGAGCACCATGCATGTGATTCATAAATACTGGTAAATATATCCACACACATTATCCAAGATATCAGATAAATCTCTATGAAGTTGAATGCATATTGTTGCTAATATTTCATCTATCTTTGGTAAATATTGAGCAAACACTTCTCTTCTAATCTCCTCAACTAAAAAAGTAGGCATAATCATTGGATTGTGTTGAGGAGGGAAATTGGAAAAAATATGGTTAGGAGAATGTGTGGTAATGGGATCTATGGGAGACATAGGAATCACTGATGGATAAAGATCCATAGGTGAAGGAGGATCCATGGGTGGGGAAGGAACCACAGGTGGAGGTATAAAAGGTGATGAAGGGACCACATGAGGTGTAACTATGGGAGAAGAAGGGGGAGCCTTCTTGTGATAATGACCTATGAGAGGAATGGTATAAGGTTCAATAATATCTATAAGATTATCCTTAAAATGCTGTTAAAATATATGATAATGATCAGTATGATGTGTACCACATTGGTGCCATAAACAATACATTTTTCCTTACTTAGGTATATAGTTAGGAAAGATATTTATAGGAGGTAAAGTAGTGTCTATTTATGGGGAAGAAAGAAACAAGGTATCAATATATTGTCATAGCTTATGGTGATGGGTAAAATAGTGATTATCTATCACATGGAAGTGACATATATGTTTGTTATTTTTTTAGGAGAAACACTCATGGGAGAAGGTGTAATAGGAATGGAAGAAGAAAGAGATGTATCATTAACCCATTTGGTAGGTAAAGGATAAATTTTGGGTAAAGGAATCAAACCATAATCAAGATAATTGGTGGTGGAGAAGGAATGAAACTAGGCTTATTAGAAATAACACCGGTGAAAGAAGTAAGAGTAGGCTCATCAATAATAGAAGAAGCAATAATAACTAGTGCTGATGCAAGTTCCACTATGGGAGGGGAGAGAACAATATAAGGTCTAAGAAGGAATACCCTAGGTGTGGTAAATTTATAAGGTTTAGTTATATCATGATCCATGAGCATAGTCTTATGGGGCTCTTTAGAAACTAGAGGTGTCGATGCCATATCTACTCTATGATAAAGAGGGAAAATGCAAGAATCAAGAACTATAAATGTTGAAACATGAGAATATGCATGAAAATACTCAATTAAATAAGAATGATAATGCAAAATCTTGACACCATGACCTTGGACAAGGATTCCTAATAAAGGATCATCTAAATAATATCCATCATCATAATCTGGCATATAAAGATTAATGACACAAGTTAGAATACTTTTGTCATTAAAGGAAACATGGTGAATATAATTCCAAGTCTTAGATAAGACTATAGGAATGTCATCACAAGGAGGTTTATGAGAATGAGGCTGTAAGGAAGCAAGAAGATATGAGATGAGATGAGGTAAGAGATTAAAAGTTTTGATCTTTAAGTTAATCTCATCAATCTCATTGTCATAAGAGTCTAAAAGGTTGAGAGGAATATTACCAATGAGCTTGGGATGCCCATTATAAATTCTATTTGAGTTGATAGGAAAATTTAATCATTACGACTCATGAAATGGAATGCTAGGAAAATATTCAAGAGTAAGAATCTTGAAAATACCATGATTTAGGAATTGCTTAAAATTTTAAGGGTTAGTATCCTCTTAAATCTTGTAAATGGCTCCATTATGAGGGAATTTAACACATTAGTAGGTAGAAGAAGTGATAGCTCATATATGATGAGTCCAAAACCTACCAAGTAAGATGTTATAAGAAAGGGGAAAGTTAAATATCATCACCTTTACACAAATGGTAATAAGTGGGATAGTAATGGGAAGCCACACACCCAAGAGAAGGTATTTGCCTTCTATCATATCCTTAGCAGGTGCTACATGTAGACTTAAGATTGCATTCTAAATATCCAAGGGTCTTAATAAACTCAAGATAAGTGACACAAGTGCCTAAAACCTCATCAATCAATGCTCATTTAACTTAGATGTCTCCTATTTGGATGTGAATAAATAAAAGTGGATCATCTGCATGAAGTAGAATCTTGTTAGGAATCATAGATGAGATAGGAAATTTTAAATAAAGAGAAGTGTCAAAAGTTTCATCAACATTGATGGACATCTCTTCACATTATCACAAGATACTATCCTTAAAACTAGATAAGGCTTCCTCTAATCTTGCTAAGGGAGGATGAGGGACATTCATTTTGAATAATAGTTGCATAAGATGGTTTTGATGATGGGGAGAGGTCCCCATAAGCTCAAGAAATGGAATTAGAGATGGGAGATTAGTGAGCTCCACTCTGGGATCCCATTCATTATAACCCATGAGAATATTGTTAAATATATGCACATAATGGTTAAGAAGATCTTTGAAAGGTGGATCTGAAGAGCATTGAAATTTGTGTTGATAAGAATGAGGAAGTTTATAATAAGGTTTTAAATTGTTTGATGATGAATAAGTAGCTGGTTTATATTGATCTTGAAGTTTGGAAGAAGTGGAAATTGAAGGTTGATTATTGTTGGAAGATTGATTATCATTAGTAATAGAATATGATAGAAGAATGGTAGAAATATAATGGGATGTTTTATCTAAGGGAGAATAAAAAATTGGACCATTATTAAAGGTTATAAAATCTTCTTGCCCCAACTCATTAAAATGAGTTAGATAAGAATCTTAGATAACAAGTATGTTTGAGAGGGAGGTGGGGTGTAGATAGGTTGAGAATAAATGAAAGCCACCACCCTTTGCATATTAGTCATGTTAACCACATTCCCTTTGGAGGTTATTTCAACAAGACTTTCTACTTATTGGTTGAAGAAGTGGGCTTGTCTTGGTTTTCTTGAATATGTTGGTGGTCAGGTAAAGGATCTTTGTAGATAACTAAATGAGCATTTCCTTGATTCAAGGATTGAGTTTTATCATGAGTTTTGTAATTTCAAAAATAAATCATAAGCTTGTTAATGCTTGTGAGTGATGGAATCATGATCAAAATTAGGTCCAAGAAGAAAATCTATAGATAAATTATGAAGCTGCCTATAGGTGTCAGGAGAGTGACCTTAGCTAGCATGGAACCAAAAAAATTTGCTAAGATCATACCAAGTTTTCATAGGATGAGTAGGGTCCAATTATTAAGGAATAGGCCTAGGTAAAAGTTTAAGCAATTCAACTAAAGAAATATGTTTATGGACATTAATGTTATTTGGTGAAGATAAATGAGGATTAATATATTGTTGAAAAGGAGCTAGTTTTGAAGAAAGGGTAGGAACGATAACTTGAACATTGTGAATGGTATCATATGAATCAATAACACCATCATTGGTAATATTTTAGCTTTTATTATTAAGTAATAGATGAGGACATGTGGAAGGTTGGGGTGGCTCCAATTGATGCATAAAGAATTTTTTTTTTGGCTTGGTTAATGGCCTCCTCCAAAGTATGTGGAGAAAGGGTATGGACTTGATATTGTAATTTAGGATAAAGAACATTTGTAAAGAAATGAAATAGATTGTCATCTTCCATGTTGTGTTCACATTTGTTTGACAAAGTCTTCTATCATTTAACAAAGTCTTGGTTGGTTTCATTTTCATTTTGTTTGTAATTAATGAAATGGGCCAAAGTGTTTTCAAGAAGATCACTATTTTGGAATTCTTGTACTAAAGCATTAAATAAATCTTCTAAACTAGTAATGGAATGAGGTCTAAGTTAGTTTTAACAATCCAAGGCATCACCTATGAGGGTTTTGGTGAGGAGATTGGTAGTAGAAAGGGTGTTTAGTTTGACCCAATCTTTATAAAAATTTATGAATGTCTTAAGATGAGGGGTAGGATCGGTTGATCCATTATACAAAATTATAGGTGTTATACCTCTAATGTTAATATTAGCAATTTGAGTGGTGAGAGGTTCATTTTATAAATGCTTGATGATTTTATTGACTAAGGGAGGTTGAGGAATGAGACTATCTTGAGAATATTGAAGAGGGGGAGGAGGAACACTTTGGTTATGTGTGACCTAAGCAATTGGTTGTAGTTGTGTTTGAAGATTAAGAAGGTGGTTTTGCATTCTCATCATTTGATTCATATTATGAGATTGAAATGTGTTCATTTGTTTGAGATTTTGTAATAATATTTGCTAAGTTTGATTAGTGTTATTAGAAGATGTAGTGTTGGTGTTTGTGTTAGTATTAGTGGCTTGGGTACCAATATTAGTATTGATATGAGCTTGAGAAGAGCTATGAGAATTTGAAGCACTAGTGGAAAAATTTTCTTGTGAAGAAAAAGATGGAATAGTAAATGGTTAAGATGAAGAATCAATAGAAGCATGAGTGCCTTGGGTTAAAAATAATGAATTAGTGGAAGGATTAAAAATAGTAGGTCTTATAAGAGGCCCACTAGATGTAGAACTAGCCATGTTAGTTGAGGTAATAGGCATGAAGGTAGAAGAAATCAAAGAAGAAGATGTCATGGCATAAGGAGTCAAGATTGAAGGAAGAGGTCTAGAAGCAAAGAAATTAGTACCCCCAAATCTAGTTTAGAAAGTAGGATTAGGTGAATGAGGCTCTTTAACTTGACCACTAATCATGAGGTTATAGATGGTAGATGGATCTTTCCCTCTATGCTGAGGAAATTAAAAAATAAAGAAGAGCATTTTGGGCATATACTCTAATTTATTTTGATCCTCTAATAAAAGAGGAGGTTTTTGGTGTAAAGAGTTAATATGAGGATTCCCATAGTTCATTATGTGGGTTGCAATATGGATATTACTAGCATTCTCAAGAGGAAACCTACTTTGTTTATGGGAGACCCTATTATAATTAGTGAAATTCATCATATATACTAATTGATTTTTAGTGTTATCACCAAATAGATTGTCCATGATAAAAGGAGGAAAGGAAAAATGAGATAAAAAATAATCAAAAGGTGACTGTAACTGAACTAGGTCGACCTGGTCAACCCAGTGCAAAAATTGGGTCTATGAAATTGAACTAGGTCCACAAGATCAACCCAATACAAAGAATAAATACTAGTAAAAAAGGGGGAAAAGCCTAAAAATAGTATTAGTTTGACCAAGTTGACCTATTGTAGTGTACAAAGGCTAAAAAATATGTTAGGTTAACCCAGTTGACCTAGTACAGTAAACAAAAAAAGAAAGAGTTGATAATCAATTTGTAAAAGTAAAGTGAAATAGTTTGTAGTTAATTTCATAAAGTAGATGCTAAAAGTAAACAAATAATTAATTGAATTGATGTTGGACAATCCAATTGATGCACACAAAGAAAACAAATCTTGCACCAATGCTGGCTAATACAAGTTCTTGCACAAATAATTGAGCAAAGAGCAAGTACACAACTTGGAAAGTAAAGCTAGCTAATTGGTCAACCTAGAATGTTGATTAGATTATTAAGAATGATTTTCAGTGATAGGGAGTTGGCTATAAGGAATGTACTAGATAATAATCTATATGTGGTTTCACGTATGTTTAGGATGAAAGGGAATATATTGGCAATGATATAATCTTGGTATTGGGCCTACCCCCTCACTTCACACACCATAGTGATAAGGGTATTAGGTGCTTAGCCAAAATATGCCATTAACCATGCTTTATACTTGACCAAAACATCAAGACAACTTCCCCCTTGGTGATGAAATCTAAGTAGGTTAGCCTGGGTAGTTAAGTGTTAAAATGCTTTTTGATGTTATGTGATTCAACCATGTGTGCAAAAGAATAGAAATAGTGCAAATAAGTGGTTAATTAAAAACCTCTTAATTAGACTATGTGAACTATTCTAATAATTGAAATAACTTGAAAAGAAAGATGTGATTAACATACAAGGTGAATTCTAACTTTGAAACAAGGTATAGTGAAAACACTATATGCACAACACACAAAACTAGGTCAAGAGTGTCAAGCTAACACTGTTGAAGATATGGTCTAGAAAAGACAAGGTTGACCTAGTTTCAAACAACAAATAGGACACATAACTAGGTTGATCTAGTTGGTTGTATAGAGGCAATTTTGAAGGATACAAAATTGAATAGAAATTACAAAATAGAAAGAGATAGAATAATTTAAACTCACCTTGATGGTTCAAAGATGGAAATGAAGAAGATTACTTGATGAAGAACCATGGAGAAAATTGATCCAAAATATGCAAACTGGGTCAAGTTGGTCAACCAAGAAATACAAAAACTTGTTAAAAAAGTGTTAAAAATGCACTAGGTTGACTTGGTTAACCTAGTTGGTTGGACTGGAAGTTTGTAAATACACTAAGTTGAGATGGTTGATGTAGTATGATAATTTGAAAATCTAAAAAATTAAAACTTGTACTGGGTCAAATTGATTGATCAAGCTATACAAGAACTATTTCAAAGTAGCCAAAAATACACTAAGTTAACCTAGTTAACCTAGTAGGCTAAACTGAGAGGTTAGAAAGTGATAAAAACCTATACTAGGTCAAGCTACTCAATTCAATTACCTATTCCTGTACACAAAGAAAAAGATTTGGGTTGACAAAATCAAATCAGTATGTCAAAATATATGATAAAAATGATGACAAAATAATGAAATAAAAGTGAACAAATCCATCAAGGGTTTGATTCACATTGGGTTCACCAGAATGTATGCAATCAAAATTGCATGATGTACATGAATTAATCATAGATCAAATAAGATAAATCACACCTACACTTCCAATTAGGGATACACTTGTTAAGTAAGAGCATGACCAATATGAGGATTTTCTAGACCTAATTAGGGGATCACTTGTATCACTTATCACAACACATCATGCTAGGAAGGGTTTCAAAGATTATATTCTAAGACAATTATAAAACAACCCTAAAGATTCCTATGATTTGATGTTCACTTTGTAATAAACCAAAAAGTAAACTATTATAATAACAAGAAAAGTTAATCTAGTGCATACCAAAGATTGTGGCACAAAGTGGGGGTTATAATAAAAGAAATAAACAACAACTAAACTAAGCATGCATATGAGACATATACTCACATCAAATTATATGAAATCATAATACATGAAATATAAGAGCACATAATGCATTATCTATCTACTCTTACAAAGGAGAAATAAAGTTAAGAATACTTACCTTTGAAGATAAACCTGTCGAGCCTCAATCTCTCCCTTAGCCAAGGTGATTTATAAGAGATTGTTGTGGTTTTAAGGATAACAAAGATAAATCATCTCTAGGCTACATGGCCTACCTAAGCATACAAAATACTTATCCAAAAGAAAATATCATAGCTCCAAATAAATTATTAAACCCTAAAGCTTTATTTCTCAAGTAGAATGGTCAATAAGCAGATGTTCATTCACACTTCTTTGATTAATTATTATATTCTCTTAAATGGTGGGAAATGACCTTGTATATATAGTAGTATATTACCTAAAAATAATTTGGACATGTCATCTATACTAGGTTGACCAGGTTGACCTAGTACATTTATGGGCTAATTGACTAGGTTTGTGCTAGGTCAGACATGATGCTAACAAGTCAAAATAGCTAAAGTATCCCTAGAATATACTAGGTCGATTGGGTTGACCTAGTGTACTTAATAGGTCAAAAGGGTAATAAGGTAATAAATGAGGGAATAAAGCATGATAATGACTGGAATGGATAGGAATGATAAGAATAAGCTTAATGTTCAAGGTTTTAGGAGGCTAGTGTGTGGATGGCAAGTGGTAAAAATAAAAAAAATCTTATGAAGCACCAATGGTATACCCACCCCTTTCTTGGTGCACCCCTTAAGGCATGTACTTAAAGAGATTAAGACTTGATAGGTGCCTGCAACATACAAAGTGTTAGTAATCAGTAAAAGTTTTGAAAATATTGTGTATACACTAATCACTAAACTTAGGGTCTCTTTCCTTATTTTCTAATCATATTTTTATATTTTATAATCTTATATTACATAAGGATGAGCATAGTATGTGGAAAACTAAGTTGTTTTCACTAGTTGAGTAAACTTGGAAACATGGCTTTATCTAATTAGACATTTATCATTGACAAAAACATTCATGAGAGATGGACCTACTTTGAGTAGTATGAGTTTGAATACTATTGGAAATTTATAATTAATTAAGATAAAGGAATATAGGTTCCTTTAATATTTTTCATGTTAGGAATATATTATAATCCTAAGTGTAAATTATTTACCATTTGATCACATATTAACTATTGTTAGAATAGTGATGATTATTGGTGGTTACTCCCATTATGGGAGTTGTAATGAACAAATGTAATCTATTTCTTCATTGAGGAATAATAAATTGTTGTTCAAGCCTTTTGACACATACATTTATTTATTCAATTTTTTTGTTTATGATTATGTTGTATCAGTGGTATCAAAGTATGGTTTAAAAAGGCCTTGGTAAAAAATATGGGACCACAATTGATAGAATATAAAGTGTATGAATAAATAATTATGCCTTGATGAAAGAGATGAAATGAATAAGGCTCGATACAAAGAATAAATTTGTTTTAACTTTGCATTTATATTGTAATTTTAAAATTTAAATTAAAAATTGTTTATGAATAATTTTTTCATAGTTTAAAAAGAAGGATTAAATATAAATTTTGAATTGGTGTTTGAAATAATACCATTTTAATTTGGTGCTTCAATTGGTTATTGAAAGAAGCCCTTTTTGATGTTTGAAAGCTTTTTTTTAAAGAATTTAAAAGCTTGATATAATCCATTGAAAGATTTATTTTGAGAATTTAAAAGCTTAATATAACCCATTTAAATATTTTTTTTAGAATTTAAAATCTTGATACAACCCACCTAAATTTAAGTTCAGAAGTTTGAATGCTGAAGTATTAAGGATTAAAATAAATAAAGAAATCAAAACAATTGAAGAAGAACTAACAAGGTGTTAGAAGTGTTGTAACCATTCAAAAATAAGTACCAACAATGAAAAAATGCATTGTAAACATTATAAAATTAGTTAAAATAGTATTAAAAACCTAAAAGGGTGAATTAAAACTCTTCCCATTAAGCTAAAAACCTTGAAGGGTGGATTAATGGATACTTTTGATGAAACCCTAATAGGGCGTCATTGAATTATGCATATATTTTATAGGTAAAAATATGGTTAGTGTTTATAATTTTGACTAATTACATTTTAGGGGGTTATATACAATATTTTATCCACTCTCATCTAATAGGGGGAACATGAGAGTTTCAAATTTTGGAGTGTTGAGGCATCATAGTTTTTAGTTGTGTTGATTACTGAGTTAGATTTGACACTATGGATCATGAGTTTATAGATATTTGAATGATATTATGTATTTAATTCAGTGATATTATGAGTTGGTATAGGTTTTAGTGATATTATATAGATACATCTAGATATATTAACTAGTGGATAATTTTTGTTCATCATGGATTGGCAAGGACATACCTAATTTTCACATTTGTTCATCATCGATTGCTGAGTACTTACAGTTGTTGATTTTATGATTGAGTAATTATAATTACTATTTTTAAATGATGTTTATTTCAATTGTTCTTTGTTGAGTGATTTTATATTTTACTCACCTTTGTTGATACATGGTTGAGCTACCAGATGTTGATTTGTTCACCTGATGGAGTTATTACACGACTTAAATTTTTTAGAGTACCTATTTGTTGTTGATTAGAGCACCATATTGTGTTACTTATTTATTTATATTTTATTATATTCAATGTAAATATATGATTAGATACTTGTGGTCAACATGAATGTTGAATTCTAGTTGTATATTCTACACATGACTTACAATGATTGTAGATTTATATTATATTTTGATGGAGTTGAATATATTATAGATGATGTACTTGGATATATATTAACATATTTATTATTAAATATATTTAAAATATCTAATAATTTATCCCATATGTGTTACATATATCTGACTACTTATATTGGTCATTACCATATATTATAGGTTTCTAGATTTTATAACTTTTGATAGCTTAAGACAAAGTTTGGTGGTAATGATTGTAGTATCGAGAATGGGATATGTGATTTTTCCAAAGATTTTTATCCATATTTTGATTGAGTGATGTTGATGACATATCAAATATTTTAGATTATAAAGTTTGACACTACATATATGGGAGATTTGAGTATGGTGTTTTTGATGACTATGCATGGAGGTAGTTCATTAGACATTTTGAGTTTTGGCATAATTTCTATGCTAGATTGGTATTTTTTTTTTATTGATATATGGTTTATGGGACCCTTTACCATTATAAAATAATAATACATACCAAAAAATCTAACCACAAAAATACTTTCATTTATTAGCCAAAAACAAGGTTGAGTTACAAAAAAGTAAAAACTAAACATACTTAACTTTAGCTTCACCACCAAGGCACAAAAATAAAAGTTAACTACCAAATAAAAATACCTATTAAAAATATAATATTTTTAGATAATTTTAGTGAACTTCCCATGAGAACCAAGCTTGGAATAAATCCTAGTCAATAAATGATGCTTCACAAGAGCCAAACTAACAACCACTACATAAGAACCCAAAACCAATGAACCACATAAAGAACCTAGCTACTCAGACTTGCATTTGCCCATGAAAAAACATTCCTTAAAAACCCTACTAACCACCACTTGAGGATGACTAACCAGTTATGGAAGAGAAGAAACAGTCCCATGAAACACTAGCCTAGCCAATAATTTGACCACCTCAATTCTCTCTCAGGTATGGTGAATAGAATACATGGATTCTAGAGTAGGTAGGGGGCATAAATCATATTATAAAGGTGGCAGAGGAACCATAAACCAAACAATCTATCCACCCCTACCTCAAATAACATAAAATTGATATAACTATAGAGGAAAGAATTTCCTTTCCATCTCCTTGGACACTACCAATGGCATGAAATCAAACTTGTCTTTACTAGAGAAGGGTAGGGATTCCTCATACCCACCATCAATTTCCACCATATCTTCAACCAATTCCACCCTAAAATCCATATTAATAAATATTTTGACTAAGTATTTCACATTCTCTTTGTCAGAGACAAGGAACATGATGTTTCTATCAAAGATAGAGGCAACCATCAAATTAACTTTGACCAACCTACTAGCAAAAATGAATTCATCCCCAATAATAAAAAAGCATAGAACTAAAAGCCTCTTTAGAATGAACCCAAAAAACATTCTACAAATAACCTCATGAAACCTTGCTAATTCAATCCATTTATCTTATATCGTAGGATACCATAACTAAAGGATACACCAAGGCTTCTCACACAATAGAATCCATAAAACTCTGACCAAAACCCAAAAATATCTAAGCCCAACCAATATAAAAATTGCACCCTATAACTGAAAACCAATGATAAGAATGAAGAGTTAAAATCCAAATCATAGAAATAATGCCACCTTTCAAAGGAAATAAATGCACATAAACCAATCATGGTAAAAAATATAGAGGTGGTGGATGGAAAAAAATAGATAATTAAATAAAGTTGGCAATATCAATGCCCAATCATGTCACCGAAACATCAATATGAATATAAATCATAATATCCATAGGTTGTTTGATTTCAATATTTTTTGAGGCATCAATAGCTTTATTCACTTCATGAAAGTAGTGATAGGCCTTCCATGCTTCAAACAAATTTAAAAGGATTCAAGATTTATCCAAAATATAGGCTAAATTCTAGGATGTTGCCTTTCTATTATTTAAAGATTGAAGAATAGTTTTAGAATCACCTTCAATTAAAAGATGATAAATAACATAGTACTCAACCATCTCTAATGAAGACACCAAAGCTAAATATAATGATTCATTGTTGGTTCTATCAGAGAGTTTAATCAAAGCATCCTAATTTAAGGAGTTATTACAATCTTGAATGATGTAGCCCTCTCTAGAAGCACTAGGATTACCACATGAGGCTCCATAAAAATTTATTTTTAAACCAACCTAGATTGGGGGGAATCTAATTTGAATGCTCCTTTCTAAGGTTGGTTCTACTAATTGCCAATAACCCATTAATGGGAGGAATTTTTATCAACTTTCATTTGGCTCATATAATCATATCCCAAGAGGTTAAAATACATTTCCTTTCTTTCACTTAAGCTAAAAATAATTTAGAGATAGATCTATGCCTCATGAAGAGCTGAGTGTAGGGGGAATTCCACTCTATCAAATATCCTTTTATTTCTTTCTTTCTAAATGGTCCATATCACAATTACCATACTAACTCTCCAAAGACAAAATAAAACATTATTTTTCCTCTCCAAATGGCCATGAAGAAAAAATTATCTAAAGATAAGTAAACCAATCAAAAGACCAACCTAATTTACCACACAAAGACACCCAACACCAATTTACAAAACAACATTCATAGAGGAGATGATTTGTAGTTTCCTCAATGGATTGACACATACTACATCTATAAGGACCCTAAAAGATGATTTTAGCCATCCTATCAATGATGATAATGTTTTTCTAAGAGTCCAACCAAGAAAATTCCCCATATTTTTATAATTCCTTGCTCTAAAAAATATCTTGAGCTAAGGCCACTCTAGGATCAATTTTGACCCCCATCTGATAACGAAGATTAATAGAATAATTACCAAAATTGGGTCTAATATAAAAGAACTTGTCTTCTTTCTGATTGATGAATATTTTATGATTTTTTAGAGTTGAGGTGAGAAGATAACTTTGTAAATCTATAAATTATGGTTGATCCCACCATTTCCATTTACAACTAAAAAATATAGAAGCTTCCACTATCTCAACATAATTACCTACCTTATTCCCCCAGGCTAGCTGCAAAATCTCCCAAGCCTCATCTAAACCCTTTTATTCAATAAAAATCCTATGACCATTCCAAGAATCATTTCATAAATCAAGCATCCTTCCATTATTCACTATCCATGATAAATGATTCATAATAATCAGGCAACATTTAAAAAAAAAGTTCTAAACATGACACCCATGCCATGAATTGGCCATAGAAATAATGCTAACAAGATTATCCTTATCTAGATATTTATAGTGAAGAATCTTGCTCTAAAGATCCTCCAAGAACTAAAGTATCCCCCAAATTAAATTAGCTCCTAGAGCTAAATTTTAAACCTCCAAACTCTTAAATCTGACTCCTCCTCTAGCTTGCACTCTATAAACCTCATCCCACTTAAGGAGAATTTTCCTCTAATCACCCAAACCTTGCCAAATATTTTTTTTCATAATTTGATTCAAAATTTTGAAGACCTTAGCTGGAGACTGAAGCACTGAGCAACATTACATAGGAGGAACACTGATGACAAACTTGATGAGGGTCAGATGACCTCTATGAGAAAGCTATTTTCATTTCCAAAGGAAAAATGGGACCTAAAAGAATTAGTCAATTTGATATAGAGAGCTATTACCTTGACCAGTGAAGAGATGAACTCCTAAGCATTTTTTGGCAATTTACCAATTTCAAAACCCAAGAAACTTGAAATTTCTTGTTATAGACAAAATAAGTAATTAACAAAATACATTTCTAATTTTATCTCATTGATAGATTAACAAGAAGCTCTTTCATAATTAGATAGAATAGATTTGAAGACCCCATCCTCCCTCATCGATGCTTGATTAAGGAGAAAGGTATCGTCATAAAATTATTGATGAGAAAATTATTCTAGACCTTCCACCACTTTCAAGCTAGACAATGAATGATCTAAAATGGCTTGGTTAACCACCTAGCCCAGTGATTTTTACATAATGATAAAGAGGAAAAGAGAAAGAGGATCACCTTGATGGAGATCCAAAGAAGCTTCAAAAAGACAAGCCAGACTACCATTCACTACAATCAAAAATCTTGGACTCAAGATACAACTAAACACCCAATCACACCAATTCTTGTAGAAGCCAAAATTTTCCATCACTTTAAGCAAAAAACGCCGAATGACTCTATCAAATTATTTGATAATATATAATTTCATTATCATAACTTTTATATGATAATTAACCAGAGAATGAACAATATCATGATCAATAATAATGCTTTCTTGGATGTTTTTATCAAGAATAAAACCAACTTGTTCTTTGGAAATCAAAGAGTTAAGAAGAGGATTCAATCATGTTGTCATTACTTTAGAAATAATTTTGTAAATATTATTACAAATTGAAATGGTTATAAAATCCCAAAGTTATATTGGTTCTCACCTTTCAAGAATAAATAAATAAAAGTGACGTTCAGATCTAGAAGAACCCTTCTTTTATAATGTGATTCTTTGACCATATCTAAGACATCTTGACCCACAATCTCCTAAAAATCTTGAAAGAAGGCTGATGGAAATCCATTTGGACTAGAATCATTGTATTTAACCATAAAAAAAACCACATCACAAAATTTTCCTAGTGAAAAAGGAGCAAAGAGCTGTTCATTTTGAGTAGCCAAAATAACCTTAGGGATGAAGATCAAATTTGCCTCCTGGGATAAGAGATTAGATCCTTCAACATCAATTAATAACTACTGAAAAAGGAGACTACTTCACTATTGATAGAAGAATTAGAATCAAATAAGACCCCATTATAGGAAGAAATGTTGGAAATATGAGAGACACCGTGCTTGAGTTAAATAGATTTATGAAAGAAATTAGTGTTTCTATCACCATCTTTAAACCAAATTTTCCTAAATTTCTACTTCTAGTGAATTTATTCCCTTTGTAATTATTCCTCATATTCCAAATAAAGTCAATTTTCAACTACATACTAATGGGAAGACATCCCACTAACCATGACAATTTTATTTAATTATGCCAATTTAGCATCTACCCTAGATTTTTATTGAAAGCTATTTTAAAGCTCAATAAATTCCACTACTTAAGGCATTACTTGATATACTAAAGTTTATTACCCATTATAAACATCAAATACCAAAATTTAATTGGATGAAAGCACCACTAGTACTTCATCAAATGCGGTAGCTCTAGATGCTAAAGCTATATAAGTTCAAATTTGAAGGGGCACCTTATTAGAACATCTCTAGCAGTAATCGATAATTCCACCAAGAAATGATCTAAGATGGAAATAGGCAAAATAGAGCTTTCAAAAAACCAATTAAGAAAAACCCAATTAGGAGAGACTAGAAAAAGATCCAACCATTTTTCAATATTATTTACCCCAATATCTTATTGAACCAAGTGAAATTACCTTATTTAGGAACCAAATCCAGGAGTTAATTGAAAGAGACAAAGTTGGAGAAGTCCTGTAGGGGTTTAGAAAATGACTTAGAACCTCCTTATTTTTCCCTAGCCGAAAGGATAGAATTGAATTCCCCTCAAATAACTAATTACTACATAGAAAATGAAGTCAAAATAGTAGAAGGTTTAGACTAAAGAAGCATCTTTAAATCTTGTAGAGATGGCCCATACACATTGAACAAAAGAAAATTTAAATCAAACTTGAAACTTACCACTTGGAAAAGTTTCCAATTCAAACTTGATCCTATACAAGACACTTGAGTTGAAAATGGAGACCATAATAGACCTAAGCTCTTAGAGGCTCTTGTAGCTTCCACAAAACTACCTTTCCAAAGGGGAAGCCTAAATTTCAAAAGACTCTCTACCTCAGAAAGACTAAGCTTAGATTCTTAAATAAGAAGAATATCATGTTTCTTCTCTTAGATAATACACTTAACTAAACACATTTTTTTAGGGGCATTCAATACCCTAACATTCTAGGAGATGATCTTCATTTACCTAGAGAGGGGATTTCCGCTCGTTACCAATATCAAATAAATACTCCATTCTTCCTTGTTTCCATCTAAAATAATGATAACTACTTGAGCTTTATAAGATTTCCTACCTTTTTTATTTGAAGAAACATAGTTGGGTTGATAAATGGAGATAAGGGATTGAATGATCCACAACACTTCTCAGGAGTTCAATTCTTCATCCAACTGAACCTAATCTGAATCTACCAAATCTATAACTTCCTCTTCTCCACCTAAGCCCAAAGGCTCAAAAATGGGAGGGGATTGAGCCACAACCAAAGAAAAGGGGATTTAAAAAAAAAGACTTAATGTCCAAAGAATAATTAGCAATAAAATCACAACCTTTAACCATTGAAGTTGGAGATAAACCATCTTCTTTACAACTTCTAATAAAGACTCCATTTCTCTATTTCTTTGATTTGAAGATCAACCTCCAGAACAACTTCCAAATTAGCTATCTTCAAAGATGATCAAAACTTCCCATTATATCATTGATAAAAAATAAGGCTAGGCTTAACTTTAGGATTCCAAACCTTCTTAAAAAGAGGCAAATTGATAGAAAAAGAATGATTCAAAGAATTATAGAATTTTTTTGACATGTCCATGCTTTCTACACTCAAAACATCTAAAGGGGAGTTTTTCAATATCAAAATATTATTTCCAAATGCCCTTATCTATTCTAATGTGAATGCTTTATAAAAATTTTGCATCCAAATCCATCAAATCCCTAATGAAATCATATGAATCTATCACACCTTCCTCTATGATAGGATCCAATTCAATAAAATCTCCCAAGAGATTTCCTAGTGCCATTAAAAAATCCTTACTCCAATACTCCAAAGGAAGATGAAATAGATGAATCCAAACTAGGAAGAACCCAATTATATAATTGAATGCAAATAAAAATTTGGCCTCTAACATTGAATCCATAAGCCTAGTCCTCCCATAGCCCAAAAATGATTTTTAAGAATTTCAAGCCTAGATTATTGACTAGAGAAAACAACCAGGAAATAGAGTTAGAGAGGAAACTTACCTTAGCATCCAAGCCTAGTTTTTTTCAACTTAAGACTCCACCTCACTAATGGTTAGCCATTTCCTTATGCATTTCACTATAAAATCATGCTCCTCCAAGACAATTTTTTTTACAAGAACTCCTCCAAGGACCAAATAATTTATTTAGCTCTAACGATGTGTAAACCCTCCTAAAAATAGAAAAGAAAGGAAGTTGATTTTATTATACCCCTTGGATACTCCCACCCTAAAGAATAATACACAACTAAACATAATTCAGTCCTGAATCCACAAAATAATAAACCCTTTCCATTTATTATAGATCTTCAACTTGTTGACCTTCCTTTGCCCTAGTGCCAAGACCAAATGAATAAACTCACACTTTCCCTACTAGATTGAAGCAAATCTAAGAATTAGCATCTTTTTGTTATGAATCTAGAGTCCTCTAGGAATCTTTGTCCTTTCTACACCTACCAATTCCAAGATATAATTAGTGTGATCCCTCCTTATTTTTTTTCACCATTATTCATTCATGATAGTAGTTCATCATCTGTATTTGACACATGATTGATAGTTTTTTATGTTTCAATGTTTACCTAAATTTATTGAGTTTGATATATATTTATATTAACGTTAGTTCACATTTTTAAATTGACATATATTGAGATAGTTAGCCTTTATAGTGTAACTAAAACATAATTTGGGGTTTTGGGTTACTCATGAATGTCAACTAGAGTTATCTAGTTTTTTGTTATCTTTTGGGACATGGTTAATTAAGACAAACTATCATCAAGTGTAATTACTTACATGGGTGGAAATAAATCACATGTAGTGATTTAATCATGAATAACATATTTTTAGAGTTTTGAGTACACCATCTACATGAAAATAGTTGCATACTCTAGAAGCTCAGTAGACTTAGGATTACAGAGGGGTTGTTAAAAATATATTATATGTTGGTATTAGTTTATGCATTGTGTGAATTTGGGTATTTAAGGAAAGGTAAATAGTAAGTTTTAGAATTTACTATGGTTGATTTAACAAGAGGTAAATATTAGGTGCAAGTTTGTTAGTAACCATATGGTTAATATGGTTAAATCATATTAGATAGTTGATATTATATTGTTAGGAATAAAAATATAATGTCGCTTATAGGTTTTTGAGTTATTATAAGATTTTGGGTGAGTGAAATTAATGGAAAAATTATAGGAATAATGTTCCTATATATTTGTGTAATGTCCCAAAATGATTTAAGATATCAGAGTCTGCAAAAATAATATAATATCAATGTTTTTAAAATAATTATCTATGTTCAGCTCTCTATTGTTAATTACATGAGTTAAATCTATGTATTGGCTCTCCAATTCCCATCATTGGTATTAGAGTGGGGATGGGCTTGTGAAAATTTGTGAGGGGAAAAATCAAAATTTATTCTAATTGCCCTAGCTGATGAGATCCCTATGAGTAGTAGACAATAAATTTGTTTTGTAAATGTAGAATAACTATTTTTAGATTAAGAAATATTTAGTGTGTGTTTATTTTTTTTATAAACATATCTTCCTATAATTTCTACACCAATTTGGATTCATATTCTTGCTTCAAGCTTCTACCCATAACTCCTTTGTTCTACTCAATGGCATTTTTTTACATTTTTCTTCATGGATCTGAGTCATATGCAATTTTTAGAGCATCCTCTTCTACCTATGACTTTCTTGGCTCTTAGTCCTAGTGTTCTATAGATTGGGTATATCAAGAATATATTCAAATATATACCATTCACCATCACGTTTTTCTATGGATTTATAAACTTGTCTATGCCTAATCTAGATAACTGTTAAAGGATCTCAAATTCTCTATCAATGTACATATCCTTGTGTTTAGAATATTTCAACATGTTAAATTTATTACCACCATTGATTTATCTACTTATCCTTCAATCTCCATGAACATAGTATTCTATTGCCATGCAGTCTTGTTTGGTCACTTTTCTCTCTCCATGCATTCATTCTTAAGTTTCCTTTCACATCTATGGATTTTCTTAGTATTTTATATTTGTTTATTTTAGTTAAGTCACTATTTTAAATAGTATGTCATGTCTTCATTTAGGTGAGTTTAATTTATTTCAATAGTAATTTTAAGTGTCATTAATATGGTATTTGTTAACCCCATGTCCATAGTGGAAGTTGCTTTCATAGTTATTTTTGATATTAAGGTCTTTTGTTTATTTTAATATTTAGGTCTAGTTTTGTCAATTTAGATTTCTTAAAAAGACTATTTTAGAGTATTACTCTAAAAATAAAGTCAATAACATAGTTGTTTCATATGTTAAAAATAAAAGTAATAGTCATGTTATTTGGGTCCATGGTAATAGGTTGTGTCAAACTTTTTTAAAGTGTAAAAAATTAATCAAAATTTTTAAAAGACATCGAGTTATTATTTACAATTTTTATTTTGTGTCTTTTTAGTCATTTTGTTAATATTATCAAAATGCCAAAAAATGTCCAAAAGTATAAGGATGCATTTTCACTTGTACACGATGTCCAATAAATGAGGGGGTTCTAATGTCTATGAAAATAACTAATAGAGAACCTGTCAAAACCATCAGATCATCTCAAAGATAAATTTGCTGAGTGAGCAGTGATATATTGGAGGCTAGAGGATACACAAAGGAAGGATGTCTTTAAATGACTTCTCATCAATCACCAATGATAGGGTCGCACCAATGATGTGGTGAAATTTTGTGTGGTGTGTTATTTTTAATTATGTGGATTTTAGTTTTTCAATGTGATGTGGTAGTTACAATTATTTTTTAGCATGTTTGAAAAATAAGAATAGTTATACCTATTCACTTGGGAATAATATTCCCATGTAACCCTTTTTGTATATTTACATTGGAGAATATTGATCTAAAAAACATTGTAGCAATCGTGATGAAAGGTTAGTGGTAAACTTGTAAAAATCATGTTGTAAGGTTAGTGGTAAACATATGAAAACCATTATGTAAAGTTAGTGAACCTGAGAAAACCATTATGTAAGATTAGTGGTGAACCTAAGAAAACCATTCTATAAGGTTAGTGGTAAACCTGAGAAAACCATTTTGTAAGGTTATTAGTGAACTTGTGAAAATCATTTTGTAAGGTTATTGGTGAACCTAGAAAACTAATTACAGATGAGTGTGAAGGAAGAGATTTGTGATGGCACATGTATGTAGAGAAGACCATGAGCACATGAAGGTGGAATGATACAATCATAAAAAGATATATATTGTACCATATAAAAACTAGGGGGGGAATGTTGGGATTAATTTTCACATTATGTGAATTTGGGTATTTACGAATACATAAATAGTAAGTTTTAGTATTTACTATGATTAATTTATCGAGAGGTAAATTTTAGCTACAGGGTTGTTAGTAATTGTAAAGTTAATACGGTAAGATTGTATTAGATAGTTGATATTATATTGTTAAGAATAATGATATAATGTCACTTATAGGTTTGTGAGTTATTATAGGATTTTAGGTGAGAGAAATTAGTAGAGAAATTATAGGAATAATGTTCCTATATATTTGTGTAATGTCCCAAAATGATTTAAGAGATTAACATGCATAAAAATAATATAATATCAATGTTTTTAAAATAATTATCTATGTTCATCTCTCTATTATTAATTGCATGAGTTAAATCTGTGTATTGGCTTCTCCACTTCCCATCATTATAATCCTAAGTTTAAAATATTTGCAATTTCATCACATATTAACTATTGCTAATATAATGGTGTTTATTGGTGGTTACTCCTATTATAGGATTTGTACCAAACAAATTTAATCTATTTATTCATTGAGGAATAGTAAATTATTGTTCAATCTTTTTACCACATACATTTATTTATTCAATATTTTGTCTATGATTATATTGTATCATTTCATCAACATTGAAATTCATTATTATGGGATGGTGATTTTGTGTTATCATAATAAACTTAGGATGTTAAAATGTCTTATATATTGGTAAGGTTAATGTAAGCAATAATTTATATTTTGTGTGTTCATGTTAATAGTTTATAGAAGCTCGTTTATGTCATGATAGTTTTCATTCCTTGTTTTGGATTAGATTGCCAACCCCCTTTCAGTGATGATGTCTTATGTAAGAGAATCATCACAAGTAAAAGTGGAGAACTAAATTTGACCTTGATTTCAAGGAGCAGATATGTAAGTTTCCCAAGTTATGGGGACATCAAGTATTAGGTCTTAGGCTATATTAGGGTTTTTTTCATCACTAATCCTCACATTATGATGAATATTTTACAAAGATCATAATATATGAATTAAATAAAACATATGTGATTAATCTATGTCCTAAGTATTATCAAACATTATTCTATGCATATTAAAACATGATATTTAATAGTGTATGCATTGGCTATAGGGGAGTAACACATGTAGTGTAAGGCTATCTTGTAGTAGTGCTTGTATATTTTTTGTGAATTATGACCTTGATTTGTTAAGGTTGAATAACATACAAAATATAACCATTTTATGAATGACCTTAGGATAATGTTAGCTTGATTATACAGTTTAAGTAATTCAAAAGATAATTAATTAATTTATACCTTTTTTCTTTAGAGTCTATTTATACCTACTATTGTAGTATGTTTTCTTACGATAAATATTTAGGTGTCAAATTATCCTCATGCAAATAATTTGAAATAACCTCATTGAATTTATTAATGAATTTTAATTAAACCCAAACTATAAATGACACACAAATGAAATAAGGTACTATAATTGGATTAGGTGATTAATCACTCATTATGGTTAATTGAGTACATTATGTTTTTATAAGTTTGTAAATTTATTTAGTTTTTTAGTTTTGTATCCCTACCTTCTTAACTCTGGTGACCCTTGTTGAATAAAGTAAACAAAATAAATTAATCTTTCAATTATTTTTTGCTATCACTCTTCCTCTTATGATGTATTTTGATTGGTAAAAATAATGAGTAATTAATTATAATTAAATTTATATATCAAAAAAAAAAATACATGTTTTATTTGGGTTTTTGGGATGAATATTTTGGTCATAACATTTTAGAATAAAATCCTGAGTTCAAAATTGAGATATTTCAGAAAGTTTTTCTTGGTTTGGTTCACCACTTCCATGATTTTTTGTGTGTGTTATGGTTGTAGTATGTCATGCATTAAAACTATGGACAACACAGATGACATGATTCAACATAAACCACCATTCAAATAACCAATAGACTTAAACACACAAATTATTCAAACCATGCAACACACACACACACACAGATATATATATATATATATATATATATATATATAAATTACAAGAGAGTTTTTTTTTAATGCAAAGAACATCAGTAATATCATCATTAAATCAAAACCAGTTGGTTAAGATATATGCATAAAAATATGAGTTAATTGGTTTTAGATGTTACTTCTTTTGGGATCACACTAGACACCATGCACATGTGCATGATGGACACCCTCCTCACCTTATTGTATTATTTTCAAATTAGGTGTGTAGATTAGAGGAATAAAATAAAGTCTAATTGAGCTCATAGGCTATGCCTATAGGAACCAAAAGTGCAGGATTGAATAGGGAAAAAATATTCCACTCAGAATAATGATGTCCATGGGGCACTTGTTTCATGTATGGTGTTTTAGGACACTATACATGAGACTTACCATGAAGATCCTTATAATTTTCTTAAAATATGGATATTATGGATGAACTAGGATGGAAAAATGAAAAAAAAGGCCTACCTAATTTATGCCCTAGTGGATGATTCATAAGATAGTACCCTCAACTTAGACCTAGTTAATAGAAATGGGGGTCATATTGTGATAGATGTATAAGCACCAAAGGAAACACCTTATAGGCCTTGAGATAGATATATGTGAGGACTAATTTTGAGGAAACCTTCCTTGACATATCTATATTGTATTTCTTTTACTCGATGGACTTTTGTCATGATATATTAGGGTCACATAGTGTCATTATTATATATTTTAATTACTATGTTTAATATTGTTAATTTTTTTTAGTAACTTCCTCTGTGTATGATGAATATGATAACTTAGAATAATATTTTAAGTAGTAATATCATGTTTACCTACATTTAAAAATGGATAAGATCTTTTAGTGTACATTGAAAACTTAAGTTATGATGTCATGTGAAATTTATAAAGAAAACACACATATTATTCATGAGGTACATATGATAATTTTTGAGATATGATGCTATGTATTAGGATTCCCACTTGATATTATTAATTTTAATAATAATAGTTATTCACTTTTGATTAGTGATTTGAAATTACAAAAAAAAATGTATTACAGTTGTGGGTTGATGAGATGACTTTTGATCCTTGTATATTTTAGTGTACCTATTCCCATTATGATGTTATGTGTTTTTATTCCTTATATCCATTATTTTTGGACCAATGTGGACTATTATAACATGATTTATTCATATGTTTTTGTAATATCCATCATATTGAGCCACTATTCCTAGCTCAATTTGATGTATTTGTTACATTTGATGACCCCTAGTGTATAACAAAATAGATTTATTTTCCTCCTTTAAGCAAATAATTAAACACTTTATTTTATGTTAAGGAGATTTAATTTTCTTTTAAAAATTATCTAAGTTTAATATTATATTATATAGATTGATATAATTCTTATTTAAAATATGTGAAATTCAAAAGTTAAAATGAATGGGTGCATATGCCTTCTTAGAAGGATATGAGTTCTAGCTAGTAGGCTTATTAGGTAGTCTATAAGACCTATGATTCTCACATATGTTTGGTGGAATTTCAAAACTAATTGGAATGTGTACGTAAATTTATAATAAAATTAATTAAGTAATAAGAAGACTATATGGGAATGTAAGGAATTAAATATGTGTGTAAAAAAGTAAGACTATTTATGCAAGTAAATCCACATAGTACATGTAATACACTTTAATAAAAATGTTAAAAAAAAAAGAAGGTATTTTAAAGAAATTTAATGATTGTAATAAATTTGTAAGAGTGTGTTTATTTATGCAAGTAATCCCACATGGACATTCTAAGTAAAAACATGGGTGTATAGTAGTAGGTAATTACATTCTAAGAAGGGTATTACCTCTATTAATAAAATTTGGTGGGGTCTTGCGAAAGAAATTTATAATTAATTTTCCACCAGTGACTTGGGTGGGGGGGACTCTCTATGGTAGAGATATTTCTAGAAGGAGCTTAGGAAGATGTAGGTATATATTTTCTTGTTTGAGTTTTAAAGGCTTGAGTTTTTGATTTGAAAGTGGTGGAGAGGACATAGGATCTGTCACTTAATCTTTGATTTAAACATGGAAATATGTAGAAAAATCATATTAGTCTACTCTCTTTGAAAAATAATTTGTATATAAAAAATTTAAGTTAGATGAATAGTAAAATATAATTATTTTATGAATAGAAATAAAAAATAGAGAATATAGAATTAGATAATTCACTCAATTGGTAACTTTCCCTCTCTCACTCTCCCTCTCCCATACCCACCCACCCGTCATGACCATCACCTCCCATTACTATTTCAATCAAAACCATTTTATTATTTGATTGTGTTAAATGCAATAAAATTGGAATTAAAATAATAAAATTTAATTGTAAACATAAAAAATTAAAAAAACTATAAAAAAAATAAATATTTATTAAAATAAGAATAACCTTAAGAATAATCCAATTAATGGACTTTGATTGCAGAGAGAAATAAGCTATTTAAAAGAAAATAATCAAGCATATGAAGGAATTAGCTTTTGTTTTAAAAATTATATACACACCCAACCCCTTCCCCAAAACCTTTACCCTTATATTGTGATTATCAAATTTATAATTTACAAGTTTCATATTTTGTATGCTTTTTCTAGCTTTTATATTATTTTTACTAATTTTTGGTCTTTTTGTGTAAACCTATTTTTAATTTATTACTTTAATAGTAATTTAATCCATTAATAAGTCACATAACTAATGTGTGAGTTTTGATTTGACCCACAAATCTATTCTAAAAGTGTAAACCCAAAGTTTCACTTTCACCTACTTTTTACTTATATTGGACAAGTAAACCTTGTCTTACAAGCTTTTTTTAGCCTATACCTATACACAATGAGTAGGTAGGGTTTTAAATGTATTTTGACTAATTTTTATACATGTATTACCTTCATTTATGGCATAAAAATTCTTACTATAATTAAAGCCATGTTTAAAAAAAAAATATGTATGAGCCATACTTGTGTAAAAACACACCCATGTAGACATGTAAGAAATATTGATGAGTGTTGTAAGTAGTTGGATAAAACTAAAAAAATATTTAAATATTGTTTTGATACACACACACACACCCTCTTTCTACATCATAACACTAAAATTCCAACCTTGAAAACAAAAGGAAGAGGATAATAAGACATATCAATAAAATACCAAATGATATGTGAAAATTCGTTTATCATTTCACTAGGATTGTAATATAAGGATGGTGACTTAGTGGATCTGATATCTAGGGACATGTGATCCAATAAAAAAATTGAATTTTAAACTTGTATCTATGATTCTTTAAATCTTCTTAACCCTCTTCTATAGACTTGGTGTTCTAACAATTTCATTTAAAATATTACTGAATTTTGCAAATGTAAATATGACTTAGACTATATACCTTTATAAAGGAAAATTATATAGTTCTTAATTATATGATTTTGTAATATGTATTTGATAACTTAACCTCACTTGAATTAAACCCTCATTTAGTCATAGAAACTCATAATAAACTTAAACCAAACTTATAATGACAACTATAAGACTTAAGTGGGACCCTTGTGGTATTTTGAATAAATGAGAAATTTTGTTGTTAGGCCAAGCCTCCAATCTAAATTTAATAATTTTAGGTGTTTTTATTAGATTCTATGTTCAAACTAAACTGATGAAGCAAAAGAAATTAACATTTTTAATAAAATAAATAATTTTAGCATTTTACCACTTAGTAAAATGTGTTTAGAACCTAAAGAAAACAAATACCTAAAATTGAAAATTTTCAAATCTGAGACTTAAACCATATTTAATTTGGATGTTAAATATCAATGCTAGATTAAAATTATTTTTAATCCCCTATTGGTTACAAATAAATTGAGCCAATTCTAGAATACTTTTGTAGAAGAAAATTGAGTACTTTTCCTTGCCTATAAAAGCATTTTAGAATGCAATTAAATTAAATATCCATAGGTTAAGTTCATCAAACCTAATAACTTAAATGAATTTAAAATGTCTAAAATTTAATATTCAAATAAATAAATAATTTTATTCTTGGAAATTTCAATTAATTTTGGATAGTTATCAAGTTAGTTTCGTAAAGGGAAAATTGATAGGAAACTTTATGCTTCCCAAACAACTTCTGCACAATAGGTAATTATTCAGTTAAATTACACATAAAATTTATATAACAATAGAAATTTACTCTATCTACCTTATTAAACATGTGAAAAATATTATAAATTTTTATTCCCTCTTTTGTAAAATTAATTTTAGGCATTTTCAAACTCATTTTGTAAATGATAAACTAGAGTAAAATACATGTTTTGAATTATTATTTTTTCTACCATAACCTTTTAGTGTTCCATTTATAGGAACAATGTATATATTAATTCCTTATGATAATTTGATATAAAATGTAATTCATAATCATTAAATTAATGTAGTATCCTTCTCGGGTGATAATTTAAGACATCATTCTCTAGACTTTTTCCTAGACAAGAATATATGTGTTAATGTTAGTGTCCTTTATGTTATGGTGTCATGTTTAGTATTATATAAACTATCCAGGCCTATTACACATTATTTATAGTATAATAAATACTTTTAAAACCTTATTCCAAAGTTAATACCTTCAACGTGACTCTTTTACTTTTTGGTTTGATTTTTCATAAGAGGTTATTGGGAATAATTGACTAAGGTGAACCCTGGTTATTTGATGTTTGAATTAGAGAGTTAAACTAACCTTCATCGACATACTAGTGTATCTCATATTAACCCTTGGGAAAATATAACTTTTCGTGGGTCACTTAGTGATCATAGTGTTACAAGGGAAATAATGTAAACCTTAGTCATAAAGCTGAATGACAAAGGTTAGTTGCCTTCATAATAAAAATAACACTCATTTTTGTAATAAGTGAGTTATAACCAAATCTGATTCTAATTATGAAGGTGATTATAGTATATATGTAGGCATCTTGGGAAGTGAGTACAAACACTAGTAAGTAACCCTTAGGGCACTTTTCCTTAGTGAAGTCTCTAATCACTAAACTTAGGATGTCCTTCTTTATGCCTCTAACATTATTTCATAGTTGATAACTTTCTATTATGCATGGATGAATAATATGTGTAAATTTAAATAGTCATTAGGTGGTGACCTATCTTGTACCTATAATTATTGATCTTGGATACATGTGATTCAACCTTCATTATCGATAGAGATACTCTTGAGAGACATAACTTCTTTGAGTAATTTAATATAAGGATTGTTGAGACATCTAAATTATTTAGGTAAAATAAACATGTGTTATTTTATCATTAATTTAGAAATTTTCATGTATTATTGTGTGATATTACTTTTAGGTATGCTCACACACCTTAGGATATCAATGTGTTTTATACAAAGGATTGTTGTAATCATTTGGTTTGGTTTTGAGTATCAATGTCTAAATATTATAGAAGATGGCTTGAGTTTTGATAGTTATTTCATTGTTGGATTAGATCTCCAACATTTTTAGTTATTATGTCTTGTATATGATACTATTCATATGTTTAAGGAGAACTACATCTAACCTTTATTCTAAGGATTGGATATGTAGGTTGCCCAAGATGTGGGGTTATCAGGTCCTAGGTCATAGGCAGGGTTAGTGTTATCTCATCATCATTCCTTACATTAGATTAATAAAATTTTGTTTAATTAATTATAAATAACAATTAAATAAAATTATTAGGATCGATATGTGTTTAAATATTGGTAATCCTTATATTAAGATTGGTTTTTATCAATGGTAGTTTCCTTGATATAAATATAACATTGCAAGATTCCATTGTAATGTGTGCTCCTAGGGAGTGATGTTTGTTTATTATTATATTATGTACTTCTACCTTAATAATCCCTAGGGTTTTATACCTATCAATTTCATTTATATCCTAAGTAAACTATTTCTTTTACTTGTGTATGTTGACACTATAAAAATGTTAGATTGTCCAGTTGCACTAAATAAATCAAAGAAAATATAATTAATAGAGACCCTCCTATTAAGATATCATATTAATGTGATTTTTTACTCTTTTTTAATAAGGTTAATGAGTTGACATTAAATTCACTGTCGTGAAATGTGATAAATTTATAATCCACTATTAAACTTAGCTGTCACTCAAAAATGTTTGCATTTTATATTTTTGAGAAGTTTTATTGTGGGGTTAGAAAATTAAACAAATTAAATAAACCTTTTAGTTAGTTTTGTGTGTCACAATTCTTGTAACTTTAGATAATTGAAAACAATAATTAAAAAATAAATTATTCTTAAATTAATAACAAAAATCTATTTTAATTATGTTTTTAAGATAATTATTTTTGGTATGACAATTTCTTTAACATTGGTAGTTATCCATATATGTATATATGTATGTATGTGGAACCACTTGTATAACCCATCACACCATCATGTATCTATACATAGCCTCTAGAACAATCTCATCATATTTAAAATGACTATGTTATAATATGATCATGATATATGTGATAAAGTGCAAAAATTTCAATTGTGTCGTGTGGCCATTATGTACCTACGTGAATGTGAACATACTTGTGATTACCTTTTTATTATAATGCACATGATAAATTATTTATTGATGTAATTCTCATATTTGTAGCCTAAAATTTTAATGAGCACTCTATGACTAAGCCTTTTTAACCTTGTTTGGGAGGCATAAGAAGGATGATATTTTTGCTTGATGTTTTATGTCCTTCTCTCATTGGGTGGCTACTTAAGCCACATAATGCAAGTGATGTGGAATTTTTATATCATGGTATGTTGGAACTTTATTTTGGATTGATTAATAATTTAAGCTGATTTCTAAACCAATATTATTTATTTTTAAATGACTTGTTAAGTTTATTTAACCATTTATTGTTTGTGTTTATTCTACTTTAAAATTTGAAGTTTTATTATATTTATTGATGAAACTCATTTGTGGATACTTGGACCTTGATTTATTTTAATTTTTATAGTGATTTACATTTAGACATTTTTTCATTGATTAAAAATTTTAGATTCTTATATATCTTAATGTGAATAATTTTACCCCTTATGTGTGTATGGGTAAGAAGATGGTAGCTTGAAAAACAAATATTGAGTTGAGATGGAATAAGTTTCTAGGACAAGTCTTGAGCTTATCCTCCCATCCAATAGATGTGGTTGTTTCATACATGATCTAGTGAAACTAATTGGTTTATACTTTTCTTTGGAGGTTTAATGAGGATTTTTATTGGGAGATTTAAGGACATTATTTGGAGGTCTAAGAAGTATTTTCATAAGAAGTCTAAAAAGGATTTTATTAAGAGGTTTTTTTGGGAGGTCTAAGGATAAAGTCAACACAAAATATTTGTATTACAAAATATGATATATTCTTAAAATATAATTATCGAATATGATCTATATATTTAATAATAAAAATAATATCCAAATTTGATAATTTTATACATTATATTAAAGAAATACCTTTTCGAGTATTTAAAATGGAATTTTTTAAATTAAAATATAGGGCTTGTAAATATTTGTTGGAAAAATTTGAGAAAAATTAAGCTCATTTTAAAATACTTAGGAAAATTAAGTCATTAATTGAAACTATGATTTAACCATGTGGATTTAGAGAACAATATTTTTTTGTTATTATTGTAAATATGCACGCTTGAGTTACATTTAAGTATGATATGAATAATTTAGTTTATCTACTAGAAGTGCACTTGTCTTATGATAACTACCTTTTTTCTCACACATTGGTGATGATTATTTTATAAAGGGTAGAGAATGTAATACCCCATTATTGAGAACTATTCTCTAGTCAAATTTAATATGTTTATCACATTTGATAATCCATGGCATATGCGGATATTAAAATCTATTCCATCCTTGAGTAAATAATTGAGTAATTATTTATTTGCACTCATAGTGTTTAAAGAAAATTAATTCAATAAAAATTAAATTGAAATAATTTAGGTTAAAATGACTCAATGAAAAATAAATTGAAAAATTAAAATAAGAAAAAGAGTAGGTGGATAGGCATTCTAGGAAGGCTATGAGCATTAGCTAGTAGTCTTGTTAGGTAGCTTATAAGAACTAGGATTATAACCAAGTTAGGTGGGATTGTAAAAATAGTTGGAGTGTGGAAGTAAAATTTTAAGGAAATAGAATAAGCATGTAAGAAGCACATGTGAGAATGCAAGGAAATTTAATGATATGTATGAAATGTGTAAAATTGTATTTACTTGTATAAATAAACCCTCATTGAAATTGTAAGGAACATAATGGGTTTGTAATGAGAATTGAGTAGTTTTTTAAGGAGGGTAATCCTTCCATTAATAAAAATTTGTGGAGTTTTTTAAAATAAATTTCTATTTATCTTCCCACAACAGATTCATTTGGAGGTTGAGAATCCATTTTTTGAAATTTTTTGGGGGAATGAGAAGTAGAAATTATTGTGGAGATCATTCTTGTTGGAGTGTTGAGGTTAATGACTTGCTTGGATAAGTGATGGAGAGGAGCTAGGATTATTTACCTTAGCTTTGTTTGATAATATTATTAAAAGTGTAAGATCTTGTTATTATACCTTCATTTTCTTGGCATTTAGTGAACAATTAATAGTTTGGTTATGATCTCTCAATGTATCCCTCTAAATTTGGGTGGCTTCCCTTCATTTCAAATATATATTATTGCATCAGATTCTTCATATTCCATGATTTGAAAACCATAAATAAACAAACATTTATTTCTAAATACATTGGTTGTTTAACATGTTTTGGTTTGTAAAATTAAAATATAAAGTTATTTTGTGAAGTTTCTCATTTTGGAATCAATTAGAGTAAATGCAAATATTCAAATAATTATATATGCTTTTACTGTGAAAATTGGGGGGGGGGGTAATAGGTAACATGATATATGTATATGTGTGTATATATGTATGTATGTATGTATGTATATGTGTGTGTATATATATATATGTAGACACACACATAACCTATTTTATTTCTTGTGTGTGGGGGGGACCAAGTTATATAAAAAAATTAATGTTTTTAAAATAAAATGGAAGATGACATAGCCATCCCACATGTCCATGCCTTATGAGGTCAGGACTATGATATTATCAACCATGATCTCATCCAAGGCCATGGCCATAGCTAGGGCAAAGAGTGGGATATAACACTTGAACCTTATGCCTTTATGATGATATCACCTCTGTCTCCAGAACTTTCTGCAAAATATCAACATTTTTTATTTGTCTATTTTTTATATAAGCACATGAAAACACATGAATGCATGCACACACACATGTATGCACATATACACACACTAATTTTAGGTTTTCACATTTAGATTTTTATATACACACTATGTAAACATTCATCTCTTTTGGACTTTGAAAATCTATTGTAAAACCCTAAATTATAAAAAAGGAAAAAATGGAAAAATGAAATAAATAAATGGGATTAAAATAATATAAATGTTTACTTATTTTATGGGCCTAATCTAATGGTTGTGGTGATTTTTATCCAACATTGGAGGTTATTTATTATATTTAGCCTTTTTTCTCCTATACTTGATAATTATGCCTTAATAATTTGACCAATAGTTTTAAGTAATAACCCCAATTAATAAACCATAATACCATAGTTAAATTAACATGTGAATTATAGGGAAAACCAAATAGTTTTTCATGAAAATTTTCTCAAAGAAATCATCTTAGTTTTTTATTTTCACCTAAAAATAAATCCCTTAATTATTTCACATTAAGATTCCTTGTTTAAACTAAAACAAATTAATTAAAAAAAAATCAAAAAATACATCATTTTAATATTTTATCTCTATTTTTTAGCATAATATAATCCTTTTAGAATTGAAGGAAAATAAATACCCTTTGTTAAAATTTTACAAATCAAGAACCTGAATTATTATTCAAATCAATGTGAAATATTAGATCAACAGAGGAATACTTTTATTACCAATGATTGAAAATAAATTGGGTCAATTTTGGAAGATATTTTCACCCGAAAAAAATTCAAAAACAAAATCAATTTTGGTATTTTTCTGTCATTAAAATCAGTTTGGATTGTAGATTAATTAAATATTCAAAAACAAAATTTATCAAATATAAAGATTGAAACTAATTTTAAATGACTAAAATTTATTATTGCTATTAACAAACAATCTGTTATTTAGGATTATGGTTAAATTTGGCTGTATTTTAAATCATTTTCACGAGTAAAATTTGTTAATTCATTTTTTAGGTTGTCAAAAACATTTCAAAACAATAGGTTAATTTTCTAATTAATCTCACATAAAAAATATCTAATGATAAAATCATATTTTCTTTAGCTTAAAAAATAAGTATAAATTGTTAAAATAATTTATTACTTCTTTTGTGAATTAATTTAAAGGTATTTCCAGACCCAATTTATTAACTTGAAATTAAAGTAAATTGTGTCCCTTCATAGATAAAATATTTAGGTGAATTCCGTATGAAGTATTGGACCTAAAATTATAAATTTATCGTAAAATTAATATATTGGTATTTATTATACTGATATTTTTAGATAGGTAATATGTCTTTTCTTTTTCTTTTTCCTAACCTAAAATATATGTGCTAAAAATTCATGTTTTGGTCATTCTTTATGAAATTTGTTTTGTATGGTCAATAATTAAACTCGGAAGTGACCATTTTAAATTCTTTTTATTCTAGGAATATGATAAAAAAAAAAAACCTATCCTAAATTAAGGACCTTAATGCAACTTAATTAAATATTTGTGTAGTTGTTTCTCATTAGATCTAAAGAAGCTATCGATTAGTAGTAGAGTAGGGTGTACTATTATTTTAAAACATATGCTTATAATTGGATAGTTTAATAAACCTTATTCTACGTACAAGGGTGTCTTGTATTAACCCTTGTAGCCTTTAACTATGCATGGGCCAGTTAGTGGCCGTGGTATTACCACAAGGGTAATTATGAAAAATATAATTGTAGGGTTTAGTGGAAAAGGTTGGTTGCCTTCATAATATATAGACAACATTTATTATGCATATGAATGTGATCATATTATATATTTAGGTAGCATGATAAGTGAGTGCAAGCATTAATCACTAAACTTTAGGATACTTTTCCTTACTGCAGACCCTAGTCCCTAACCTTAGGGTGTCTTTCCTTTTGCGCTAATACATATTTTGTTTCTTAACCTTGTAATATGTAATGATGATTAGAGTACGTGGATATTATTATTTATCTAGGAGGTGACCTAAGTTATTTTCACTAGTTGAGTAAACTTGGAAACATGATTGTATCTAATTATACCTTTGTCATTGATGAAGACACTCTTGAGTGATAATTATTTCAAGTAGTGCAAGGTTTAATATTGTTTTAAGTTCATAATTAATTAGGTTCCTTTAATATTTACATCAATACTTTAGTGTACTATTATGAGATGGTGATTTTATGTTAGCACAATAAACCTAGGATGTTTAAATGTCTTTTATATTACTAAGGTTAACATAAACAATGGTTTATATTTTGGGTGTTCATGTATAGAGATTATATAAGCTCATTTGTGTCATGATATTTTTTATTCCTTATTTTTTTATTAAATTTCAAACTCTCTTTCAATGATGATGTCTCATGGATGAGACTTATCGTAGGTTCAAGTAGAGAACTACATCTCATGAATATGTAGGTTGCCCAAGTTATGGGACCATTAGGTCATAGGTCTTAGGGTAGGTTAGGTTTCCTTTTCACCAATCCTCATGTTCAGATAAATCTATTTTGAAATGATCACTAATATAAGAACTAAATAACAAATTTGAGATTAATCGATGTCTTAAGTATTATCTAAATTTATTCTATGCATATTATGAAGTGATAATTTTTATTCTATGCATTGCTTGCAAGAAAGTGATACTTTTTTCATTGAAGATTATCTTGTAGGAGTGATTGTATATTATTTATGAATTATAACCTAGGTTCATTAAGTTTGACTGTTGTACCAAATATAACTATTGTATTTGGCCTTAGGATAATGTTAGATAGATTATACACTCAAATTAATGCATAAAAGAATTAACTAAAAGAGACATTTTTGCTTTAAAATATATTTTTACCTACTATTATAGTATATTTTATCATGGGAAACATTTTATTATTGAATTATCCTCATGAAAATAATTTGAAACAACCTTGTTCAACTCCTTAATGAAATTGAATCAAACCCAAACTTTAAATGAATCACAAATAAATTAAAGTCTTATAACTAGATTAGGTGATGGACCACTCATTTTGTTTAATCGAATATGTTAACTTTTATAAAATTATAAATTTATTTAGTTATTTAGATCAAATCACTACCTTCTTAACTCTATTGACCCATGTTTTTTGATAAATAAATAAATAAATAAAATTAAATAATCACTTAATTAATTTTATTTTTCACACTTCCTCTTTTGAAGTTTGTTGATTGGTAACCAAAATGAATAATTAATTATAATTAAATTAATTAATTAAAAATAATTACCATGATTTATTTGGGTTTTTGGGATGAAAATTTTAGGCTTGAGAAAAGGAATATGACATAGATGGTATGATAAATAATGTAGCACCAAATATTTTTTTGGAGAAAAGTAGATTATGAGGAAGTCATGTTTCACCTTGGTATAGTGGGTCTCATAATTTTCAAATCAAGGATAATGTAGTAAATAACATGTTCCTTATTGGACTCATCTTGTTGTGTAAAAATTTCCCTAACTAATATAGGGGTAGATGACATGTATATGATGAGAGGGAAGTTGTTAGAAGGTGATCATAAAGTAGGATACTTAAGTAGGGAATTTTTCATGTTATCAAAAGATTGTTGAAAAGCATCAATCCACTCAAGCTTAACACCTTTATTTAGAAGGGAATTTGCCAAATATGTATGGTAATATAGCTAAAAAAAATATGAAAATTTCCCCAAGTTTCTAAATATAAGTGTGGAGATCAGGAATAGATTGAGGTATAGGCATGTCAAGAATATATTTGATCTTATAAGGATTCACTTCAATCCCTCATAGTTATACTAATATTCATAGAAGGTATCTATAGGTAACACCATATATAATTATTAGGATTAATCTTATATTTGTATTTAATAAGGTGATCAAGATGATAGCTAAGTCATGAAGATGATTTTTTTGATGATTGGATCCTTGGTGTAGTAGGTCTCATAATCTAATAAAATGAGGCTAATATATCAAATAACATATTACTTTTTGAAATCATCTTGTTATGAAATAATTTCTCAAACTAAGATAGGGGTAGATGATGGGTATAAGATGAGAGGTAAGTTTCTATAAGGTGGTCATAAAGTAAGATATCAAATTAGGTTTTTTTAATTTTATCAAGGGCTTGTTGAAAATCATTAGTCCACTCAAGATTAACAACTTTATTATGAAGGGAGTTCACAAAATGTTTATGGTAAGATAACTTAGGAAAAAATATATGATCACACCATGTTTCCCAAGTTAAATTCAGACATCAATAATATATTGATGTATAGGCATGTTAAGAATAAATTTGATCTTAGAAGGATACATATGAATTCCTCATAGCAAGACCAAGAATCATATAAGTTTTATAGAGGTAAAAAAAAAGACACACTTATTAAGATTAAGATTAGATTTATATTTAATAAGGCAGTCAAGATGATAACTAAGTTATGGAGATGATTTTTATGATGCTTGGATTTTAGATATAAGGTGATCCACTTAGGTTTTTAAACTATTTTGTGAATGAGATCATAAAATGTGGGTCATTGCATGTTGGTAACCTAAGAATTTCTAAGGATAAAATTCATCTTAACATATGAATATGCACCCCACTCAGTAGTAGAGGTAATCTTATGTTGATATTTAGGGTTGATGTGAATCTGATTGTATCCCAAAAAACTATCCATGAGGGAAAACATCTCATAACCTATTTGGAATAAACAATGACATTTATGGAAGTTAATTTTTTTTACTTAGAGCATGCTAAGTTAAGATTATGAAACTCAATACAAATGCAAATGACCATAGTGAATTTATTATGAATGAGTACTATGCATGAGATCCATTCAGAGTACCTCTATGAGTTCAATAAACTTAGCATCTAGGAGCTTAATGATTTATTTGTGACAAATGGTAGAAAATTTAGGAGGTAACTCTAGTTAATTTTGATGAATGGATTTCACATCTAAATAGGTAACTATTTATGGATAAAAATAATAGGGTAAATATTATGTATATCCTCATGCAATCAAGAAACATATTCATGATATTTGTTGAAAAATAAATTAAAGTTGTCCTTCTCTTTAGAGTAAATATCCTTAGAGATAAGGATGGATTGATGATTTATAAATGTAATAAAGTTGATTATTTAAGTTCCATTGATAAACATTGAATTTATATATTGTGAATGATATGGTGTGGGAACAAGATTGGAAAGGGGATTAGGCTTATAATCAACACTAGAAACAAATTTATTAAATTAAGGGGAAGTGTTCTCAAATTTGTTAATTTTTTGATGTTGGCATGAAATTTTAGGTTATATTATATGAAGGAGTTTGAAAATAGATTATTCATTTGGAAACATAGATAATTGAATTTAATAGTCAATATTAAATTTAATATCAATAATTTTATTATCTTTTCTATCAAATTATTAGTGGATAAGTCTCACAACAGTGGATTTAGCATATATGGTAATTTTAGGTTATTGAAGAGATGTGTTTTAATCTTTCTATAAAATATGAGCTTGGTTGATATATTTTGGTACAATAAAACTAAGATGATCTATATCAAAATGGTTGATATAATTAACATAAACTATTATATATTTGAGTGTATTAGGCTAGATGATATAATTAGTTGGAGTCAAAATGTAGATACAATTAGAAACAAAAGTAAGAGGAATTAATATAGTATAAACACTCATAGGATAATTGATGATACCATTCAAAGAATAAAGGGATACTAATAAAAATATATTTACACTTTAGATTAGATGGTTAGTACAATTGGAAGATGATGTCTAAACTATATCAATGCTCTATAGTGAATTATGGCTAATAGAGTTGAAGATATCTATGATTCTAAACTCATGGGTTGGATGATATAGTAAAAAGGAAGATAAATTTTATAAACTATATCAGGTTAGATAATATAGTCAAAAAGATTGGAAAGTTTATAAACTATATCAAATTGGATGATATAGACATAAGGAATGAATTTTTTTTGAAATATATTAGGTTTGATGATATAATAAAATATATTGGGAAACTCAAAAATCTACTAAATAATTCATGAGGTGTTTACTAATGATAACATAAACTTTAGGTTAAAATTATCCTCTTCATCACTAGAATCACAATGAGAAATATGTATTAAGTGGACATCCTGATTAAAATCATGAATTTGAGCAATAGATTTCTTAATGAAGTAAACCTAAATTCCTTTATTGAGCTTAGGAAGTAATGTAATTAGTTTCATTAGATGGGGAAATTTTATAAGTGGAAATATCTTTAGAAAATATACCAATTTGACTAAAGGTAAGTGGGCAAAGTGCTAAGGGATGCTAGAGTAGTTTGGCCACCCCAAGGCCATTGCATGTGAAATAATCTTCTGTATAGGAAGCTTCATTATCATTGAAAAGAGGTGGGCTCTTAGTTTTAACATAAAACAAGGGAAAGGTAATTTATCATGAAAGGAAAGAGACAAAAGAATCTAATCGACTATGTAACAAGGTAATCTAGTAGTGTTACAAATGTTTTAAAGTTCATTGAGTTTATTATCCTTGGAATTAACAAGAGTGATGTGAAAATTAGAATGCATGTTGATGAACTTAGGGGGACTATTAATATGTTGAATATTAAATATGTAAAATTGAGACTTAGGATTAGGATATTTGAGATCCCTTGTGTTGGGATCAGATTTATGTTTATGATGTTTACCATTAAGTTTGAACTTAATTCATTGGTTATGATAAGAAGAGATAACTCTCATGTGATGAGTCCAAGGATGACCTACATGTAACTTATAATATAATGGAGTATATAATACCATAAGATTGGTTTACATCATTTTAGATCCAATAGTAAAGAGGCTAAATGCAACCAAAATTATTTTGGTTGGTCTTGTCAAATCCATGACATGTAATTATAGTTTATTTAGGGTCATCTTTCGAAATTAAATTTTGTTGTATTAACTAAAAGGAGGTAACATTTAATAATATAACTTCATTAATTAAGAATTTAATTATGATAATGTCATTGATGGTGATTATAATAAAAAGAGGTGAATCATCATCCTGAAAGAGAACTTCATTGTTGACCATGTTATCCTTGGGAAACTCTATGGAAACTTTCCTATAAGGGAAAAGATGAGAGATGGTTTTAATGGCATAAATTTACATAGGTGAGGGACCTTTGAGAGTTTGAGAAGGTGGTTTTGGATCACTTTATAGGGGTTTATCTATATCTTGTAATTATTACATGATAAATTTACAATGATATGGTGACATCCTCATGGGTTACATTAAAATAATATTTTAAGGCTTGGATTTAAGGCCATCTAGGAAGTTCCATTATGATTTTGGATTAAAAACATAATGGTGCTGAGGTTGATTTAGAAGGTTTAATTTATTAAGTAAAATAGGAGGGGTTTGATATGTTAGGTTAATATTTTGGTGGTGGAGTGAGCTTATCATTAAGTGGAAAATCAAAAGAAGTAGTATTGGTATCTTTAAGAAGAATTCCCTTAGGGAAAGTATTTTCAGGCTTGGTAATGAGATTTTTTGGAGTGATCTTACATTAATATTTAAACTCAATTGTGTTCAAATATTGAGAATTAGTGTAATAATGATCATAATTGGAATCAATAACATAAAACTATTTGTTTAAATGTTGTGTATTAGGATTAGACATTTGATTGGATTTTTAGGATTTAGATAGGTGCTTATACAATTTTAAATATTATTGATGACATTATTTGGTAGTGGCATATTTGAGATTCACTAAAAATTTATAGAGTGTGTGACATGTATCATGAGAGTGACTAATGTTGGAGTGGAAGTAGCAATGTTTTTCGGGACATGCCATGGTGGTAGGGAAGAAACATTTTTCATTTAATTGGGTAAAAGCCTTGGTTTTATAGGGGCCATGAACCATAAAAAAAAATTATAAAAAAGATTAGCAATCCCTTTGGTCTAAAATAACAAAAAGAAACAACTAGCTAATTATCCCCATAGAAGGTAAAAAAATAGACAAAAATAAAATAAAAAATTTAGGAGGGGCCCTTTGAATGACCCTTCTCATATTTGGTCTTCTTCTCTAGTTCACCCTACTTTTTATTTGAAAATTTATCCCTTGTTCTTTTATCAGGTCCTTCAGTATCATCTTTGGGTAGGATCATCCATGGTCTTTTCAGTACCTATTCAAGAACTAGAGTCCTCTTGATGGGAATAGTGCTAGGGATATTAGGAGGAAGGGTATCTACCACCATCAAGATTTCCTTCTTGGGGTTCTTATCCACATTTATATTGGGATAAGGATTGGACCATTTTTTTAGCTTGCTTATTCAGGGCATTTCATTCTTATATGAGTCCCACTAGATTTATTCCAATCTCATGTAGCTTACTATTAAAAAGTTATATCTATTATTTAATATGTTTAATGTCCTATGTTAGGTGAAAATTTCCCTTCCCAACCACCTCCTCAGATGTAACCTCATATGAAAGGATAGGTTTGATTTGGGGACAACTAATCTTAGATGGGGGTCATCAACATAGATTTTTGATAAAGGGCTAGCTTGGGGGGTATTGACTGAAGGTCGATAAGATCCTTGGGTAGTGTTTTACTATGGGGAGTCCTATTCATTAAAGGAACCTAATATTAGAACCTCCCTACCCTGTAGGGTTTGGCCATGCTTCAATAGAATAAGGATGAGACCTTGGTATAAGATAGGGTTGGCATCATTAAATTGATGGGTGAGAAAGGTACTCTCTAGAGACTTTAGAATATAAAAGGGGAGATTAATTTTATACCCATGAAAGTGGCTTAATAATAAAAAGTGATGGGAGAAAATTAATGTATGCTTACCTTCAAGTGTCAGGTATTTAATGATTTGAAGGCACACCTCAAGACATTAATAGGGGTGAGTAATCCTTTCTTATTAATTTTGAAAAACTCATTTGTGTGAAAAAACCTCTAAAGAAGCTCCTACTTTTTTCATTGGTCCTTGTAAACCTTTGATCCATCACACAACATGCACATAGATTCTCTGATATACTCCTCTGTGATTGAGATCTTAAATCCTCTCATCTCTACCACTCTCTTATTCCATCTGGCAATAAAATCCTTCACTACACTCACATCATGCTCAGTTATCCTCAACATAAATTTAATAAGCCCACCCCATTAGATATTCTTCCATAATTTCTTATTGCCTTGGAAATTGGAATAGGAGGTTGGTTCTAAATGATCCCTACCACCCACCATTACCATAGTGCCTATCATACTGAGTATGTAGTTTGGTAGGTTCTAGAAGTGTTTTAATTTAATGGTTTGGAAAATTCTTGATAGGCATGCTTCTTCCCACCTTGTATAACAAATTTGCCTCACATTTGTATAATATGAAATAGGGAAGAAACATGAATATAAGGTCTAGATGGTGATTATAACTTGTTAATTTCTTGTAAACTCAAGGGAGGGAAGGTGATAATTTGATTATTTATATTGGAGGTTAACATTTTATGTTGTAGAGTCATATTTTGAAATGAAATAGATTTGATTATGTTGGTTGAGGTATGAAATGATTCATTTTGTGTTTTAAGATGGTTAAAATTGAGTTATGAGGAAATCTTCAATTTTTTCTTGATTGAAGGCCTATTCTAAATTATAAAGAGAGAAAAACTTAAATTTTTATTGAAGAGGGGACTTAAGGATTATAACAAAGAGTTTGAATATATTTTCATCATTCATGTTATGGTATAATATATGCACTAAATATTTCCATATTTTGATGAAATAGTGGGCATATTCATTAGGAAGTTACTTAACATTAATTAAGTTGATAAGGTTATTCTCAATAAGATAAATATGTTATAATTACTTAACTTAATCATTGAATAAATCCTCTACTTGTGTAATTAAATGTCTAGGATGTGGGTTGTGTGAGATAAGAATCCAAGAGGGGAGTTAGTCAAGTGTTAATATGAAAAACCTTAATAAAAAACATAAATAAATCTAACACCTCAAGCCTAGACACTCAAGGAACAAGAGAATAATGCAAATAACAAACAATAAAAGATAAAACAAGTATTATTTACCTTCCTTATGAGAAAGAGTTTCATGTTGGCCTTGGAAGAATGTGCTCGATCATGTGCTCAAAGATTCTTTGATAATGGTACTCCTTGCATAATTTTTCCTTGTTACCTTGGAAATGTTTGGCTTGGCTTTGACAAGATGTAGCAATATATCAATAATTTTAAATTATAACATTACAAGAAATTTTTGTCTCTCAATAATTGGACATTATAACATTACACAAAAAACACTCTTTAGGACCTTGGCACTTCTATTTATTGGTATTCTATTTAACTCTAACCCAAGTACAACTAGGTTATATTTAATCATAGTTAAGTGTAGTTTAACCTTGGTTAAGTTGAGGGGATAAGTAATTAATATTTGGGATAGATATCCCATTTATTAATCATAACTCTCCATTTTTGAATTTAAGGCTTTAATGGAGATATTTTCAATTCCTTAACTTTGAGGATGATGACATCATCATGATCTCAATTTTATTAGAATTTCCTTTTTACAAAATTAATATTCATGAATTTCACATGGAAATTTCACTTAAGCATTTAATTTTATTTACTTTTTTAATTCATTTTTATTATCATTTTTATATTTTAATAATTGTTTAAGTGCCCCACTTAATGGGTCCAAAGGCAAATCTAGCAATTTACTAGGTCATAAATTGACTAGAGATGAATCCATGAGAGGTTATTGTTGAATATAGGATAAATACCCCAAATAGGATGGATAAACATGATTATGGGTTCTAGTGTCTAATTTGAATATGAAATTGTGACATTCAATGATTTGTAGGATTAATTTGTATTATTTGGTAGAAATTAATCTAAAGTCTGATTGGAACATAGTTGTGGCCAAATTAGGGTGTTTACGATTTGCCCCTATTTTGAAAGGCATTTCAAGACATAAGCATAGTAATGTCTTCTCAAAGAATGATAAAGTTATTAATGCCTTGTTCAATGCCCCAAAAGGTGATGGATGAGCCTTGGATGCCCCCTTAAGGGATCAAGTAGTAAATAAAGTTAATGAAAATTCCCTCAAAAAGAAGGAAATAATGTGATGGATAGGTAATGGGGTAGAAGTACTAATTTAACCAAAGGTGGTTATAATTAGTGGCATAATAAGGTACCCCAATAAGGTAGATGAGTGAAAATAATTATTTTCCTAAAGGTGATTATAATCATCAACATAGTGAGGTGCCCCAATAGGGTAGGTGGAAGTGAAAATGATTTGCCTAAAGGATGTTATAATCATTAGCATAGTGAAAATGACCTGGTAGGCTAGATGGGAGTATGATACAATTTGTCTTTGCCCCAGTAGGGTAGATTAGGAAAGGGGGCATATGTATGGAATTCATACTCATGGAGTAACAATAAGCTAACATAGAGTATAGGTATGAATTTAGGATACCTACTAATATGGATATATACATCATAACTATTTGTGATTACTATTCAATTATGATTTAATTACTCTACATTTGGTTAGTGTTTGGGTAGGTCTGGGATTTTCTAGGTGTGAACAAGGAGATGTACTTCCCATTGCATTGCTGAATAGATCCTTTAGCCTAATTTTTATTGTAGCTTATGATATTATGTATTATAGTTATATAAAACTATAATAACAATGTGTATCTTAAGCATGTAAAACTTGGTTTAATACAAATCACTTAGGAATAAGATATGATCAATCAAATCAAAAGTGAATATAATTAATTAAACTAAGTCTAGGAACATACACGAATTCAAAACTCAAGTGCAAGATGTGGGTAATCAAGACTCAAGTGTAAATATAGTGTAAGAATCTTATGACAACTAAGAAACAAAAAGGAAAAAAAAAAAAAACAAAAAACAACCAAAACAAAACACTAATAAACAAACAAACAAATAATCAAAAAACAAAAGATCAATAAAAAAACACACAACAAAATGCCAATAAAAAATAAATAAACAAGGAAAGAGAAAATAAGACTAACATAAATTAAAAAAAATCTAAACAAACAAAAAATAAAATAAAAAAGAGAACAAACAAAAATAGGTAAACAAATAAATAAGCAAACAAACAAGGCCATAAAAAAATAAAACAAAATAAATAAATAATCTAAAGCAAAGAAAATTACAATAAATAAACTATTCTAAACACAAAAAGGTAATATAAAAACAATGGTTAATCACATTGTTAGAATTAAAAAAATACAAATTTTCATGCATGTGTAATAGAGGTGTTACTCTTGATGACATGGTGACCCCTAGGCTAGGTAACAACAACACAAGAAAAACAACATAAGAATGAATGTCACAAAGTTTGACTTAGGCTATAGGGAACAAAAAAACAAATAAGCTAAAAAACATTGCACTTAGTTATAGGATACAATGAAATAAACAAATAAAAATGGGGGGAATAAAAAAAAAAGGGGGTAGCTGAGCTAACTCCATATGCAGTAGGCAAGTGGGCACTACGTACATAGTCCTATGGACACTAGGTTCAACGTGAACTTTAGGCCAAATGTATTTCTCCTATGATATGGGATAGAAGAAAATTTAAGATTTAGAAAACATGATTAACTTTTATAAAAAAATAGGAATGGTCTCACAAAATAACAAATACATAAGAAAAGAAGGGGATGATGTTTATAATCATGAAAGCATCAACACAAACAAATAATGTAAGTGCAAGAGTATGGTTTTGGATAAAACCACACTAAAAGTCAAGAGATGAGTATCCAATAATGAAATGAATTGGTAATTCATAGTTTTTACTACATCTATGGCTTGGAATGAGAATGATTTCACAAAATGGTGAGAGCATAAAAGTTATATGAATTGAAAAAATGGTAAAAGCATAAGGATAAGGCCAATAAGGATGGGGAAACTAAAGGATAAGTGGTTACTTTTAAAATATCTAGGATTCCTAGAATCCTCAAGGCAAATAAGTGATCAAAATATAAAAGAATTCTAAGGTGATGGTGAAGGGATGCTTATAAAATGGTGAGAGCATTCAAACTTAAAATTCTTTCAAGATAAAAAAGTGCATAAAAGGGGGTGACTAAGATGAATCAATGCGAATTGAGTGTTACCTACATATTCCCTAATGAGACCTCAAGTCACTTTAGTTTTAATTTATAGTGGAGAGTGTGATTAGGTAACAACAAGTTTGCCAATTAGGCAAATGGAAAATTACATAACAATGATACGATAATGTAGATAAAAATGGGCTTGTTCCTAATTTGTCCAAAGGGTGTTAAAATGAGGAAACAAGGACATCTGTTAGTCGTACTAATTTTTTGAAAGGGGGTTATAGTTAGTAGCACTAGTAATTATATAGAATATGATAATAATGAAGAATGCAATTGCCAAATCACTATCATACTATCCTAAGATATTGTCTCATTTTGAAAAATATGTACTCAACAAACTGCCATACTAAAATAACCACTAAAATTTTGTCCAAATCCAATTTGTAAAGGTGTTAAAAGTATCCATGGATTAGAACTAAGGTAAAAAGGGGTGGGAAATGGAGGGGAAAACAACTTTGGCCAATAGGGAAGGTATGAAAGGAATAATATATGGTATGGTATAAGGAAGGGGATACTATGGTATGATGTAAATGATCCTCATATACAATACCTCAAGTCCCTTAAGAGAAATAACACTTGATATGTATTATGTTTATGGAATCATCAAGTTTATCTCCTTCCATCGTATTTGACTTGTAAGCTCTAGATCCATAAGTAAAAATGATGACATAAGGGCCTATCCAATTAGGATTAAACTTGCCTTTCTTATTTTTCTCAACCATGGTGTTCTTCTAGTTTTATTTGAGAATGAGATCACCAAGCTTGAATTATCTATGATTGATATGCCTATTATACTGACCACATAACTAGTTCTGATATGATTGAAGGCTATTTATAATAGCCATGCATTTTTCATCTAGTAACTCTGGATCTTAAATATGAATTATCCTATAATCCTCATAATTAAGGATGTGGTTAAATAAGATATGCAGAGAATGTAACTAGTCCTTGATGGGAAGAATGGCTTCAATACCATAGATAAGGGAATATGGTATGGATCTTGTTGGAGTATGGTAAGCCTAGAGGGCATGGAATATCTATAGGTGTTGATCATTACCAGCATCATTGATAATATTCTTAAGAATATTGATGATGGTCTTGTTAGATATCTCTACTTAGCCATTACCTTGTGGGTAATATACAATGTGATTTTTTGGGGTAATTTTAAACTTAGCACAGAGTGCCTTAACATCTTTGTTATTAAACAATCCACCATTATAAAATATAATGTCAGATAGGATACCATATCAAAAAATGAGATGTTTGAAGATAAATTTGGAAATTTATTTTCATATTATGTATGTGAGGGGTATAGTTCCAACCCACTTAGTGAAGTACTCAGTGGTGGTAAGGATATGCTTATGGATATCTAAGGAGGTAGGGTTATTATTTTATATGAGATCAAGTACCCACATTAAAAATGACCATGGTGTAGTCATTGCTTTGAGTGTTTTTGCTGAAGCATGGATTAAATTTACATGTCTCTAACATTATTTACACTTTTCACTTAAGCAACTACATTTAATTTTATTGTAGATAGATAATAACCAATATATAGGATCTTTTTGGCAAGGACAACCCCATTGGTGTGAGTCCCACAAACTCCTTTGTGAACTTCCCTCAATGCCTATGTGGATTTTGTCAAATTCTAATAATGAAGAAAATTTTCATCAAAGCTTCTATAGTAAAGGGTTAGGCTGAGTAGGGTATATTATGAGGATTCATGTGTGAAATATTTTTGTTGCTTACATGAAAGGTCTTATAGAAGGAATTGGTCATGGAGGTAATTATATAAGTCATAATACCAAATAGAATTGGGACCAACAATATCATATATCATTTCAATGGTCATAGGTTCATGAGCAGGTGCTAGAAGATGTTCAACAAGGAACTAATAGTCTCTTTCCTTGTTTGTGCTATGGATCAAAGAACCAATAGTAGCCATGGCATCTATTATGTTTTTATTGGCTTGAGGTATGTGTTCAAATTAAATGTGAGTAATCTATTGTTTGAGAATGTCCATGATGGATTTGTATGGTATTAGCTTATCATCTTTGGTTTGGAACTAGTCTGTAACCTAATTAATAATAAGCTATGAATCTCTATGAAATAGTAAATGTTGAATGTTACATTATACTACTAGATGATGCCCATGTAATAAGTGCTTTATATTCAACCATGTTATTGGTATAATAAAATATGATATGAAAAGATTTGGGAATGATATCCTCCTATGGTGTAATAAATAACAATTTTATTCCTAATCCATGAGATGTGAATGATCCACCAAAATTCAAATTCTAATGCTACTTTTAAAGAGGTGTTTATATGATAGTTATGATGTACTCATCTAAGAATGCAAAGTTAAATGGCCAAGTATCTAAAATGGCAAAATCAAAATGTTGATCTAAAATTACATGTCCTTTAATGGCCTTTTAATTGGCATATTCAATATCAAACTCACTTAGAAGCATGATTCCCTTAGCCATACAACAATGTAAAGTTGTCTTTGATAGTAGATACTTGAGTGGATCTAATTTGGTAATGAATATGGTCTTGTTGTTAAGCATGTAATGACATAACTTCTAGTATACAAAAACCTTATCAAAATAAGATTTTTCATTTGACATATAATTATGTTCATACACTACCAAGGTATAACTTATATAATACACTGCATGTTACTTCCCATGTTCATCATGTTGGATAAAAGTTCCTCCAGGGCATTTAGAGTGGTAGATAGGTAAAGTAGGAATGGCATCCCTGACATTGGGGGTAATAAAATAGGTGGATTGGACAAGTATTCCTATAGGTGATCAAATGATTTATTACATTTTACATCTCAAATAAATGTAATACCTTTCTTCAATAAATGAGTGAAAGGATGGAATTTATCAGCCAATTGTGAAATGAATCATCTAATAGACTAGATTTTTCCCTATAAACTATGAAGCTACTTCAAAGTGGAAGGTGGTGGCATCTCCATAATAGATTGAACCTTAGTAGGATAAAATTTAATGTCTCGATGAAAGATAATAAAGAATAATATTTTTCCTAAAGTAACACTAAATATTCACTTCTTGGGATTAAGTCAAACCTTGTATTCATGAAGCCTTTTAAATATCCTTCATAGTAAGGCTAGATGATATGCATGAGTTTTAGATTTTCCTAGTATGTTGTCGATAATATCATGCATCACATCATGGAATATAACATCATATCCCTTTGGTATGTTGTCCCAACATTATTGAGGCTGAATGAGATGACCTAATAGTAAAACCTTCCCTAAGGAGTGGTGAACATTGTTTTATATTGGTACTCTGGTACAATCCTAGTCTAGTTATATCTTGAAAGTCCATCTATGATGGAAAACATTTAATACCTGACTATGGAGTCAACTATCATGTCAAAATTTGGTAGAGGAAAGTCATCCTTTGGGTAGACCTTGTTGATGTCTATGAAACTATTGTAGATTTTGATACCTTTTAACTTTTTAATGATAGGCATGATGTTATAGATCCACTTTAAATAGTCAATCAAACTAATGCATCTCACTTCTAAGAGTTTTTATAACTCTTTCTTGAATAACATAGCAATGCGAGTATGCATCTTACATAGTTTCTACTTAATGGGTTTGGCATAAGGATGTACAACTAAGGTGGGGTACAAACCTGTCATGTCTAAATAGGCCCATGCAAATATGTCAACAAACTCCCTCAGAAGGGCTGTAGAGACTTCAAATTCCTCCTCAGTGAGAGATACACCTAATTTGATCCACTTTGGGTCCTCTGGTGTCCCAATATTAAATTATATAGTATCTTATACTAGGAGAGTCAATCCATCTTCTAGAATAGTTGGAAAAGATGTAAATTGGCCAGTGATGGCAAAGTCTTCTTGTCAGACTAGTTCTTCAAGTTCTCCCAAACAAGATGAATCTAAATCTCCTTGTAGTGGCAAAGGTCATGTAAGAAACACTATAGGACATTTTTGACCAATTTTATCAAAGGCATGTTGCTCCTTTTTACTAAGTTTAGACCCAAAAATAATTTCATTGTTGATGGTTTCTTGAGATTCATGAAAAGAAGGGTGAACATACTCATCTAGTGATGCCTAAAATATGTCTTCACCAAAAGACTAGCCTTTTTATTTACTTTTACCCTAGTCCAAAAGTGCCTCAAAGGGGTTTTCACTTTAGGACCTTAATGTTTTGTTATTTTTTTTTGTTAAGGGTGTTTTCCCACTTTATGAAATATGCAATAAGATCCAATTTAATAGAGAACCCTTGTTTATGGTCTCCCAAAGGAACATTATCTATCAAGCCCAAAAAATCACAAAATGCCTCATCATTATAAAACTCATCTAAAGTTACTATGGATTATTGTTGGTCTTAGTCTATGAGTTAAGGATGATAAATTGTAAGTGGGGAATGTTGGATTACTAGTGTGATGGTACAGATGATATATGAGTCAAATAAGTTGGTATTGGCTAGGTCTTTATATATACTATGATCAACCTATACTTTGTTGTCAACATCATCATCATTATTCATTGGTATATGAACACAATTAAGATACATGGGGTCACCCATAGATGGTTTAAATCCAAGACCATGAGAATTTTTTATTTGGTCATAAAAATGGTCTTAATAATACCCTGCTAATTTGCCCCTAGTCCTCTATCTTCATAAGCTTGGTTATCCATGATCTTGTGAGGAATGGGATACTTTTTAATTTGGTAGTAATCAACTAATTTGTCATTATATGACCAAGAATCATCATTTGTAAGCAAGTCCTATTCTTATCTAGTGGCCAATATGAAAATAATAGGTGTTGGTATGTGAAGCTTTCCTATTCCCTTTTATCACCATTCCATATAAATTGGCTTAGCCTTGGGCCTTCCATAAAAATTGGGGTTTTATGGAAGGTTGGATATATGGAATGTATCATGGGTAAAATAATCTCCTAGAACATTTTTTGAAATGGTAAAAAGATTAGAAATTTCAATAGGAGGCATATGTGAAGTTGAGGAAAGGCTATCAGGGTCTATGCAATTGGTATTTAGAAATTAAAAAAGTATCTATTTGTATTTTTCATTCTTTGTTATTGGGTATAGAACAAAATAGTAATTGAAACTTTCATATTTATCCTTCAAAAGATTACATTGTTCATATGGCTTTAAATCTCCATGGATAGTTACCTCCACCCCAGAGTGAGGAAACTTGATACAATGGTGTAAGGTTGAAGGTATTACATGGATTTCATGTATCCATGGTATACCAAAAAGTATTTTTCATGATAAATATAGGTATATCACATGTAAAAGTGTATTATGGGTCAAATTCCCAATGATAATTGACAAACTAATGGTTCCTTATGATTCTCACTCTTAATTGTCATAGGCCTTGATAGTAATAGTCTTTGACTAAAGGTCAATTACTGTATATCCCAAATGTTTTTACCAAATATTTCATCTTAGAAGTTGGTTTTCAAGCCTCTTAAATTTTTTTGAAACATGGGAACACTTATAGGTATGTGGGTGTACCTATGGTGGAAGTGAGCCTCTAGATTTAAGGGTTATCTCCCTGAATATATCTTGAATCACTTTCACCTATGCTAACTATTTGATTGTGGGAGGGAAGGGATAAAATTTAAATGAAATAAAACTATTATAAAAGGGTGATTCACCAAGATGTCTTCCACATGACCATTGTAATTATTTCACAAAGAAATAATGCCTACAACACTAGCCTAAGAGTCCTAGATTGCACTAGCATTAGTGTTTCAATATGAAGGTGAGATGAATGAATACTATCTAGGGTAACTAAGACCATAGATAAATTGAATTTATTAAGGCTAATTATACACTTAATATAGATTCATACACTTAACTACACTTCATATGACCTACTAGGTTGAAATCACTTGTGTCAAACAAGGAGGGACTAAGAGAAAGCAAGGATAGACTGATATCACTTAGCTATTAACTATACAACTCTTTACACACTTTAAAATGATGAGATATGAATACAAAATAGATTGAATTTATTTTTCTAAGGTAAAGTGTAATGTCAAAACCAACAGGGCTTTGCCATACATGGTGTGGTATTAGATTAAAAAGGCCAAAATGGTAGCTACTTATAGAACTAGAGAAGGAGGAGAATAGAATGCACTAAAGAAGTAAATGGTCACAATGCCACATGTCAAGGAATGATAACTAGTTACATTTTATGGTAGTGAAGTGTGAAATAGACCATGAATTTTTCATAAGAAATTTTTTTGTATAAACCATGACAAACTCTCCAAAATGGTAAAAAGACTCTTCAGCAAGCCTTTGTGAAACTACCTTCACTATGGATCATCTCTCAAGAATTTGAAACTAAATTAAGAGAGTTGAAACATATTATATGACAGTCATAAATGTTTTCCTAGCTACTATCTATCTTTTAGACACTTGTATTTACCATTTGTCTCCTAGACTTCCTTCTTCACATTTGGCAGTCACTGTTCATCTTGGATCTTGACTAAGTTTTCATGAAAGCATATGAATTTGAAGGGATTGCTTCTTTACAAAATCCTTTGATCCTACATGATACTTATGTGGCATTTCCTTTTCATTTCACTCATTCCATTTTAAAATATTCCTATCATTCTTTATACACATAACCTCATCTTATCTATCTAAAATCTTGTCAAAATTTCTCTGTCGATCTCCTCTAAAGTCTATTTGATTTGAATCTTGATGTTGGTCATTGATATATGACCAAGACACCCAAGATTATGACATTTGGTAGCATTACATGCTTTTTCAAGATCCTTTGACCCTTTGACTCAATGTTGACCATTGGATATTATCTACATGACTTAGCACGTGCCATTGATCTTAGCTTAATTGAATGACATTTCACCACTTGAAATCTCTACATTTGATATTAGGATATTTTGACTCTTTGAATCAATGTGCATCATTGGATCTTGTTTACATTAGCAAATGTGCACCATCAAATCTACCATACCTACTAACATCACCTTCATCTATGCATCATTAGATTTATTTTGAACACTCAAGATATTGCCACTTATCAACCCTATTTTAAACATAAGGACCATTTTAATCCAAATGATAATTTCATGAGGATTGAACTTGATGTCCCCATGCACGTCTATCTCTACTAGTCCAACTTCAAAATCTTATATCTTGAGATAGCAAGCTCATCAAGACATGAAATTTGTAGAAGATAATCTTGTCACCAAAATAATCATGTCCATGTAGTATTTTTTGCTTGAAATTTTTTTTAAGCACACTTTTCAAATGCATAATAAAAATGATATGTTCATTCTTGTGTGACATGCCATGATGGTATGATCCCCTATATGACTCCAAATGACATAAGACTAAACTAGATCATGGCCAAAGTTAGAATGTTAATACTTGACATTAAATAGACCACAACATAACCTATGACACTATGTTCAATCCCCATATCAAGTTTTGACTATGGGGGGTCGACCCATTTTGACTGTGGTCAAAATGGACAACATTCTTGATGATTTCCCAAGGATGGTATGATTTTTAGTCCAAGATCAATTGCCTAATCCTATATATTGGGCTATAGAGTCATTTATATATAGGTTTGACACATAAATTAACTTAAAACAACACACCAAACAATAGATAAACAAGAACAAGAAATAAAGTAGAAACACACATGTGTTCAACTAAAACACCTAAGGAACACAACACACACAACTAAAACAAAACACATACCTAATATACTATTTAAAAAAATGACCTTTACTCCTCAATAAGATGGTTTAAAATGTATCCCATTCATAGGGATAGGCATATATTCTCCATTCATCCTTGCTAATTGGAAATAATTGCTTTACTTTCACTTGATGATGATATATGGTCTACTCCATAGGGTGTCAAATTTGGTATGCCTCCCTAGTTTCACTCTATAATCATCCCACTTCAATACTATGTCACCTTATTAAAATGGTATTGGAGTTGCCTTCTTGTCTAAAAACCTCTTCATTAATACTTATTAATTCTCCATAGATTGATGAGCATTATCTCTAATCTCTTATAGATCCATTAATTTTGTCAATCTCACCTCCATTAGAGTGTTTTCAAGCAACTCTAATCAATGTGCCAACTCTAAAGTAGGAAATTATTGAGAGATATACAACCTAGCCTCTCTTCCATAGACAAGAAAAAAAGGATAATTCCCTATTCATCTCTTAGGAGTTATCCTATTAGCCCATAAGTCTATATTTAATTTAGTGTGTCCATGCCTCTAGTTATTCTCCAAGGTTCTCTTGATGATTCTGATTAGATTTTTGTTAGTATATTTAGCCAATCCATTACCTTGAGGGTAATAGTTAGATGAAGTACTCAAGAATATGCTAATACTATTTACCTAATCAACTATCTTAGCACCCATAAAAGTAAGAGCATTGTCTAAAATAATAGTATAAGGAGTGCCATACCTTATTATGATCTCTCATAGATCTCTAAGATAACATTCTCATTAGCTTCCTTCAATGCTATTACCTCAACCCACCTTGTAAAATAGTTAGTTGTTGTGAGTATCCATTTATGATTAGTACTTGATGAGGGGTTTATCATGCCATTGAAATCAAGACCCTATTGTATGAAAGGTTGATCCAATTGGATAGGCTTCAAAGGAAGAGATGCAAACTTTTATTTTCCCATAAATAAAGCACATTGTACACACCTTCTCACCTAAGCATGGTAGTCCTTGAAGAGGCTAGGCCAATAATATCTTGCCCTTATGATCGTGGTGGTTTTGTTTCTTGGGGAGAAATGACCTCTTATTATTCCATCATGGAACTTCTCAAGCAACACTCCAAATTGGTCATTGCCAATGCACCTCAACAATACTCCATTAGTATCTCTTATAAAAATCACACCATCTAAAAGGTAAAAGGGAATAGCTTGAAATATAAAATATCTCCTTTTAAATCTACTCATATCATTAAGATACTCACCACTTTGAATAAATATGATCACATATTGTGTCCAAATTTGTATATGCAAGGAACCAGCTAGTTGGGGGCAAGCATGAATGATTAAAACCTCTTCTTTTGGCTCATGAATATATGAATCTATATGTTCAAAAAGGCCCTTACCTCTTATCAACTTTGTTAATTTGATATCAATATCATATTCATTACCTTAGTGATCCACTCTACCCTCTTATCACTAAGGTCTTTGCTCAAAAGAAACTCCTTGGTACTAGGATGAGAGACCATGACATGAATTTTATTGTTTGAAACCATATGCCTAAACTTATTTATTACTTTTACAATAAAAATGAATTTCTTATTGATAAAGGTATACTTGATTTCATAATCTTCCAAAACTTAACTAAAGAAGGAAATTGGTTGCTCTACACCCTCATCATTCCTTTGCATTAACATAGCTAAAATAGTTTCAAGGTTAAAAAATGAATACCACATGAAGTATTTATCAAAAATAGGATTTATAAGAGTAGGATATTGTGTAATTACTTTCTTAATGGATTCAAAAATATTCTTACCTTCCTTAGTCCAAGAAAAGACTTGATTCTTTTTTAGTATGGTTGTGATAGGTTTCACCAAAGATGTAAAACTAGGTATGAATCTCCTTAAAAAATTAATCTTACCTAAGAATCTTTGGAGACATTTCTTATGCAAGGGAAATGATAGGCCTAAAATATCCTCTATCCTTTTATAATAAATATCCAAACCATCTTTGGAAATAATGTGTTCTAAGAGCTTACCTTCATGGATAGTAAAGATGCATTTTTTGGATTAAGAGATACTCCATACTGCCTACATATTTCAAACACTTGTATCGAGTGTTGCATATGTTCATTATAATCTTTAGAAAACAATGTTATATCATATATATAAACTAACAACATCTCATTGATGAAACCTTTGAAGGCCATGTCCATTTCTCTTTGAAAGGTAACACCAACATTTGACAAACCAAATGGAATATTTATATAAGTCAAAGTCCCCCATTTGGTAGTGAATGCATTTTTAAATTGATCATCCTCATTCATAATAATATAATTATAACTTGAACATCCATCTAATAGAGAAAAAAATTGAGATCTTAAAATAACTTGAAAAATTTGATCCATTGAAGGAAGAGGATAATGATCTTTGAGTGATACTCTATTAAGATCTCTAAATTCAACACAAAGTCTTATATTCTCATTATTTTTTTTAATAGGAAGAAGGTTAGTTACCCATGTTGAATTCTTGATAGGTAAGACTATTTCATATTCAAGGATTTTGGTAAGCTCTAACCTCATGAGTTGCTCAACCTTGGGATTTATGTGTCTTCATTTCTGTCTAACTGGTTTAACTCTAGGTTCCAATTCAATAATATGGTGTGATAGGATAGGATAAAATAATTTGAGGTCCTTATATTTCAAATAAAATATATCATTAAACTCTTTACATAACTTAATGAATTCTTGCTTATCTAATGTAGAACATACCTTGCCTAGTTTGAGAAGTTTAACTTTGAAGATCAAGACTCTTTCATAGTTATCCTCTTTTTTAGATAGACTCAATTTTTCATTATTATTTTGATCATTCTCAATTAAAATACTTTCTAAGGTCACAAAAACCTTAGGTATATTATTTTTCCTTAGATGCACAACCTAATCACCAAATTATTTTTGGAGTCTCCTTTGATTCTTTAAAGAAAACTCAGCCTCATTTTGCAAGAAACATGCAATGTGTTTATCACTATCAAACACTTGACAAGACACTTAATTATTATGTACAAAAGTTTTATAATTATCTTAATGTGATATTGATTTCCATTATCTTTTATGGTAGTTGGTGTATCAAATTGTGCTCCTATGTCAACTAGTCTATTCGCATGATTATTTTGCTCCCTTGGAACTAATTATATGTTGAATGAAATGAAGTATTCAAGAAAATACCATACCTTATGATTATATTAATTAATAAAAGGTTTATTATCATCAAAAATATTCCTAAATTTATGAACAACTAATTCACTATCTCTATATACTTTTAAGTTCTTGATTCGCTTTCTTCTCACCCATTGAAGGCCATGAATTAAACCTTTATACTTAGCCACATTACAAGTACAACTAAAATGGAATCTATATAGAGCATAGTATTGATGTTTAGATGGTGAGACCAAAATAACACTACATCCTACACCAATTCTACTTCTTGAACTATCAAAAAACATCTTCCACATCTCATCATATTCACCTTCTTTGGAAAGTAGAGGTGTTGGTATTCCTTTTTCATGTATACAATATACTCCTAGATCATTTTAATCCATAAATGTGTAAGGATCATGATCATAAGTATTAGTACCATATTCATCAAGAAAAAAATTATAAATTCCTTTGATCTTGGAAGAAGTACCATAATATACAATAGAATCCTTCTCTTGATGAACAACACAATTCAAATTAGAACTTATCTCAATGTAGTGCTTAATATGAAACCTTGCATGAGGATGAGTCCTTATGGTCACATTAGTTCCATTTATTGTTTTAAATGATAATAAATACCAATAAAATTAGACATAGACACCTATATTCAATGTAAAATACCTTGATAAGTAGATTGCAAAGTGAGCTAGGAGGTTAACAATAACTATATCTTGAAGGATAGGAAAACTAGGATAGTCATGTAAGAAAACCTTCAAGTTTTTTTTATCAATCCTATCATCTTGGTAGGTGTACCATATATTTTGAGAACTAATTTTCTATGAGGCTCATAATTTATACCCAATTTATCAACTACTACTTTTTGTATGACTGAAGTAGAAGCTCCACTATCAACTATGTAGTTATGGACCAGTTTGTTGCCCATTATGAGAGTGAGATAGAATGGTGGAGGTTTCTTATCCCTAGTAGATATTTAAATAATAATGTTAGGATAATTTTTAAAATCAACATGACCATGAATTTTATTTGAAGGAGGGACACTAGTAGGGATAGTAGATAACTATTTTTGTAGGAGCTCTTTTTAACCAAATATATGAAGAACATCCCCAAGGGAAATGGAAATTTTAGTAATCTTTAATGAATCTAAAATGTTTAAGAAATCAATACCTACTTTCCCTTGGATTATTGGAGGAAAAAACATGATTGGAACCTAAGGATTTGAAATGCCTTGAACCATCCTTCTAATATTCTGATTTAGAAGATGTGTAGAGTTATTTAAGGTTGCCACACCTACATCCATACTTTGTTACTTTGTATGAGGATTGAGTGAGATTATAGGCACATTACCATCACCAAATAAATAATTTCTATTATTTATAGTGTTTCATACAATATAAGTTCCTTTATAAAGCATAAAAGTGTCCTCAACTAGGAAGTTGGTGAAGATCTCTCCTTGAGGCTGTTTACCTTCACTTGTCTACATCATGACTTCATCCTCAATTGATAGGAGTAAAGTAACTCCTCCATGGGAAAAAATAGAATTATCTCCATATTAATTATCATCCATGAATTGGAATTATTTCCAATCTTCTCCTTGTACTAAATTATTATGCACCAGTACCATTTCTCTTGCATTGGTGGTAGAGTTAGGTTTGTATACATTAGAAGGCCTGTTGGGGTTAGGCTGCCATTGACCTTTTCCTCTCCAAAATTCATGGCCATGATATTATTTATAGGGGAAAGTATTATGATAGGGACTTTTTTACATATTATCTCTTCCAATATTAGCTTCCAACCATTGAATATATGCATCTTTATCTATATACTTGGTGTTAGCATTAGGAGTTTGAGCCACATCTAGACTATTATCAGAAATATGAGACAAAGGAGTCATAGACACCTTAGGAGGCAACCTTAAATATTTTATGAGAGAATTTTCAGCTTTGATAGTAAGTTCATATGCTTTAGGAAGAGTGGAACCACCCATGGATTGAAGCATGATAGAAATTTCAGTACCAATGGCTCTCAAGTAGGTAGGAAACACAAAACTAGGAGGTGGCCTCATAGGAGGAGGCAATATATTCCAAGTATTTTGAAACATATCATTTAATTCATGCATTATTTCTTTGGATCCCATTTTGATCACATTGATATAATGTATGAAAGAGGTATGGTCACTTTTATTTCCAAATCTTGAGCTAAGCAACACTCCAAACTCATCCCATGATGTGATGCATCCACCTTATAGAGTCTTATACCAATAAAGACATGGAAAGGAGTCCAATATAAATGTTCTCTTGAGTGATGCTATGGAATATATAAATTTTGGATACATCCCTAATGTGTTCATTATGTATAACATGACTTTCACCATTGAATATGGGTACACCTTTTGTGGAATTAGGAGGAATGGCATCATATGCTTGAAGATGAATTAAATTTTTAGTATTGAAGGTAGGGAAGGCATGAGGTCTAGCCATATCTTCTCAAAAATCTTAAAAATCCTCAATTTCTTCAACTTCTTCTTCTCTATCAAAATATTCTAGTTCTCTAAAGGGTAGATTAGTTTGAGTATATTGAACTTCAAGGGGAAGTTCAGGCTAAATAAGTGGATTAATGGGGTTGATCACTCTACTAGTGGATAGCCAAGTGAGAAACATGAATTATGAGAGAAATTTTATTAGAGGAAAATGATATTAAACTAGATTTTACCTTTATGGAGTCACCAAATTCTAAGTATCACACCAATTTATAATTGATGTTGTCAAGATCAACATTCACCTTGACAAGTTGTCTTGAAGATAATGGGTCTCATCGAGTGTGTTAAAAATATTTTAGCCAATTATTTCACCATATAAGAGGTTTTTAAAGCCTATTCCATATTTGGAAAACATGAGAACACTTATAGGCATGTGGGTGTACCTATGGTGGAAGTGAACCTCTAGATTTAAGGGATATCTCCCTAAATATAGCTTGAAGCACTTTCACCTATGATAATTATTTGCTTGTGGGGGGAAAGGGATAAAATTTACATGAAATAAAAATATTCTCAAAGGGTGATGTACCAATATGTATTCCACATGAAAATTTTACTTCATTCACAAAGAAACAATGCCTACGACACTAGCCTAAGAGTCCTAGAATACACTAGTATTAGTATTTCAATATGAAGGTGAGATGCATGAATACTATCCAAGGTAAGTAATACCATAGATTTATTGTAGATAATAAGTCTCATTATACACTTAAGAAAGATTCATATAGTTAACTACACTTCATATGACTTGATAGGCTAAAATCACTCACATTAAACATGGAAGGACTGAGAGAAACCAAGGATAGACTGATATCACTTAACTATTCAATGTACATCTATTCACACACTTTAACAAGATGATACATGAACTCAAAAAAATTAAATTTATTATTCTAAGTTAAAGTTTAATGTCAAAATCATTAGGGCTTCACCATATATGGTATGGTATTAGATTACAAAGGCCAAAATGGTAGCTACTTGTAGAACTAGAGAAGGAGGAGAATAAAATGCAATAAAGAAGCTCAAAGGTCATAATGCCACATGTCAAGGCATGAAAACTAGTTAAATTTTAGGGGAATGGAGTGTGACACAAACCATGAATGTATCCTAAGATAAATGTCTATATAAACCATGAAAAACTATATAAAATGGAGTAGAGCTCTTCAACTAGCCTTTATGAAATTGATTTCATCATGGATCATCTCTCAAGCATTTAAGACTAAATTATGAGAGTTTACACATATGATATGAGAGTCATAGACATTTTCCTAGATGATATCTATCTTATAGACACTTGTATTTACCATCTACAATCATTCATTTATATCTTGGACTTTGTTCTTCACATTTGGTGGTCATTATTCATCTTGAATCTTGACTGAGATTTCATGGTGGCATATGAGTCTGAAGGGCTTGCTTCACTACAAAATCCTTTGATCCAACATGCTACCTATGTGGTATTCCATTGACACATCACTCATTTAATTTTAAAATATGCCTGTCATCATTATTACATGTAACCTCATCTTGTCCATCTAAAATTTGGTTGAAATTGCTCTATTGATCTCCTCTAGAGTCTCTTTGATTTGACTTTCAACATCAACCATTGATATGTGACCTAGGCATCCAAGATTATAACATTTGGTAGTACTGCATGCTTTCTCAAGATCCTTTGACCCTTTGACTCAATGAACATTATTGGATATTATGTGTATGACTCAGTGCATGCCATTGATCTTAGCTTGATTGAATGATGTTTTACCACTTGATAGCTCTGCATTTGATCTTAGGATCCTTTGACTCTTTGAATCAACATGAACCATTGGATCTTATTTGCATGATCAAATGCACATCATTAGATCTTCCAAATCCACTGACATTGCCTTCACCCACATGTCATTAGATCTGATCTAAACACTTGAGATATTTCCACTTATCAACCATTTGTTAAAACTCAAGAGCATTTGAATCCAAATGGTCATTTCATGAGGCCTAAAATTAATGTCCCCATGAATTTCTATCTCTATTGGTCCAATTTTAAATTCTTATATCTTGAGATAGCAAGCTCATCAAGACATGAAATTTGTAGAAGATGATCTTGACACCAAAAGCATCATGTCCATGTAGTCTTTTTGGCTTGAAAAGTTTTCTAAGCACACTTGTAAAATGCATAAAAAAATAATATGTTCATTTCTATGTGACATACCATGATGGTCTAACCCCTTAGATGACTCCAAATGACATAAGACTAAACTAGATCATGACCAAAATTATAATGGAATTAAATGACATCAAATAGATCAAAACACACCCTATGATACTATGTTCTATCCCCATATCAAGTTTTGACTATAGGGGGTTGACCCATTTTGACTTGTGGTCAAAATGGTTAACACCAAATACTTTATTAACTTTAATGACACAATATTCAACCTTGATCCATTATCTATGAGGACATGTTTAAATTTATGTCACATTATAATAACTTCAATTTACATTGGGTAGATTTGAAGAGGGCCAAGGGATAACATATCACTTTGATCAAAGGTCAACTATTGGCCTAGGGATAGGTGTCTAACCAAATCTTGAAATTTGTTTAGCGTAATGTCATTGGGCACTTTGAATTGGCATAGGAGTTCAATAACAATATTCTTGTAGATGGTAGACATTAAAAAAATATAAAATAGATATTTGTGTGTATTTTAGAGTTATTCAATAATATCATATGTTTTTTCCTTAATAGTGGTAATTGGATTAGCCCTAGCTAGTATAGTGGGTTGGATTATCTCATTGGTAGGGGTTGTGGGTGTGGGATGGTGACTTTAGACCACCAAGTTGTGATTGTGCAATCCGGATTGAGTAAAGGACCATCATAACTAAAATATGTTGGAGATGGGATATAGAGGGTAATTATTTATTGCTAGTGTACTTGGATGTGGTGATGGGGAAATGAAGGCTTAATGACATTGGTAGGATGATGGACATTTTTAGGTAATATTCTTGGTCTAGTGGTATTTAGTCTAGGATTTATGGTAATGGTGAATACATGACCACCTAAAATACAACTTATAAATTTATAATAGTTGTGTGCAACTATGTGATAGGTTTATTGGTTATTGGGGTCATTCTAGCCTTGGTTTCATCCATTTTGTGGCTGATGTTGTTGTTGTTGTGGTTTTCATTATTGTTGTGGTCTTTATTTTTATTATTGTTCATTATTATTATTATGATTTGGAAAAGTATTTTGATAGATACCTAGGTTTTGATTGGAAGTAGATTTTCTATTATCCAACTAGATCTCTCTATTTTCCCACATATTCTCAATGAGGTGCTTTAGATGCACACAACAACATATAGAATGTCCATGAACATGATGGTATTCATATAAATCATGATATTTATACCAATATGGATAAGGTACTCCTTTTTTAAAGTGTTTTAGAATTGGAAAACTAATCATATTATCCATGGCTAATTTGAGAAACATTATTTAAATAGGCTACCAAAGGTCACTAAAGATTCCAGGAGTTGGTATTCTTCTTAGAGGAGGGGTTTATAAATGTGGTGGTTATAGAATTTGAGGAGCTAGCCTCAGTTGAGGTATAGACTACATTTGTTGGATAGGCTACATTTGTGGAGTAAGTTGCATTTGTGAGAGAGGCTAAGCAGATGGTGTTTGCACCATTTGAACATGATGTGACTCAGTGACTCCATTACCTATAACATTCATTGTGGTTGTATGACTTAGGTTTTTCATAATTATTATCCTGAGTGGGTGCAAATGCTTGTGTTTAGATTGGGCTAGGGCTCTGACTTAGGCTTTAATTTTGGTTTTGGTTCTAATTTTAATTTGAAGAAAATTACTTAATAATTCCTTTATTAATGAAATAGTTTTCAATATGTATACCTTTCCCAATTATCTATTTAAATGTGTGAGTACATCAAATATCCAAGTGATAATATATTTTATTATTCAAATTTTTGGTAAACAAAGATACTAATTATTTATCTAGTAGGTTATGGGTGAAGTGAGTAGCAAGCACTCTCCATCACTATAAGTAACTTATAAATTTCTCACCAAATTTATAATTGTCCTAACTCAAATCAACTAATGAATTATCATGATTGATATTATTGTAGAAATGTTGTAAAAAATTATCCAAAAGATCATCAAAGTCAGATATCAAGTTCTTTGGCAACTTAAGAAGCCACTCCAAAGCTTGTCCAACTAGACTTCAAGGAAAAATAAGAAGTGGGTAGATGTCACTATAGGACACTAGTTGGAAAGTGAAAATAAATAAATTAAATGCACCCTAAGGTATCCTTTACCCTTTTAATTTTCAAATTTTTGTGGATCATAACTAGGAGGAGATGGTATTTGGATATACTCCATGCTAAATAGATATGAGCACATGTCATCCAATTTGAAATTCTTAGTCTATTTTCCCATTTGAATGGTTGCAATTGCATCCTTCATCTATTATAACTATTGGGATAAGAAACTTGATGGCACAATTGGTTATGATTGTGTCTAGGTGATCAAAGGTGGATTACATTGACCAAGGTATATTGGGGGAATGGAGTATTATGGCATATTGGTTTGATGGACCAATTAACTAGGAATATGCATTTATACATTGAGATTAAGATGCTAATATTGCATGTGTTATTGGTAAATATTTTGGTTTGGATTTATAATATGGATTTTAGTCATAAGGAATTAGGATTGTGATGGAAGTATGTGGCCTTGTGAAAGGTACTATGCCTGCTAAGTTTGAGTAAGAACATACTATTGACTAGTCAAACTCAGTTATATAAATAGTACTTGATGTTAACTAAGGACCTATATTTGAATATGTGGCACATGTTGGGTAAAAGGTATTGACACCTAAAACTATATACAACTATATTTTTATCAAACTTCAGACTAATTCCTACCAACTATTGCAAATTAAGCCTAAGAATCACTAAACATTCCAAATTTACTTGTGCATCATTTATCAAAGCTTAGAATCATGTTAAGACATCCCTAATTGAGGTATCCTAATATATGAAATAATAAAATCTTATGAATTCATCCTTAATCACCTTGTATCATCACAACTATAAATTTGGCCTATGGACCTATTAATTGGGGCACTTAAACACTTAAATAAATCTTAAAAGAGCTAAACAGCTAATCATAATCAATTATCAAATTAAAAAAAGATTAAATTCCTAGTTAAATTATCCATTTGAAATTAATGAATATCTAAAAAAGGAAATTCAAAAATCAAAATATCCTATCCTTTCATCATTGCCTTTATGAGTTGTCAAGCTCTTTGAAAATATACTAAAATATTTAATTTGAGAGCCATGCCTAGTATCTATCAATCATAATTACTTGACAACTATTAAATTAACTGGGGTTAGTTGTAACTCACCTAGGTTTGTTTTGAACCCATTTGAAGCCTAAACTCAACACTAACTTAGCTTGAGTGAGAGTTAATTCATAAGGCTATAAATACAAGGCCATACCTCTTCATTTTTAAGCTTGGATATTGTAGATTTATTATGCAGGATTTGCTCCATAAGATTCATAAAAGGTTACCATGCCCAAATCTTATGCTAAGACACATCAAAGACATGGTTCAAATGATAGAAGAAGCCAAACAACCTTCTTTATCAAATACTTATTGATGCACAAGCCAAGTAATCCATTAAAAAAAACCATTTGGATCTACCAAGGGAGGTAAAAGATGTGTTTCTTTTATGTTTTTGTTGTGCTTTCATTTAGTTTTTATTACTAATCTCTCCCTAGTGTCTAGGATAGAGGTGTTAGGAATTTAGTGTTTTCATTTCATATGTTTTATGAGACTAACACAAGACTCCCCTCTATTCTAAATTCCTAATTCACATGTTGGCACACTTGGTGGGACTCATCCTCATGAAGTTTCTCTTAAAGATTTTAAGATCATTCTACTAATGATTTTCATGTAAAAATTTAAGCTTGATGACCAAAATAGGTGAAAATTGGAGGCCAAAAGATGTTTTTTCTAGAAATCATGAAATTAAATCATGGTTTTACTCTTTGAAATCATGATATTGTTGTAATATCACAACTCACACAATCATGGTTTTATCCTCTTTATCATGGTTTTGTGTCTAAATATCAAATTTTATGCTAACTATTTTTTTTATTATAGGGTAATTAGTGATATCATAATAGCATGACTCTTGAAGTCATGGTATTTTTTTAAAGTCATGATATTGCAATAACTTTAGTAATTTTGCCTAAAGTTTAGTGATTTTTCCTTTAAATGATAGCAGTTTGTGCTAACAATTTTATGCCAAGTTACAATATTGTTATTCTCATAGTAGCCATTTTTCCTTTATTTAAGTGTTTTTACACTTAGAGTAGTAATTTTACATTTAATGCTTTGTTTTCCCACAAGTTGTGGCGTTATGCTAACAGTCATGATTTCATAGAGATAGTTGTGATTTTGATCTATGTTTTATAGTTTTGTACTATGTGTAAACCAAAAATAAATATTTGGGAAGTGATTTATTCATCCATGAAGTGCTTGTAAGCACAAGAACTCCCTAATGTGTTTTGTATCACCCAAAGGCCACAAGGATATATTTAAAAATCTTTTGACTTGTAAATTTCACATTTTAAATTGGTGATTTGAAAATATTTTTGTTTAAATATTTTTCATTTTGTTTAAATCTTTCAATAAAAAATGCCAAGGGGCCAAAATTTTATAACATGCTTCATTTTAGTGCAATAAAATGAACTTTCACACTTAGTTACATACTCCTAAGAGCTATTTGTTTTATGCTTGTTTGTTAAAAGTTATTTATTTTTGAAAAATGATTGATGCATCTATGCTCTCCCCTATCCCCTTTAAGGAATTCAAGTCACCAAAATCACTCATTATTTGCCTCAATCATTTTAGTCTAAAATCATGAATGAAATTTGTTAAGACTCTCCCCAAATTTGTATGGTTTGGGTGATATAAAAATAACCCTAAAGTCTTTTCACTTATCTTTATTTTCATGCATTTTGGATTATGAGTGGGAGTTCATCACCTTCTCTTGAGTTATTTTGGGAAGCATTAACTTGAGAATTTATCTCTCAACATTGTTTCAACCCCACTCCATGGTGGGGTATATAAATTAAGATGGTGAATCATTGGTATGGTAGTTTGAGTGGTTAAACTACCTCCATTAGCAATTGATACTCTTAGAAGATATGATCAACTTGGACATTGCACTACACTAAGCAAGTGAAAAATGTAGTAGTTGTGAAAAAGATAAGACCTTTTCAAAACAATATGATTGACATAGATCCAATTGATGTGAACATCTATTGCATTACCCACACTTGATACCATATAAAAATGAGTGAAAATTGATAGTTTAGAACAACCCCACTTGACACAAACATATTATTGATGTAGGGTGAGTATCTTGAAGTTACATGTCATAGAAAAAACTCTTGATAGAAGAGGGGGCCCTAAAAATCTACTTTACATGTGATTTTAATTTTTGGATTAATAATTAAAATCTTCTCAAGAGAAAGTATATTAACAAAATTTGACAATCTTATGCAACCTTATCAGTTTTAGGATTTAGGACATTACACTTAGGTGTTTGTGTCATTTTATCCTTTCTTTCTTGGTTTTTGAGTTAAACTATCTATTTTGTTTTCTTGTTATACCACATCAAAATAAGTCTTGTTTATACATCACTCCTTTTTTCAAGGAGACGTTACATCACCCATTTGACATCATGCATATGCCTTAGTCTTTTTATCAGCCTTTGTGTGTATTTGTCATTTGATTGAAAAGGGTGTCATTATGCTACATAATTCATTTAAAACATTGTGCTTTGAAGTTTGGAAATAAACCATTGACCACATTTTTAGAGCATGATAACATCATTATGCTACTTGAATCATTTCAAAGAATTATTTTTCTTGTGTCCAAATTACATTTTGAAACCAAATCCATGTGTGCATTTGGGATCTTTACCTAGTGACATTAAACTATTCAATCTTGTCTAGCTTGTTGTTTGTTTAAAGAAGCCTAGTTTTCTACGTTGAATTCAAAATTAGTCTTCACAAGTTCAAATACAAACATTGATTGATTTATGCCTATGCCTTGTGTAATTTTAGCCTAGACATTGATCTTTCTCTTTTGGTTTGTGAAACTTAAGTTAATTCTTCATTTAATTTGAAAACTATTTTTTGTGCCTAGATTCAGGAGAAATAACCTCTCTTTCATATGCCTATTATTTCATGCCTTATGCCAATTGACCAAGTTCATGTTTAAATTTGAATGTCTAGTTTATGCCAAAGTGTTTCAATTTTTTTAGATTAAATATCTTACATTATTTTATTTAAAGTCTAGATTTTGTGCCTTTTATAAAAGACCTAGCGCATGCTTGTTTAGAGCCTAGATTTTATGCCTTCTTCAAAAGACCTAGAAATTTTTGTTTTATTAGATTAGATTTTTTTGAAACACTTTGTACCTAGAGTTTATCATTATGGTTTTTATTCATCCACTTGACCCTTTTGTGTAAGACATTTGACATTAGACTATTTTATACTAAGTTTTAGCATAGACCTTTTGGAGATACAACTCCACTTTTCGACCAAGTTAGACCAAGTTTGAACCATTTATCCTTTGAAAATTATTTTAATATTTTATAAAACTCTAGGCATTTTCATGAAACATTCATCATTTATTTGAATATGTCTCACTATACTTGTAGTGGAGCCATGTACAATCTATGATAAGATAATGTGGTCATACAAGATGTCTTTGTTCAAGACCCTTATGGCAATGACGTAGTTTTTAAGATGGATCCTTATCCTCCTTACAACACTTAATTTGAGGAACAAATCCAATATCCTTTAGCTCACTATTTGGTCAACATGCCTCCATACTCAAAATAGGACAAAGAATAAATAATGAAGTATCTATCTAGCGTACCTTTAGTTGTAGACCAAGCTCAACAAAAATTATATTATGTAACAATTATATTGACATATGATCCCTATTTATTTGATCATCACTTGATTTAAAACAAGGATGAATTTTTAATTAGAGATACAGAGGTAGGGGATAAGTTTCTAGTAGACTTCCCTCATGTAAATTTGCCTAGTCTAGTTAGAGTGCCTTTAAATATACCTTACAACCAAACTAATGAACATGCCTCTTCTAGAAATCCTCAACCTCTAGGTCAATGTCATATTAGGACCCATGTATGATTTTCATAGGAAATGTGCTCATGGAAGACCATTTTATACATATGCAGACATCATACTAGACCTATTTAAACTTAACATGCAATTTTAATAACATGACCATGTCAAATGCTCTGCTTATTGAGATAACTCCTTCAATAGGAGTCTTAATCAACTTGATAATCCAAAAAAATTTGGGTATATATCCATTCATGTAAATCACTTCAATTGGTAACATGTTTGATTCCCTAACTATTGAATGAGTATCTACTGCTTATATATAGATAAATGTACCAAACATAATGGATAACATGCAAGTGTCTTCCAATACAGGCCAAAGTGGTTTAACTACATAAACAACTAGTTGAAAGTAAGTTCCTTTAGTTAATGCCACCAATGGATTAAAAAAACATGGGGCAATAAATTATACATCCCAACCCCAACAAGCTACCTCTAATCCTCAACTAGTTTCTTCTTCAAGCACACAAAAATAAGAATTAAGTAGTCAAATGCCAACTAGTGCCTTGCCATAACAAAATGTGATGAATGTTAATCTACCAAAATAGGTGATGAATAATATTCCAAAACAAAAATCACAACCTAATATACCAATGTAATAGAGGAAAAACATTCTACCACCTCAATAAGGGCAACCAATGTTCCACCTCATTCGGTAGTGACAAGTATACCTCAATAGTCACAAACCAACATACATTTAGAATTATAAACATTTCCTAATCAATAAAATATGTCCATTGGTTAGTGATAAATGATAAATATCCAACAATCATCTACTTCAAAGCAAGTGTTCACACAACCAAGAGGTTATATTATTACACAAGTGCTAATTAGCCAATAATTGCCTTTCATTTTGAATGTGCCACAAATTCAAAGATAGGGCCTTGTCTCAAAATAAGTTCCCCTTATTCATCTAGGTTTGAATAGTTGATAAAAATTCCCTAATCAACCTTTGAAGCCACAATACTTCACCCCAAGCCATATCCTTCCATCTTAGCCACAATTACCCTAAAACTAGGCCTATATACCAAATCCAAACTAGAATATCACATCATAGTGGGTGTAATTTCAATAATCACATCCTAATCTATGAATGCATATTCCTAGTCAATTCCTTAACCAAGCCAATATTATAAAAAAAACCAAGCCTCCATTATACCCTAGTCAAAGTAATCCACTTTTGACCACCTAGCCTTCACCTTAAGCCAATGTTTCATCCAGTTTATTGGTGCAAGAACTACAATAAATGAAGGATGCAATTACTACCATCCAAGATGGGAAACAAACTAGGAAGTTTAAGTTTTATGGCATGTGTTATTACCTATTCAACATGGAGTATCTATATATATCATTTCCTCCAGGGTATAAACCACCAAAGCTCAACAAATATAAGGGTAAAGGAGACCCTAAGGCCCATTTAACCAAATTATTTATTGTTTTATAGCCAGTGGCTTATAATGACATATACCTCTACTTTTGTTTCCATAGAGTCTAACAAGACAAGCTTTGGAAAGGTTTTTGAAATTGTCAAAGAACTAAATATCTAATTTTTATGACCTTTCAGATAAGTTTGTGTAGCATTTCTCTTACAATCTTGAACATGAGATTTCATTGGTAGACTTGACTCAAGACAAATAGAAGGCTGGTAAAAGTTTTACGAGTTATCTACAATGATGGAGAGAACTTGCCACTCACTTCACCCATAGCTTACCAGATAAGTAATTAGCCACTATGTTTATCAAGAATTTGCACAATGAGATATCTTACCATCTGGAGCCATAATATGTACACACTTTTAATGAGATCATTGATAAAGGTTTTTTAATAAAAAATTCCTTATTAATAAAAGGATTATCAAGCTTACATTATTAAATCAAATCAGAACCAAAACTAAGGAAATGACTAAATTCAAAACCAAGTCCAAATCCAAGCAAAAGCATTGATACCAGCCCAAACCAATAATTATGAAAAATCCAATTAGTTTAACCAAAAAAAGAATGTTGTTGTCAATAGAGTAATCGAGTCATGACATGTCCAAATAATACAAACACCATCAACTCAACAAATTCTATAAATGCAAATTAATCCTCACTAATAACCTATTTAGCCAACATAGCCTTTGTAATAACCTAGACCAATTCAACAAATGAAGTAACCTTTTATTTTTTTAACCCCTCCTCTAAGGATAAATTTGCTTACTCATCAAGTCTTTAGTGACCTTGGAGAGCCCATTGAAGCCATATTTTGACAAGTTACCTACTACTTATCTGATTAGTTTGACAATTTTGAATCAGTATCCTAAGGGAATTCCTTATACATACCAGTATAGGGAGAACGAGTTTTGAATTATCGTTAGGTTAATGCACATAACCTACATTGTTGTTTGAAAATAAAACATCTCATTACAAATATGTTGGAAAATGGGGAGATAACATTAGATAATAGAGATTCCACATCCAATCAAAACTTGGGTATCTACAAAAACCCTTTTTCATAACATAATAACCAATAACAACAACAAAAAAGGCTAGAAAAATGTTAGTATCAACAACTAAGAGAACAATAATAGTATCAATAATAATAATAACATAAACCAAATGGAGAAAACTAAGGCTAGAATGATGTCAACAACCAATAGACTTACCACATAGTTGCACATGACTACAAAAAATTTGTAGGTGATCTTGTGGGAGGTCACATTTCCACCATTACCATCAATCCAAGACAAAGTATAAACCAAACAAGACCATTTCTAATCAATTCCAATCAACCAACGTATGCCAGTGATCCTTCCTTAACATGGGACTACATATAAGAATACCAACAAGTAGGGATTACTAATTTTAGACCTTATATCGATAACTCACCATTACCCTATGACCATATATAAGTGTACCAAAAATCAAGACTTATCTTATATGGTCCCCCTCTACCATCATTTGTTAGCAACAATAGTCCTATCTCTAATCCTAATTATGTAATCATAACTTAGTGGTCAAAGATTACCATCCCAGGCCCAAAACCATCTACCACTACACCCATCCAACCCACCATTTTAGATAAGAACAAGCCATTTACCATTTTGATGGAAAATATGTTCAATATTGTAGAACAACTTCAAAAGACACTTGCATAAATTTCCATTTTGGATTTGTTACATATGCCAATTATCCATAAGAACATCTTGATAGAGTTCCTTGGCCAATCCCAAGTTCTAAATGAAATAAGCCCAGACAAATTCCAAGGTTTATTTAAACATTTATCTCCAAGCCAAAAATTAACTTTCAACTAAAGTGATATGTCATCCCTTGGCCTTTTCATAATAATTCATTATGCATTTAAATTGTCATAATGCAACACATAACAAAGCATGTCCTCATATATAATGGATCATGCCTAAATATTTTGTCTCTAAAGCTCATCAATATTCTTAAATATACAAAAACCTATCTCCATCCATAAAATATAATAATTAAGGCCTATGATAATGAAGAGCAAGAATCACAAGGTGCCATCAGCTTGCTAGTTATCATTGAGCCTTTAACCCATGATACATTATGACATGTGTTAGACCTATAATTATCATATAATTTACTTTTGGGTAGGCCTTGGATACATGAAATTTAGGTAATCCCTTCAACATTTCATTAGTGTATCAAGTTCTCTCATTCTGGCATGGAGGTCACCATTCATGAAGAGTTTTAGCCATACAAACATTATAAGCATTTAGAGGTCAAGGATGAAAGCTATAGCTACCATTTTGGCCTATATCTAATTCTAAAAATGGACAAGGGGAAATAAATTCTAGTTGATTTTATAGAGGCTAATTACATTGACCCTAATAACCTTGATTCATCTTCCTATATGCCACCTTCTGAAGTGTCCAATCATTTTACTATCATAACCAATGACCAGGGAGAATTTTTAGCCCATGATACATTCCACATTGTCAAACTTCCACAGAACCCCAAGTCCTATATAAGACCTAAATCTAATCCATCTTGCATAGAATGGAAATGGAAGGGAAAAGACAAAATGCATAGTCTATCTCCTATCATTTTCACATCAACCATTGGCCAAGAATAGGACCTACTTGAAAATGATTAATCATGGTTATATAATGACAAACTAGTTGATTTCTACAAACATGCCATGTATCTCATTCGTAATAGGATCATGGAGAATCACACCTATCAAAGAAGAGGCCTTGGGATAAATTAATAGGGTACACTTGAGCCAATCTACATCACTCAAAATAAAAGAACCTATGGTCTCAAATTTAAACTTCTTAGGGGTGGCCCAATGTATCTTATTCATGTTCCAATGTCAATGACTAGTGATGATGATGTCGATAGTAAAATAGAGTCTTATCATAACCTTTATGATGATGTAGATAATACCAATCTATTTGACACCCATGCTATTTGTACCCTTATTTCACTTAACCAACATAATCTACTTATTCTATATCACCCTCAACTTATAGCTTAGGACCAATAAGAATCCATAGTGCATGTAGACAAGTTTGAGAATGGTAAGGCCTTTTTCAAATTTTTAGGCCCAAGAGAGAATTTTTCATTTGGAGACCATAAATAAGGGTTCTCAATCAAACTATATCTTTAAACCTATTTTGGAGAATGGGTGAACACCTTAGCCACAAATAAATAAATAAAACATTAAGGTCCTAAAGTGAAAACCTCTTTGAGGCACTTTTAGACCAGGGTAAAAGTAAAGAGAAAGGCTAGTCTTCTTGTGAAAACCTATTTTACACATCGTTAGACAAGGGAATTCAACTTTCCTCTAATGAAACATAGGAGACCACCAAAAATTAACTTGATTATGGGTCTGAGTTAATTTCTAAAGAACAACATGCATTCAACCAAATCATTCAAGATTTTCCAATAGTGTTTATCACATGGCCATACTTACCATTAGGAGATTCTAATTCATCTTGCTTAGGGGATATTGAAGACCTGGTCCAAATAGAGGACTTTGCCATTTCTAGCCAATTATAATCATTACCAACCATTCTATAATATGATTTGACTCTCCTTATAGAATACACTATAGAAGTCAACATAAAGACTCTAGATGATCCAAAATGGATCAAATTAGGTATGCACCTCATTGAGGAAGAACATGACATCTTTACATGCCTTTTGAGGGAATTTGTTGATATCTTTGCTTGGACCTACTCTAACATGCTAATTTGGGACCCTACCTTGGTTTTACACCACCTTTTAGTACATCTTAATGTCAAACCTATGAATCAAAAATTATGCAAGATGCATCCTCACATTACTATATTAGTAAAGAAAGAGTTGGCGAAAATCTTAGAAGTGAGATGTATTCGACTAATCAATTACTCAAAGTGGATCTCAAATGTTGTGATAATTAATAAGAAGCCAAAAGGAATCAAAATCTACACTGATTTATATATATAAACAAGGCCTTCTCTAAGGATGACTTTACTTTGCCAAACATTGACATGATAGTTAACTCCACAGTCAGGTATAAAATACTTTCACTAATGGATGGATTTTTAGGATACAACTAGATCAAGATTACATTAGAATACTAACATAAGATAGGATTCACCACTTTATGGGGAATATTTTATTACCAGGTTATGTCATTTGGTCTCAAAAATGTTGGGGCCACATACCAAAGAGCCATGACCATCATATTTCATGATATGATGCTTGACATTGTTGAAGACTACATCAATGATATATTAAGAAAATCAAAGACCAAGGTTAATCATCTAGTTACACTAAGGAGAATATTTGAGAGATTACATGAATACAATGTTATAATCAATCCTAAGAAGTTTGTCTTTTGAGTTACTTTAGTCAAATTACTAGGCTTAATTATGTCTCATAAAAGCATTGGATTTGATCCAGCTAAAGTACAAGCCATAACCAAGAGGCCACCACATTTAAATTTGAATAAAATACATAGCTTGAAGGGAAAGATTCAATATATCAGATGCTTCATTTCTTAGTTAACCAAAAAAATCCATCCATTTACATAGTTGTTGAAAAAAGGTGTCACATTTCATTGAGATGAAGAATGCTAAAAATCCTTCTAACACCTTAAAGACTATCTTGACACTCTACCTATTTTTTTACCACCTATGCCAAGAAAGTCATTCGTATCTATAATCAAGAAAGCCCTAGGTTCACTTCTAGATCATCATGATGATAATGGAAAAGAACATGTCATGTACTATTTAAGTTGTACACTAGTTATGTATGATCATAATTATACACTTTAAAAAATCATATTTAGCTATGGTCTTTTCAAATCAAAAATTATGACATTACATGTTAAACAACAAGACCATAGTTATCTCAAAATTAGATCCACTCAAGTATCTACTATCTAAGACAACTTTACATGGTTGCATCGCCAAATGGATCATGCTTCTTAGTGAGTTCAAGATAGAATATGCCAACCAGAAAGCTATTAAGTGACAAGTACTTGCATATTAGCTTGATGAATATCCCCTTGTAGATATAGATGTTATAAGTTTTTAGTTCCTAGATGAGTCCATTATGACCATCATTAAAACACTTCCTAAGGAGCAACACTAGAAGTTGTATTTTGATGGATCATTCAAAACACATGGATTGTGGGTAGGCCTATTGTTTATTACACCATCTTATCCCTAATTATTCCATATCATCTTTCCTTGTACTAACAACATGGTTGAATATGAAGCACTGGTTATAGGGCTTCTTTAGGTATTACAATGGAATATTCAACATCTCAAGGTTTATGGTGATTCTCAATTAATCATCAATCGAGTTATAGACCACTTTTAGACCAAAGATGACAGGTTGGTGCCATATATGGCCATGATTAACACTTTTAAATAAAATATTGCCAATGTATAATTTGAACACATACCAAGGTTTAGTAATAAAATAGTAGATGCAATGGCCACCATGTACTCTTTGATTCATCATATAGATAAGGCAAACTAATATCAATTCCTTATTGAAAATCTTATAACAGCAACTCATGAACCTTCAACCATCACAATGATCTATGATATTATTGGTCCCAAATCTATATGGTATTTTGACCTTTTTACCTACCTTTATGACCACATTATGCCACTAGACCTATCACATAAATAATCCAAATCCCTTATTCATCATGCCTCATAATATACATTACTTGGACCAACCCTTTACCACCACAACTTTGATGTAACTCTACTTCATTATTTAACTTTGGCAAAATCAAAATTAGAATTATGGGAAGTTCATGAAGGAGTATGTGGAACCCACACTATTAGGTCCATCCTAGACAAAAAACTCTTACGTACCAAGTATTACTGGCCAACTATGGATGCAAGTGTAGATGTGTATGTTAAAAGGTGCAAAAAATATCAAAGGCATGCCAATCTGATTCATGCCCCAACCAAGACTTTTAAAACCAATGCTTACACCATGTTTGTTTGTAACATAGGGACTTGATATCATTGGGAAGATTAACCCAATCTCATGTAATGGCCATAAACATATGCTTACTACTACCAAATATTTCACTAAGTGGGTTGAAGCTATACCCCTCACTTACATGACTAGAAAACAAATTTATAAATTCATATTCAACCATCTCATTTACCACTATGGTATCCCATCTGACATTATATTTTATAATGGAATAATGTTTAAGAACAAGAATATAAAATTACTATGTGCCAAGTACAAAATTACTCAACATTTTTTTACAACATATTACCCACAAAGTAATGGCCAATTCGAAGCATCCAACAAAAGCATTATCAATATCTTTAAAAATATTGTCAATGATGTTTCCCATGATTGACACCCCCAAATCTTCCATTAACTCTAGGCATATTGTACCAATTATCATACCCCAATTGGATCTAATCCACATTCCCTAGTTTATGGTGCTAAGGCCATTCTTCCCTTTGAGGTTGAGTTACCTTATTTTTGCATCTATTTGAAGTATGTCCTAGACAATGAATTTTATCGAGTCACTCACCTGCAAGAGCTTGAGTTACTTAATAAAAAATGCATGGTTATTATCAACAATCTTCAAGCATACTAGAATAGACTATGTGGCCACTATAAAAAATGAGTCAAACATAGAGAATTTGATCTTAGTGATCTTATTATCAAAGAAAACCAATATAATACCACAATTGAGAAGAAGCACAAGGGTAAGTTCAAATCTAACTGGATAGGCCCATATATCATTATTGCAAATTCCAGCTCTAGAGCATATAAGCTTGCTACACCAGATGGGAATGAACTTGATGAGTCAATGAACATTATACATCTCAAGCATCACTTCACTTGAGGTACCTAAAGTATTGTCTATGAGGCCTATTTTCATTTTACCATAATATCAACATTTTTTTGTGTACCATACCATTCTATTGTATATCATTTTACTGTAATGAAATTACTTCAAGAATTAAGTATAATAGCAAAATTATATCCAAATATGACTGAGATATATTCAAATATATGATAATAGATAAGCCACTTTGAGGGGGAAACCTCCATAAGCTTTGATAAGAGTAGAATTCATAATATGATGATAAATAATTACCCACTACCTCCTATATATAGTCTATCTAGGCCATGGTTACTCCATAGGCTGACCTACTAATCAAAAGAAAGCATAGATGAATGTAATATAACATCAAAGAGGGATAAGTAATCCACAAGTCAGCTAATACTATCCTTATACATGTGATAGGTTAGGGGCGTAGCATGCCCTTCCCCTTCAAACCAACATTGTCCTCAACATAGAACAACTCTGGATGTTGTTACAAAAAATCTTCACCTTCCCAAGTTGCATCTTCACTGCTCTATTTTTTCCACTTGATTAAATATTCCCTAATCTCTTTGATTCTCAACCTCTTAGTACATGTTTGGAGGATCTTCTATGGTTCCAAAATGACTCGTCCTTCTTCATCTAGTTTTGGGAGCTCTATCTGGGCAGCAACTTTCTGTCCAATGACCTTCTTCAAATAGGAAACATGAAATACTGGGTGTATGTGAGATGAATGAGGTAACTCAAGCTTGTAAGCCACACTTCTAATTTTTTGTAGAACCTAATAAGGGCCATAATACTGAAGATCAAGTTTGTTAACCTTTTTCTATTTCTTCAAGGACATCTGCTTGTAAGGCTGCAAATGAACAAATAGCTAGTCACCCACCTCAAAATTTTGCTCACTACGGTATTAATCTACTTTTTGCTTCATCCTATTTTGTGCCAAGGCAAATTTCTCTCTCAAACTAGCCAAAACCTCTTGTTGATGTTGAATGTGCTCTTCCACATCTCAAACCTTGGTGTGCACCTTTAATGAAGAAGTGATGGAAGGTGGATGGTAACCATATAGTGCTAGAAATGGAGACATTTTAGAAGAGGTATGGAAAGATGTGTTATACCACCATTCTGCAAGTGGTAGCCATTTAACCCAATGTTCTTGTTTATCTGATACAAAACAATGGAGATACCCCTCTAAACATTTGTTAACGACTTCAGTTTGTCCATCAGATTGGGGGTGGTAAGATGAGATATGAGCTAGCTGAGTACCCAAACAAGAAAATAGTTTAGTCCAAAAATTACTAGTGAAAATAGGATCATGATCACTTACAATTATTTTTGGGGTTCCATGTAATTTGAGAACTGCTTCCATAAAAATAGTCGCTATTGTACTTGCTGAAAATGGGTGTGAGAGAGCAAAAAAATGGGCATATTTTTTAAGCCTATCCATAATGACCAAAATAACATTTTTACCTTTAGAACAAGGCAACCTAGTGATGAAATCCATGGAATTATCCTCCCACCTTTGACTAGGAATTGCTAACGGTTGTAACAGACCTGGGGTCTTAACTATTTCACCTTTATTCTATTGGCATATCAAGCATTCTTCCACAAAATTTTGTACATCTCCCTTGAGTCCTTCCCAAAATAATTTTTTATTAATTCTATGATAAGTTTTCAATAACCTTGAGTGTCCCCCAATTGGAGATGCATGAAACTCTACAAGAATCTTATGCTTAAGCTCTGAATTTTTGCACAAGTATAACCTACCCTTATACCATAGGACACTAACTTTCCAATCAAATTTGTCAGAGGATAAATTACCTTGTTGGAGATTCTGAATCAGAACCTGTGTATCCTTGTCTTGCTCCCATTCTAACCTAGCTTCATTTACCCAATCTGCTTGCAACATGGACATTGCACAAAGTAATGCTTCTGTGGATGTATCCCATCTGGATAGTGCATCTGCTACTACATTATCTTTACCCTTCTTGTAGATTATTTCAAAATCATAACCCAAAATTTTGGTTACCCATTTTTGTTGTTCCTCAAATGATAATCTTTGCTCCAAAAAGTATTTGAGACTATCATGATCCATTTTCACCTTAAAGTGTCTACCCATCAGATAAGGCCTCCATTGTTTAACTGCATGAAGAACACCCATCATTTCTTTCTCATAGACAAGTTTTTTTAGATTCTTACCTTTGAATTGATGATTTTAAAATGCAATGGGTCTTCCTTCTTACATTAGTACTACCCCCAATCCAGACCCAAAATCATCACATTCAACAGTGAATGTCTGTGAGAAGTCTGGAGTAGCCAAAACTGGAGTGGTGCACATAGTTAATTTTAGTTTCTCAAATGATTTGGTGGCATCATCATTCCAATGGAAAGCATCCTTATTTATAAATGTAGTGAGTCGAGCTGCTATGTTTCCATAACCTTTCACAAATATTCTATAGTAACATGTTAGTCCAAGGAACCCTCGAAGGTTTTTGAGAGTTTTTGGTATGGGCTATTCCATTATCACTTTGATCTTTTGGGGATCAACTTTGACACCTTCATGGGAAAAAATGTGACCAAGGTACTCTACCTCATGTACTCCAAAATCACATTTAGATGGCTTTGCATAAAGTTGGTGCTTCTCCAAAACTATCAACACCTATTTCACATGTTGCAGATGAGCTTCCCATGTTTGACTATAATTCAATATGTCATCAAAGAAAACTAGCACAAAATTCCTTAAGAAAGGCCTAAAAATAGTGTTCATCAAGCTCTAAAAAGTAGATGGTGTATTTTTAAGACCAAAGGGCATTACTAAAAACTCATAATGGCCCTCATGTGTTCTAAAAGTAGTTTTATGAACATCTTCATCCTTGATTCTAATTTGATGGTACCCCGAGTGAAGATCCAATTTTGTGAAATAATTAGCACCATGCAACTCATCAAGTAAATCATCAATTACTGGGATGGGAAACTTATCTTTGATGGTGTAATTTTTGAGTTCCCTATAATCTAAGCACATCCTCCATGTGTCATCCTTCTTCCGCACCATGACCACTGGTGATGAATATGCACTTTGGCTATGCTTGATGATCCCTACCTCTAGCATCTCATGGACAATCTTTTCAATTTCACTCTTTTGTGCATATGGATATCTATATGGTTTGATATTTGGTGGTTGACTACCTAGAATTAGTTGAATGACATGATCATGTTCTCTTTTTGGTGGTAGTCCTTTTGGCATGGCCCCAAAAATAGATGAGTGGTCCTCAAGAATTATCTATAGATCAGGATGTGTAGATACCTATGTGGGTTGAACTTTTATGGAGCATAATCGTGCAATAATTCCCTCTACCCCCTTTTTTAGCATCTTGCTCATCTGATGTGAACTAATCAATTGTGGAGATTTTGCACGTAATCCACATAATTCAATTTTCTTACCTTCAGAATGAAAGCGCATGAATAGTTCTTGGAAGTTCATCTCAATGGTACCTAAGGTTGTGAGCCATTAGACTCCCAAAACAATGTCTTTATTACCCATGGGAATAAAAAACATAGGAGAGTTGAGATTTTACCCACCCATAGTAAGCTTAATACTATGGAATTTTCTTAAACAATTAATTGTGCCACCATCTGCAATCATGACCTAAAATTTTGGTGCTGGGTAGATGAAATAGTTTAATCGAGTGGCCAAATTATGGTTTATAAAGTTATGTGTGCTCCATGAATCAATCAACACTGTCACCTTCTGTTTCTTGAGGAAACCCACCACCTTAAGAGTTTGTGGAATGATAATACCTATAAGTGCATGACAAGAGATTATAGGTTGGGAATCTTTAGGTACCTCCTCTATATCTTCCTCATCATCATTGGAGGCATCATTTGCTTCTACATCTTCATTTAGTCCCTCAATGTAGAATAACTTATTCTCAACACATCTATGTCCTTTACTCCACTTGCTGTCACAACTGAAACATAATCCTTTTGCACGCTTCTCTTCAATTTGCTAAGGGGTCAATCTAGTTGGTGGAGGAAATGTTGGTGATGATATGCTACAATCTTTGAAGTGAGTGAATGGATGCTTCTTATTATCTATGAATTTTTCCTTAGCTCTACATGCCATGATAATAGAATTAGAAATCTTAAGTAGATTAAACATGCGTACCTCATGTTGAATGTGGTCCTTGAGTCCACCCAAAAATAGGTAATTCAAGTTTGCTTCAAAAATTGTCTCCACACGTAAGGATAGGTTCTGAAAATGATAAATATAATCCTTGATAGAGCTAGTTTGTCACAATTTTTCCAGTTGGCTAAAGTAATTCTCTATCACATTATTGCCATAGTGTAATTGTAGCTCCTCTGTAAAAATTGACCAGGTGACATTGAGAGTCATCTTTTTCTTTTGAGCACACAACCGTTGATACCAAATGAATTGATTAGGTTCAAGATACAAGGATGCCATGTTAACCTTATTTACACTTGGAATATGATGTATTTCAAAAAAACTCTCCATTTGGTTGATCCAATTGAGTGGATATTTTCCATAAAATTTGTGCATATCCACCTTTAGTAATAGGTTCCTCTGTGGCCATGGAGTTAGATTTCAAGTAGACTAGTTAGGAAAACCACCCTAGTGGGTTTGTCCAATAGAGTTAGCTTGATGATTTGCCTAATTAATGTTCAAATCCATCATGATATCTCCCAAACTATCTTGTATGGATTGCATATTAGATTGTATGTCTTGCACTCACTCTGAATGCTATGCACACTATAGTCAAGCTGGCTCACTTTGTCATCTATGTCAAAAAACCTTGGTACAAAGGGTCTAGTACATCCCCATTATAACTCCATCTCTTCCTTGTTAGGAGTTTTACCTAGATTTTCAGTACCCTTTCCTCGGCCTCAAGTTTGTGGACTTGCCATAAAAGAGTTTTACGATGTCGATCCTTATTGGCACTTTTGATCCAACTTTGACCAAGAAATTTTGGAATTATGTTGGCCTCAAATCAAAATATACAAAGAAGATACCATATCCAAAATTTTCTAATATTTCCAAAAATGTAAATAACTTAGAAAAATTCTTTGAATTGTGCACTATAGAGAAATTTTATGAAAAACATAAAATAGCAATAACTTTTGTAAAATAGATCAAAATGAGATAAAATTTTAATGGAAGCTTAACTTGATTATTTATCACCTCTAGTAATAATTTTGCATATATCACAAAATTTAAATATTTAGTGGTTCGCCACAAGATTGCCCAAATCGCAGCTCTGATATCACTTGTAATGAAATTACTTCAAGAATTAAGTATAATAGCAGAATTATATCCAAATATGACTGAAATATATCCAAATATATGATAATAGATAAGCCACTTTGAGGGGGAAACCTCCACAAGCTTCAATAAGAGTAGAATTCACAATATGATGATAAGTAATTACCTACTACCTCCTATATATAGTCTATATAGGCCATGGTTACTCTATAGGCCGACCTACTAATCAAAATAAAGCATAGATAAATGTAATATAACATCAAATAAGGATAAATAAGCAACAATTTACCTAATACTATCCTCATACATGTGATAGGTTAGGGGCGTAGCATTTACCATACCTTTTCTATCTACCGAATTGTTTTTACCCTCTCTACCTAACCACTTTAACCTTGGTTATATTAAATTAGTTCTATGGGAACTTTCAACAAGAAGATTTAGATCAAGTTTAAATAGTTGATTCAATATTCTAGACAAAGTCATATTTTGGATCAATATGATAGTGGTTTGGTAGTTATATCCTTCATTTCTTGTTTCATTCTATTCAAGTACTATTGATTATAACTTCCTTTGGCCAAATTAGATTACCACCATTGTGCTACTAATTATAACCACTTATGGGAAAATTCATATCATTGGCCTATACCATTGTTTCCTAATTATAACCATCAATGGGAAAATTAGGAAAAAACACCTTTATCATGCCTTGAAGTGCCACCTTGCCATGCCTATGTTATATTATGCCATTTTCCTACTTTGCCTATATTGTAAATTTTATGCTACCTAGTTAGATTCCTCTATTGTAAGGTATAACTATAGTAACTTGAGGTCCCATCTTGGGACTATATAAGTAACACTCGATTCATGTTGAGGTTAGCTCAGTCACCTTTTTTTACATTCTCTCACCATTTTGTGAGCAATATCAATTTTGAATGCTCTCACTATTTTATGAGATTGGAATATTTAGTATCTTGTAATCCTCCATTGACTTGAGATTCTTAAAATTTTTCAAAAACATTAGAAAAGATATTAATAAAATCTTGAAAATTACCAAATCAACCACTTATTTACCTTAAGGATTCTAGTATCCCTATCTCTTTCATAAAAAACCACTTGTCATTCAATTTCCCCATAGTTACTGACCTAACATCCCATGATCTCACTATTGTATGAGTCCATTCCCATATTTATTCTACGATTCAATCATGTTTTCTTGTCATTATTTTATTCCATCCCATATCTTAGGAGAACTACATTTGGCCTAAAGTTTATGTTGGACCTTGCATATATAGAAATATGTAGATAACATCCACTTTCTTAATATATATAGAGTCAACTCAACTAACCCTTTCTTGTCTTCCATTCCCTACATATTATTTGTTTGTTTCATTATTTCGTATAACCTAGGGGCAATGTTCATTATCTTGGTTATTCTTTGTTTTTTATAACATTGTACTTAACCATTATTTGTTTTTGTTTCATTTTATTCTCTTTGTTTTTTTTATTTACTTGGTGTTTTGTTTGTTTGTTTTCTTTCTTGTTGTGCCTTGATTCAATCTTGGTATGTTCATTGGGTGATTCCTTGTGGATTGTTCTTGAATCCATCCATATTCATATGTCAACATTGTCATCATGGTTTTTACCATTGGTGTATTATTTTCAATTATTTATTGGATTGTGTGTCAGTCTTTATGTATATTTAGACTAAGTTCTCATGATGCTTTATATCATGATACCTACCATCACGTGCTATAACAAAACTTATCTTAGGAAATATTAAAAATAATGAGGTGACAATAATTCTCCTTAGCACTTGAAAAATTCTTGATCTATCCAAATCAATACTCAAATACAGAGTAATTAACTAATGACAAAATTTAAATCCATACTAGTTAGGACGTGCATCTCCATACTAGTAGGTTGCCTAAATCATACTTTCTCCTCAATACTAGCTTATTCTTATTCTGTGATATCAAATTTAGTTCATAAGCCCCATTATCAAAATTTAAATCATACCCTCATCATTTAGTCAATCATTATAACTGCCTCTAGGTAAATAATTATGTCTCATCCCACTTGCATTTCCAATGATTCTAACCACCTTTGGGTAAATCATTATGTATCATCCCACCCACAAAGCCAATTATTATAAGTGCCTATGGGAAAATAATTGTGTTTTGATCTATTTATAAGTTAATTATTATAAATACATTTAGGCAAATTATTATCTTTCTTCTACCCAATCAAGGCATTTTTTCATTATGATAATGCTTATAATTGCCTTTGGTCAAACCATTATCTTTATCTACCTAATTGGGGCATGTTTTTATCTTGCCAATGATTATAACCACATGTGGGAAAATATTTTTGTTCCCTTTTAATGATTATAACCAAATTTGGTAAAATCATTCTCTTGTTACCCTAATCCTCTTTTAAATGATTATAACTACCTTTGGGAAAATAATTATCTTTTTTGTCCCACCTATGTTGATGATTATAACCATCGATGGGCAAATCATCCTATTTATTTTCCCAATTGGGAAAACTTTATATGCCACTAATTATAACTACTTATGGGTAAATCAATCTTTTCTACCCCATTTTACCTTTTCATCCCATCATGTCCTTTCAAGGGACCGATTACTGACCTTTTTTTTGACTACTCCCTCAAGGGGGGATTTAAAGTTCATCCATTTCCATTAAAGTTGTAGGCATATGAAACCTTTTAATTATTTGAGAATATGTTACTATGCCTATATCTTGTAATGTCTTCATAAAAAGGGGCAAACTATATACACCTAAAACTGACCACAACTAGATTTTGACCAGACTTTAGACTGATTCCTACCAACCATTATAAATTAAGCCTAGGAATCACTGAACATCCCAAATTTACATGTGCATCATTAATCAAAGCTCAAAATCATGTTGAGACATCCCTAATTGGGGTATCCTACCATATTCAATAATAACCTCTCAAAATTCATCCCTAATCACCTTACGACATTACAACTATCAATTTAGCTTATGGACATATTAAGTGGGGCACTTGCATACTTAAATAAATCTTAAAAGAGCTAAAATACTAATCAGAATTAAATATCAAATTAAACAAGAATAAATGCCTAGTTAATTTATCCATTTTAAATTAATGAATATCTAAAAAAAATTTAAAAATTAAAATATCCTAGCCTTTCATCATTTTCTTTATGAGTTATCAATCACTTTGAAAATATCCTAAAATATCTAATTTGAGAGCCATGCCTAGTAATTACAAATCATAATTACTTGACAACTATTAACTCAACTAGAGTTATTTTTAACTCACCTAGGTTTATTTTGAACCCATTCCAATCCTAAAATAAATCTTAACTCACCTTGCATGAGAGTTAATTCCTAAGATTATAAATTCAATGTTGTACCTCTTCATTTATAAGCTTGGATATTGTAGAGTTATTATGTAGGATTTTCTCAATGAGAATCATGAAAATAAGGTTACCATACCCAAATATTAAGCCAAGATACATAAAATACATGGTGCCAAAGAGAGAAGGATCCAAATAACCTCTATTGTCAAAGAATTCTTGATGAACAAGCCAAGCAAGCCATTCAATAAAGCCAATTAGAGCTCCTAAAGAAGGTAAAATATGTGTTTCTTTTATGTTTTTTTTGTTCTTTCATTTATTTTTTGTTACTAAGATCTCCCTAGTATCTATGCTAGAGTTGTTACGCATTTAGTGTGTTTATTTCATATGTTTTATGAGACTAACACAAGACTAACCTCCCCTCTATGTCAAATTCTTAGTTCACAAAATGTAACTGTTGCCTAATAGGTACTTGTTGGATGTTGGAACCTCTTTTTTGAACAAACACTTGTTGTGAATTGGATGCTTCTTGGGTGTTTAGTATTTATTATTGACCAATAGCAACACATTATTGACGAGATAATGTCTATAATTATTAAGGTACATTGATTTGCATATGTTTTGGTGAACATTTATTGCTACCTATTGGGGGGTTGTAGTAATTTGCCTTTGTTGAGGTGGTAAATTGGTTTATTTATGTGGTTTTGAAATATTAGTCATCACCTATTTTAGTGGGGTAAAATTCACCACTTATTAGGGTAAAACATTATTTAGCACCTTATTACTTACTCCCTATAGTTGCATGCTTGAAGAAGCTACTAGTTGAGGAGTGGGAGTTAGCTATTATGGTTGGGAACTAGGCATTATTGCCCCCTGTTATTGTAAACCAATTGTAGTATTTTAAAAATTCACTTGTTGATGTAAAGTATTTTTTTGGTTTATTTAACCCACCTTGGTTTGAATTGGGATACACTTGCATGTTATCTATTGCATTTGACACATGGTCCTGAGTAAAAGCCACAATCACTTCCTCAATGAATGGGACATTAAACATGTCACCTACCAAATTATTTTTTGAAAATGGGTGCACACTTATATTAGTATGACCTAAAAAATCAATTAGCACTCCCATTAAATGCGCTAGCTCTATAGGTAAGTATTCAATATGGCCATAGTATTAAAATTATATGCTATATTAAGATAAGTCTAATAAACTTACTATATTTACATAAATTGGTCCATCATATGAAAATTTACCTTTGAAAGCATATTCACATCTTGGTTTGACATTAGCATGAGTGCCTAATGGTAACTAGTAGAGCTGTGTTCAATGGGTCTGGTATGAGGTACATTATGAGGCACTCTAACTAGACTAGGTAAATTTTCATGGGGAAATTATTTCAAAAACTTGGATCTTACCTCTATGGCCCTAATGAAAAACTCATCCTTATTTTCAAGTAAGTGATGATTGATCAAGTATAGATCATAGCTTGATGTCCTGGTAATATAGTAAGGTTGTAATTGGACTTGGTCTATAGTAGATGGTGCATTAACAAGGTACTAGGTTATTTATTCTTATTCCTATGGTGGATAAAGAGGTGTAATAACTAGGTATTATGTTGGATCTTGGCCTTATTTCACATATTGAGTAGTGTAAGAGGGATATGGATCCATCTCACAAACTATGTCATCTCCATATGGGTCTTGGACAAAGGCATCATTCATGACTAATCTATATTGTATATGGGCCCACTATATGTGTAGTGTGGTATATCTAAATATATGACTAATGTCTCATGAAAAAAAGGTCTAAAGATCATAAAATACTTGAAATGTGGTCTAAAAAGATTGGTCAATGCTTACAAACATGTTGTAACTTGATATAAATGGAAAACTCGATTTATCACTATTAATGGTTTAAAATTAGAGTAGAATGGATCTCTTCTAAAAAATTATCAATGAAAAATTTGGTCTCAAATATATTCAATACTCTAAGGTATTCACATAAATGGTCAAATGAGAGGCAATTTTGAATCCTAGTCTTGGCAAAGTGTTTTGAACAAATCTAATCTAGGTCTAAAATGAAAAGGGTGCTAGGTCTTTGGTAAAAAGGCACAAAGCTAGACTTAAAAAGGCATGAACTAAATCTAAAAACTTGAAGGCAATGATAGGTATTTGGTAAAATGTCATAAATATAGACTTAAAACAACATGAAATAAATCTAAACTTTTGAAGGCAATGATAGGTCTTTGGTTAAAAGGCACAAAGCTAGACTTTGAAACAAACTAGGTCGAGGTAAAAACTTGCAACTAATCTAACTCTAAGGCAAATAGTTCAAAACCCTTTGACTCAATATCAACACATGGATTTTAAAACAAAATTAACCTTGTTATAAATCATTAACTCTAGGCACACACCTAAAACTAATTGGGAAAGTCAATCTCAAGTAATCAAAATAAGAGTGATGAGTAAAAAATTCAAGCTCAAATGATAAGCAAGGATACAATGTAAACTAATAATGCTTAAATTTATAATTAAAAAGTGAGTTTTGACCTTAGTTTAAGGAAGTAAATTAACTAAAATAAACCACTTGATATATGTATGAAAAATGATATTTAAATCAAGCAAGGAATTAGTCCAAGTTACACAATTCAAAAGGTAAGAGGTAAACACTCGAGCTAAAATTAAGTAAGACTAAGGTGTAGACCAATCAATTTTTAAATCTTAAGTTCATAAGACAAATTCCAAACTTGGTTTAAAAGAATTATATTTTTCAAATGGAGAACATCCTAGACCTAAATGGACAACATAATGACACCATTTTAGACCAAAGGTACACGTGATTTTGAACTTGGTTTAGAATAAGGCAACATTTTTGGAATAACATGAGCAGTGTAATGATGCATCTTCAATCAAATGGTATGGAAATGGTTTTGGATTAAAAAATATAAGGCAAATGTTTGGGATAAAATTGGTAGCATAAAAATTCCCTATTTAAACAAGTTACAAACACATTTTTGGGATAAAAAATCTAAGGCAAAAGTGTGACACAAAATGGGTAGAATAACCCTTCTTTGGTTAAAGTGGTGTAAAAATAATGTGACTATTATGACTCATTTTGATTTTAAACAAACAAACAAATTTAGTCTCAAAACACAAATGTGAATAAAATAAAATAGAAATAACACAAATGGCTCATCCTATCCCTAAAACTAGCATGAGTGTGCATAGCTTCTGCTGAAATTTTCATTGATATACCAATGATTGTGAAAAATTAAGTATTAATCCAAAAATTAAAGAATAGGTGTATGTAGATTTTTTATTCCCCCTTTGTCTCTCAATCATTGGTATATGACATGAACTTAGAGTGAGCAACACTTGAGATTTGGTAAGAAATTTCATGACAAGTGGGGTTGATTAAAAATCTATAAGTTTCAAATGCACTAGATGGTCCCAAGTGTGGCTAACACAAGGGAAAAATCACATTAATTGGGTTCATACTTGCTAATGTAATATGAAATGTCTATTTATTTGTATATCAACTCCATCCATGTACTTCTTAATAAAATTTGATATTTATCAAGACCTAGCCCAAGTTTTTTCTAGGATAAGAGAGGCTATCCGTTCAACCCCTTGGTAATCCTAGTATCATGTACCCTATTTTATATACCCCATCATAGAGAAAGGTTGGTATGATGCTGGAAGATGAAACCCTAATTCAATACACCCTTAAATAACTTGTGAGGATGAAATGAACTCCTACCCACAAGCCAAATTCAAGAAAAAAAATGATTAATGAAAAGGCCTTAGGGGTCATTTCTAAGTCACCCAAGTCATTCATAGCTTGGGAAGAGAATACATTAAATTATTTTCAATAATACCAAATAAAAATGGTAATAAACCATGTGATTTTGGTCACCCAAATTCCCTAAAGTAGATGGGGAGAGCATACATTCTATGGTTTCTATTTTCAAAAAATATAAGAATTTAATCTACGTAATTTGAAACTAGTCAAAGAACAAAAAAGTATTAAAAAATCCCTTAAGATCTCTAACTAAAATATAGGTTCTCTTTAATAGCACCAACTTGAAGTGTGTTTAAAATTGATAGGACCTAGGTTCCACAAAGCTCTGACACAACTTGTCAAATTAAAGAGCACATATGATTACCTTTGTATAAGCAACTAAATGCTGAATTAACCAGAAGTAACAAGTAACTAGAAATCAGAAATAACACAGAATATGAGAGGTAACACACAATTGTATTCAACTCATTCTAGAAGGAGATTACAAAAAAGAGATCACACTCTTTCATCCACTTCATGGGCATACCAGTAATCTTCCCTCAAGAGTTATCTTCTCTCAATACAGGTCATAACAAATGGCTAACACAGAGCTATTGTTCACCTCAACCAGTCAGTATCAATACTGCCAGTACAACTGAGTACAAACCGGTACTCCAAGTAGATCTCCCCTAATCTTTCTCCTTGATGTGTTGCTATCACCTTTGATCTTGCTACCCCACAAATCTACCTTTGACCTCACACACACACACCCCTGCGGATCAACCGATCTTACTTACCCATGTAGATCTCCTCCCTGATCTTGCAACAACCTACAGATCTAACCTGATCTTACATACTTGGAAGAACCCCTATGATTCCACCAATGGAAGAACTCTTCTGATTCTACACCTTGCAATACAGCCCATGAGTTTATTATATAGATCCCATGCATACAATAATTAGACAAGTGGCTCAAGACTCGAATTAGTCTTTAACATGCAAACAACCGATTCAAAAAACTAACTGTCTCTCAACAAGTAGTTCTAGAACTGCACAGGCAATCGATGTCAGTCCCTACCCATCTAGAGGTGACCGACATCAGCTAACTCTTGACTGATGTCAGTTGCTTTCTGTCAACTTCTGACCAACGTCGGTTGGCCTGCTGATGTTGGCGACTGTGACACTCAACAACCTCCTCCATGTTTGCATCCAGGTGAAGCTTTTAGCTCCACAATCTAACAAAATTTTTGGCCCCTTGGCCTTGTTTACACTTGTAAATGATTAAGAGACAAATTTGTTAAGTGATTTTAAGCACCTTAACTAAATGTGGATGGATTTTAACCCTTTGTTATGAATTTTGATTTTGTAAAAAGAAAAAAAATTATTAAAACAACTTAAGCTTCCTTCTTCTTAGCTTAGCTTAATAAAACACAAATTATGTTTAGGACAAGGTAAAATCCTACAAATTAGCTCAATAAAACACAAATTTAACTCTTTGGAATGATTTCATAGTTACACAAGGGTTGTGAACTTTGAAATTACTTAGGCATATAAAAACATAGAAAGCCAAAATGTAACACAGATTTATAGTGAGTGATTTAACATTTATCAAATTATTTCATAATTCATCTCCATAATTTCTCACTTCAACTTGTTGATTTCACAACTATGGAAAAACCTGTAGAAAACATAAAAAATAGAGAATTATGATTTCTCTATTTAATAATGATTTCATATTTAGCCATACGATTTCTCAACCCTAAATGATAATTTCACAATTTAAAAATATGATTTTTTACTCAAAAACATGATTTATCAACAACAAATAATGATTTCACATGTCAGAAACATGATTTTGCTACATTAAATAATTTCACAATTCACCATAAAATAAAGAAAAATTATGGTTCTTGTAAGATGAATTTGTAGTTTGACTTGACCATTTCATAACTTTCCTTATCAAATTCATAGTTTTACAAAGCCAAGGTCAAAAAAAAGATAATTTCATGATTCTCTAGGATGATTTCATGTTTTAACTTGATGACTTCATAGTTTATCCTACCGAATTCATATTTTTACAGGAACAAATTTACAATTCCATAGTTAAAGTCCAAACATAGAAAAGTTAGATAAAAAATAAGAAATAAAGGTCTAAAATGAATTCTTCTTATCTCCAAAGAGGTCCAAATATGCTCTCATTATGCATGTAGGGTGCATGGTCCCACCAGGCATGCTATTATGTGAGATGGGAATACAATAGAGGAGTTAGTCAAGTGTTAGTATGAAAAACCTTAATAAAAACACATAAAGAAATCTAACATCTCAATCCTATACACTCAAGGAACAAGATATAAATGCAAGTAACCAATAATAAAAGACAAAACACATATTTTTAACTTCCTTATGATCAAGAGTTGCATGTTTTCCTTAGAAGAATGTGCTCAATCATGTGCTCAATGAGTCTTTGATAATGGTGTTCCTTACAACATTTCTCCATGTCACCTTAGCAATGTTTGGCTTGGATTTGGAAAGATGTATCAATCTATCAGTGATTTTACATTATAACATTATAATAAAGTTTTGTCTCTCAACAACCAAACATTATAACATTACACAAAAAAGTTCTCTTTAGAAGGACCATAGAAATTCTATTAATAGGTTTTCCATTTAACCCTAAGCCAAGTGTAGTTAGGTTAGCTTTAATTATGGTTAGGTTTAGTAGTTTAACCCTAGTTGAATTAAGGAGGGGACAAGTAATTAATATTTGTGATAAAAATCCCATTTATTAAGCATGGCTCTCCATTTCTAAATTTAAGGCTTTAATAAAGATATTTTTAATTCCTTGACTTTGAGGATGATGACATCATCATGACCTCAATTTTAATAAATTTCCTTTTCACAAAATTAATATTCACTAATTGCACATGGAAATTTCACTTAAGCATTTAATTTTATTTACTTAGTTAATTCATTGTAAGTTATAAATTTAATGGAGATAAATCTATGAGAGATTAATGTTGTAAAAATGATAATAACCTAAGTAGGGATGATTCAACATGATTATGGGTACTAATTTCTAATGTGTGGATGAAAGTGGGTTCAATCTAAGCTTAATTTGCACTATTTGGTAGAAATCAAAATGAAGTCTGGTTGGAAAATAGTTGTGGCTAAAATGAGGTTTATACAGGTTGTACCATTTTAATTCATCCTCAACAAAGGTTTTATCAATAATTTTTGTAGTAACATATGTGCTAGTTTTAACCCATTCTTTATAGAGGTTCCTAAAATATTTAATATGTAAGGTAAGGTTAGTAGTCCCACCATATGTGATTGTTATAGAAATGATTCCAATATCTATAAACATAATAAAGGGAGATATAGGAGATGGTGATGGAGAAAGGAAGTAGAAGCAACATAGGGAAAGATAATGGTGATGGTAGTGAGTGGGAAACAAAGTTTTCAAATCCAGACTCAAAAAGGGAGAAAGGAGATGGTGATGAAGAAAGGAAGATCACATGGGCCAATAGATTTGAAGACATATTAGGGAAAGTACTGATACAAGGAATCTATCCTAAGAGTAGAAATAGTTTTGACTAGGTTAACTCCAAGCAGATGCCAGGTAAGAATTCTTGGTGTGAAATATTAATTGGGTCAATGGGTAAGAAGGAGATTAAACTGGTTGAATATCTAAAAACCATTAAATATGGAGAAAATATACATGTTTAAATCCCTCCATCTCTCATAAATCATGTTTCATCGAGGATGAAACAAGATTTAGTTATAAAGTTCATGGGAGTCAAGCCAAACATAAACTCTTTTAGAACTTGGGAAAATAAAAATGGTGCACAAAAGGGCATATGGAGATCCTAATAATGGTTAATGGATTATTCATGATTATATTCAATACACCTAAAGATAATGTCAATATTATCATATGGGGCTCATGGTTCTTTCAAAAAAATTAGTCTTTTTCTTAAGAAATGGGAACCAAGGTTCGAACTTGAGAAGGAGAATATTAACCAACTGCCCATCTAGGTTAGACTACCAGGAATCATATTTTATTTTTAGGAAGAGGATATAATTTCAAGTATAGATAAATCTTTTGGGTACCTCATAGTTCTAGATTCAATGACCAAGGCCAGATCTAGAGTTGTTCATACTAGGTTTTGTGTAAACACATTTGTAAACCAAGATCTACCAAACTCAATAGTGTTACACACCCATTTTAGTATAAGAACATAAAATATATAATTTGAAAAATCTGCCATGATGTGTGATAAATTCCATAAATTAGGGTATTTAACAAAGGTGTGATTTATGGGTCCAAACATAACAATGTGGTAAAGAAAAGGAGTCTCATTTTTAAAACATATTAGACTGTAGGCCTCAATCTTGGAGATGGTAGCCCATATTATCTTATATGTAGTTGTCTCTATCACACAATAAGAAGGAGATAAGGTTATTTTATAAGAGATAAAAAAGGATGTATCAAAATCTAATCACACACCAAAAATGGAAAATACAACATTGACATATAAAGGAGTAAAACAAAACTTTTTTGAATAATTATCTTTGATAGAAATACTGAAATAAGTGAAAAAGAAAGAGGTAAATTTGGATAAGGATGAATTAATACATAAAATAAATACTATGAAAAGGCAAGGACCTAAGCTTGCAAATATTTAGACTCAAAACAAATTTCAAATTTTGGAGCAAGAAATAGAAGGAAAAAAGTTGATGGAGAAAGGGGCAAAATCATATGGACTCTCACAAAATAATGTTTCTTCTTTGGCATCAAGAAATAATAAAAATAAATATAGACAACAAGAAATGTGTATGCTTAAAAAACTACAAAGGCAAAAGCAGTGTCATCAATGGTCACTAAAAGAGGAGATAAGGGTCCAGCTATTAAAACTCTACCCAAATTAGGAAAATCATCTAAAAAAGAGATTTTTTAAAAACAAACACAAGAAGATATAGCAGATAGATTTCAAAAAATTATCCCTTTAAAAGGGGGTTTCTCTTCTCCAAGTTGTTAATTATGTTGATTTTTACTTGGAACATAAGAGGGATGCATAGTATAGGTAAGCATAAAGTTTATAGGGATTTTAGAAAGACTAATAAGGCTATAGTTTTGGCTATCTAAGAATATATGATAGAGGAAAACTACTTCTTGAACCATAAAAAAATTACTGGAGTGAAGTATAAGTGGTTTGTATTAGCACTTCAGAAGCCTCAGGAGGTCTAATTACATTTTGGGATTCTAAATTTTTAAAGGATGAACCCATTCTCAAAACTTAACATCATGTGGTAGTATTATTTATTGATTGTATTGAGAATAAGTAGTGAATATTTTCTAATGTTTATGCTCCTAATACAAAGAATACATGTATAAAATTATGGGATGATATTATAGATTTTATAAGTAATTATATTCATATCACTTGGATTCTGGTAGAAGACTTTAACTTGCCCCTTCATCTAAGAGATAAAAACGAGGAAATCTGGTATGTATGAATAGTATGATGATTTTACTTATTTGGTGGCTAATATTAGTTTGATGGATTTAGAGTTTAGGGGGTCTAATCATACCTAGATAAATCAGAGATTCAATGATAATCTTATCCAATGTAGACTAGATAGAGTCTTTATCTCTTTAGAATGGCTTCAACACAAAGATTTGTCTCTAAAAACCTTGATGAAAATTGGTTTAGATCATTCCCCGTTGGAATTGAGTATATATGATTATCAGGCCTAAGATAATAAGTACCCTTTATACATGGAGAATATGTGGTTCATGCACCCTGATATCTAGGAGAATTTCAAAGTGGTGGACAAAGAATGGTGGCAGTTCAACTATGTTCAATCTTACTGATAATTTCAAAAAGGTAAAAATTAAGATCAAACAATGGAACAAATAGGTTTTAAGAAATGTTAATTTGCAAAAAAGGGCCCTAAAATTTGATTGATTGAAGATATAAGAATAAATTGAGGATAAAAGTTATGAATTAGAGACTCAAAATAGAGAAAAATAACTATTATGTGATTATCACACTATTGTGGCTAGGGAAGAAACTCTATGGGGGCAGAACTATAGAAACATTTGGCTTAAGGAGGATAATAGAAATACATTATTTTTCTATTTGTCTAATTTAAATCACATGAAACATAATTACATTAGGGAGATAATCAATAATGAGAGATAACTATCCTCTGATGCTGATGATATTATTCATTCAAGTGTTCTTTTTTATAATAATTTGTACAAAAGTGATTTCAAGAAGAATATTGGATTGAACAAGAATTTTTATATGTGATTCATAAATTGATTATATCAAAATATAATGATATGATTACATCTATTACAACAAATGAGGATCTAAATTTTTTTATTTCTAAGATGAATCCATATAAGGGTCCAAGACAAGATGGAATACTAATAGCTTTCTTCAAAAAAATTTGGAACATAATTGGTGATGATGTGGCCATAACAATAAATGAATTTTTAGAATACAAGAAGTTTCTTAAAGAGTTAAACCATAATTTTTTTAGTGCTTATACCTAATAAGGAAGGGGAAGTTAATTTTATAGATTCCTGGCCTATTATCCTATGTAATTCTTTTTACAAGATCATTATCAAGTTATATTTCTAAGGATGTAGTTAAGCATGGAAAAATTATTCAATCCCAATAGGGAAGTTTTGTAGTAGGAAGACAAATCCAAAATGGAGTGATTGTGGTTCATAAAGCCATCCACTCTATGGAAAATAGTCAAAAGGTAGTTATGGTCCTTAAATTAGATATGGCCAAGGCATATGATTGACTAGATTAGAGTTTTATGGATAGGGTGATGGTGTAATTTGTTTTCAATGATAAGTTTAGGAAATTTTTTAGAGAGTGTATAACCACTTGCATGTTTTATATGTTAGTTAATGGAGTGGCTCAAGGATTCTTCAAGAGTGTGAAAGGATTTCAACAGGGTGACCCTCTATCACCATTCCTATTCATCATCATGGAGTAATCATTGAGCAGATACATCTCTAAGGATTTGGATACTACTTAATTGAAAGGATTAAAATTGGCTAAGTTTGTTGAATTAGTAACTCATCAGTAGTTCACTAATAATACTATTTGTTGGCTCAAGCTTCTATGTAGGAAGCTAGAACTATCAAAAATATTTTGGTGATGTATGAAAAGGTGTTTAACTATAAAATAAATTTTGAAAAGAGTTTGATCTACTTATTTAATACTCTAGTAGCTAGAAAAACTAGGATAACTTCTCTTATAGGTTATCAAATCAAATATCTACCTTCATCTTACCTGTTAGTGCCACTCTTCAGCAATCAGATTCAAGTTTTAGCCTAAAATCCTTTGATACAGAAATTTCAAAAGAAGCTAGCAAGATGGAAAGGTAAGCTCCTTTCTTCGGCTAGAATGGAAGTGTTTATTATGAGTGTTTTAAAAAGTCTATCAGTGTACATTATATCATTGTTCAAACTACCTAAAGGAGTGTAGGATGAAATTATTAAGATTCAAATAAATTTACTCTAGGCTAGGATGGATGGAAAAAGCAAATTTCACCTTGTGGCATGGAGTAAAGTTTGTAACATAAAAAGGTATGGTAGAATTGGTATTAGAAACTTGTAGCTGATTAATAAAGCATTCATATCTAAGTTTGTTTGGAGATTAATCTCCAAGAAATCAGTTTGGGGTAAGTTCCTTTCTTTTAAATATCTTTAAGGGAGAGACCCAATATCCTTTCTAGAAGGGGACCAATTTATGAGGGGTTCACACATTTTAAAAATTTTAACTACAAATAAGGAGTTAATTAATGAAGGTTTTAAATAAAAATAGGATATGGAAGAAGGATTGACTTTTGGAAAGACAATCGGAGCGTGAATTTGATGTTATACTAGAGGGATATAGGTATACACCTTTAGGAGAACATGAGATAGAAGTATGGAGATAAGGTTATTGATTAATGGCATGTGTTGGAGGGAGTTAAAAGCTAAAAAATCTAAGCCTAGATAATCTAAACCAAGAATACATTTTTAAGATAGAAGAACTAAATAATTTGTTACTAAATTTCTACATCCCAAGGGTAGACAAAGAAGACCAAGTAGTCTGTATTGACTCATTTGATGGCCAATATATAATAAAATCAAGGTATGATTTAATTTCTTAGGAACAAGACATTGTGGTAAGATGGGAAGGTGTGTGGGATAAATGGCTTAATCTAAAAATAAGTTTTTCTTATGGGTAGTGATTCAAAATAAAATCCTAACTATTAATAATCTTAGGAAAAGAAGATGCATTATTATCAATAGATGTGTGTTGTGTGAAGAGGAGAATGTGTTAATTTTTCATCTATTGGTTAGTTGCTCATTCACTTAGAGAATTTGAAGTTATTTTCTAAAAAAATCAATATTTTATGGGCACAACTAGGCTCCCTAATGGAATTTTGGTAGTCTTGTAAATGTCCTTTCCAAAATTCTCATCTAAAGAAGATACATAACTTAACTCTGCCTCACATTATATGGGGGATTTGGGGAGTATAAAAAAATAAAAATTTTAGGGGAAAACTTTACAATAGAAAGGTAATCTTAGAAATAATCTTTAATTTCATCAAATAAAATTATAGGTCTGTTCAAATTAAAAAAGGTAAAAATATTCTCTCTTTTGATCAAATACCAGCATTGAATTGGCAAATAGACTCAGAGTTAGGGAAACCAAAACCTAAGGATTAAATTAGGAAAATAATGAAGTGGAAACCTCCACTTGAGGGATGGATGAAGCTCAATTTTGATGTAGATTCAAAAGGAAACCTAAGGGAGGTGGGGGAGGTGGAATCATCATAGATCATGAGGGTAATTTTATTATTGTTTATGCAAGAGACATGGAGTTGAGGTTGAATCATTGAGCAAAATTTCTAGATTCATTATGGGGTATCAAATTAGTGAAATAAATAAATGTTCCAAACTTATTATTGGAGGGAGACTCTCATAACGTTGTCACATTTTTAGAAAAAATGATATTATTTGGTCTATCAAGCATGGTATAGATGAAGCTAAAGGCACTTTGGACTCATTCTAGTAGGTGAATATTCAACATACCTATAAGGAAGGGAATGGGATTATTGACTAGTTTAAAAATAGGAGAGTTAATAATGTGGGTTTTAAAAATTGGATAGGTCATGAGGATCTCCCTAGGGATCTTATTTTAAAGTTTAATAATGAAATAAATAAAAATACTATTAATTTTATGTATATGGGCGAACCATAGAATGCCTAAAGGTGACTTGTTTGTTTCTAAGGTGAGTTAGGGACTCAGGTATTTTGATGTGAATCTTAGGGGTTTGAAGGAGAAGCCTTGAAAAGATCCAAAACAACTCGTAGATGGACAAAATATAACTTATAGGTGTAGTTCTTTCTATTTTTCCCAGGATCTAATTATGATAATAGAGTTAGTTGGAATGGAGGTAGGAGAAACAAAATTGGTTTGACAAATTGAATTGAAACAAAACTACACATGGAACTCAAGAAAAATGAAAGAGTATGGGCTAATTTATAGGTCAATGGCTTCATGGATTTTATGGAAAAGATAGAAGGTTTTGACAAACATTTCTCTATTTTTTTCATGAAGGCTTGGGAGGACAGATCAATGACCATCAATGGAGTCACTTTAGATATTACAAAGGAACTTATCTCCCATGTAATTTCATTGGCGATTGACAATATGAAGGGATTTTATACACCAAGAGATTTAAAACTTGACAAAGAGGCTTTTCTAGAGGAAGGTGAGCAATTAGAGTAGCTACATAGTGGATTTAATAGGGAATCCTTACCCAGGCGCCATTTGTAGAGGTAGCATTTCATTTAATGAAATATGTAACTTTATAAGGTATATATCATGTTGTGAGATGGTATTTTTTTATAATGTTAAACTATTTTAGATATGGAGTGCCTTTTAGTCTCAATTTCTTTATCTTGAAATCTATGGAGGGGTCTATTCTAAAATTCAATCATGGACATTATGAGGGAATAATTTACCTTATTTTTAAGTACTTAAAAGTCATGAACCAAATCATGCCTAATATATATTAGACCCAAAAGGATAAGCTTGAGGAGGGGCCTGAAGATATTAGAAAGATACAAAAAGTGTGGATAAAGTATCTAGGGAGCCCAAACAGGGTCTCAAGCTGTAATAAATTTTTTGTTGAGAATGCTAGTGTCAAGGAGATTAAAAAGAAAAAAAAAAGACCAAGATAATATTAATAAAAAGATTAGAAGTGATTCAAAATATATACGGCCCAAAAAAGGGAAATAGGGGAGTAAAGGTCCACAAGATTTTCATAACAATAGGGGAGAGGAGACTATCATTGATGTAGAAAAGGATAGTGAGGAGAAGGAAGAGTAGTAGAAATAAGTGGGGAAGGGAAGTAAACCCAAAAAAGAAATAAATTTAGTAGAGAAGCATAAGGGGATTGGGGAGACAATGGATACCTTCTTGGAGAAAGGAGAGACTTCCCTAAACTATAAGGATCAAAATGTGGCCTTCAACAACTTGGTTTCTTCACTCAAAGGAAAGAAGAGCTTAGAATTTTTTTTTGAATAACTTGAAATAAAAAAAAGCCATCATAAGGTGGTTTATGCATGATATTATTTAGCTAAATGGAAAGTTGAATGTGCTACAGTAGGAAAATGCAAGGATGACCTAAACCTTGGAAGCTAGGGAAGAAGATAACCAAATTCAGGGACTAACTTTTAGAGTGGAGTTATTGGAACAAGTTAATGAAAATATTCATAATAAGATTAGATTTTTAGTTAATTTTAGTAAAGAGGCAATGCATGAAGGTATCTAGAACATTAAAAACCTTTGGGAACATCTTAGAGAGATGTTTGAACCTAGTTGTATAGGTAAAGTGAAGGGCAAGAAGGGACATAACATTGGTTATCAATATGCAATCGATCATGAAAATTTGTTGATGCATATAGATATTAATATAAAAATGATGAAGGCATGCTGGGAGGATGTCTCTGGGATTTTGGATTTAGATTAGTGTTTTTTTTGTTTTGTGGCTATTTCAGACCTATTTTTTAGTTTTTTTCAGACTATGTTAGTCTTTGTTTCTTTTCTTGGCTTGGTTATCCTATTGTTTATTTCATTTTTAAAATTATCCTAGGGTTTGGGGACCCTATTTCAAACCCCCCCCCGATTAACCTAAATAAAAAAATAGAGGGAGATAAAGGTTTATTTGGAATGTGTTCAAGCATGCTATTTTTAATTAGAGGTTAATTAATAATATTTACATTATAATAATTAAGAGGGGGAGGAATATACTTTTAACTTGGTTGATTCATGATGAATAAAAGATCTTGAATAAAAAATTGTATGATATGATTTTACATTTGAAGGATTAAAATATTAATTGAAGCTTGCATAAGGGACATATGTTGAATAATTTATGCAAGGAACTATGAAGTACCAAGAGATGGGTTCAAATTATTGGTAGGATTTCAATTGGAATTAGGTGGAGGATTCCCAATGTTGGTGTTGGTTTCTCTTGTTTATATAGTAGGTGATGGAATTTTATTAAGACTCTTATTATTGTTTGAGGTATAAATAGTGTCATCATCAAGATTTTTAATAAGCTTATTAGTATCTCCTATATCTAAATTTTAGTTGATTTGAAACATCTTGCATTCAATAGATTTAAGATGAGATTGAGATAAGTTACACCATGATGAATTACCATAAATGGTAGAGAAGGCATGAATGAAGGAGAAACCCATGTATAATTTGCATGTGTTGAGACTCACTAGAAATATCTTAAGAGGAGAAATAATGATTAAAATATGAAACAACAAGATGAAAAAAATAAGGGATAATATAAAAATAAACATGATGGTACTAACCTAGCTTATGCAATTAGAATCACAATGATGTAGAACTATACTATATCAACTTAAATGATATAATAATGTCTAAACTAAGAAACATGAAGCTATATCAGGTTGGATAATGTAATATGATTGAAAAAATGAACTATATTAGGATAAATGATATAGGTGTTTAAGATAAAAAAACTATATTATGTTGGTTGATATATTTAAGAGAAATTGGAAAACTATATTGGGTTGGTCAATATAGTTGTTAAAATAAGAAAACTATATCAAGTTAGCCAAAAAAATTAAGCTAAAAGATTCACTAAAATGTATAATGACATTAAAATGATGCTAATAAAAACAAAGTAAAAACATAAAAATTATCAAACTAGAAGTGGTATAAGATTCACATTGGGTTTAGAAGAATGTATGCACAAGCTAGAATGACATGTAACAATCATATTTCAATTAATAGATTAGGATACAAACAAGGTCATAATAATTGAGCATGTGTAAACTTGGAGGAGTCGGTAAGGGCCTATAAATACCATATACCTATAAAAGGGTAATATTCACTCAAATTTCAAGAGGAAAGGCTTCTAAATCCTAAGCTTATGACATGGGGTATAGATATAAGTAGATCTCAATATAGATGAGTGATTGTAATAATGATAAAAAGGAGCGTATCAAGGATACAATAAGGATATTGCATTAAAATAAGTGATGAATAAGGGTGAATTATATATAATTTAGCTCAAGTACTAAACTAACAAGAATATAAGTGGTGTAATGACCAACCAATGGGTGTTCTTTACAAATTAAGGTGATAAATGGAAAACCTAAGAAACCCTATATCTATACATTATTATTTGGTATAAGGAGGAACATAAATAATGATTAACAACATATTTAAAATAAAAATGAGAAAATTAATATGAAATATAATAAGTAAATAAATTAAAGAGAGTAGGTACAAATGTACTTACCTTTATATGGATTCATCGATGCCTCAATCTCTCCCTTTGGCTCAAGTGGCACTTTATGTATGCATAGGCTAGGGTGACCTTTGGGTAGAATCATCAACACGTCAATCTACCCCTTTGTCTCAAGTGGCCCTTTTAAAGATATTTTTAGGTTGAATATCTCAAATGGAAAGAAATATACTTATATATATCCTTATTTAGGTATTCCAAAGACTAGGACACCCAATGTCATGACTCCTCTTATTAAGCTTCAAATACAATAAACAAGACTAAATCCCCAAGTGAATAATCTAACCTATAACTCATATTTTTAATACCTAAGAGTATAAATGTATATGAGTGTGTAATATGGTTTAATAATAAAATATGACCCCTATATAGACATATCCAATACCCAAAACTAACCTTGAACTCTAAGCTAATAGTATTGACTAGGCCGATATAGTTGGAAATATGTCTATTGACAAAATAGTATATCAACCAATATGATATAGTACAAATTATAGAGACATGAATTATAAATATATTAAAAATTTTGGTACTATACATGGAGATACACACACACACACATGTATACACACACACACACACACACACACACACACACACACACACACACACACACACACACACACACACACACACACACACACACACACACACACACACACACACACACACACACACACACACACACACACACACACACACACACACACACCATTAGGGAACTTATATCTTTGACTATATTCTTGAGTTTACTATCCATACCTTGTGCATATGGAGCTTACATTAGGGAAAATTACTATCCCTTTATTATCTCATCCCCATTTTAGGATACACGTACCTATTGAATTTTACATGATGTTATCTATTATACAGGATTTAATATTTGACATTAGATTAATTTATTCTATTATGTCCATCAAGGCCTAGTTTTTTCCCTTAGTTTCACTCCCTAGAGTTATATTTCACTTTTAAGATTTACATGAAAATATTTTTAATGATTACATACATACATTTTAGCATTTTTTCAATGATTATAAATTATTAAGCTATATTAATTGATGAAACATGTTACACATAACCTTTTTTTTTTCTTTTTTCTGAGATGAGTGATTTGTAGGGACACAATTTTACAATTACTTGCCTCTAAAGGTGGGCATATATATCCATATATTTTACATTTATATTTTTAAAGATTGAGTGAATTGAAAAAAACTAAGGCACTATAAATGTATATATAATAAGTATCCACTTCTATGATCAAGAAGTGGAGATGATTTTTTAAATCTTATTTTGAAAGTTCTAACACTTGAGAAAACACAAGAATATTTTTTACCAAATTTTGACATCAAGGTTAATGTATAATAAAGTGTATTTGTTCTTACGCTTATATATTTTTATTTTTTAATATCTAATTAATATATTCCCACTAATTTGATATGACATTGATTACTTGTTTCCATTTTTTCATTACTTTCAAGAATTCTAAAGTTCTGTGAACAAGTAAAGCGTTGGTAGAATGCTTTCCAAGCATTCAAACATTTCATCCTTCTTTCTCAAGGTAATTTCCTTAATGTTGTTATTGGTTTTACTTTGATGCACTCATTCGTTTACTAAAATATAGACATTCATTTAGTCAAATATACACATCAAAGTAGATGCATTATTTTGACATCTATTTTTAGTATAAGGCTTATTATAAAAATGTTTTTAGTGTTGATTTATGCATATGGTCCATTATTTTGGATTAGGTGTTTTAAATTATTTTGGATTTAATGGCTATAAATATGTTTAAACTATTGAAATTTAAATTATGTAAGATAGGGCATCTAACATAAAAATATGATTGTAAAAGAGATATAAATTACACTTACTAAATATAGAATGAACAAAAGATATGGCACCTAGATGATGTTTTATTATGTATTGATCACTGCTTGTGTATAGTCTTTTAAAATGTTTTAAAATGGCTTTGTGATTTATCATATTAGGAATAGACTATATGAATATGGGAGGTTATTTTTGGAAAAACATAGATACTTGTGGTAGCTGATACCATCCATTTTATACTATAACTATCATTATGGATTTTGCTTATCTATTTTACCAAATATCATTATGCCTACCTATCTGGATGGTTTATGTGTAATTTTATGACCTTGGCCTTATGCATATATCCTAATTTGTCTTCCTTTGTTTTAAAACCCTAACTAAAATTTCAACACTTTATTAGACTTAGAGAAGGGGGTAAAATATTATTTGGATAGCTCCAACCACTCCTTATTAATCATTTGAGTGTAACCTAAATAAAAATAATCTCAAGAGGGATCAAAATGTATATAATTATCCAACCTATGTGTATGTATTCTCAATTGTGTTCCACTATAATTGTATGTAACTCTTTATCTTTTTACACTTGACAACATGAAACTTTGACATTTTTCTCATATTCAAACTTGGATTTTGGGATGTTATTCTAAGGGTTATTTATATTTGGATGCTTTTGGATAATGCCTCAAGGGCATTCAAATGGATTTCTTAAAATTTTCCAAGTGAGTGCCCAATAGATATAGATGTAAATAAACTTAGGATCAATGCATATTTATAGATGATTATTTAGATAATTACCCTCATAATTGACATGTGAAACATGCATAGACAAACCTAAGGGAGATATTTGAATTTGAAAATTAGTCATTGGAAGATTCTATAATAATGTTAAGGCAAACATTGTTTGTGGCCTCCAATGTCCAATTTTTATCGACACTATCTAGGAAGGAAACATAGTGATCTAGCACATGAAAAAAGTCTAAGTAGGGTTTTAGAGCATTATGATATAGACTATGGATATATTGAGTATGAATAATATAAAATTGGGTTGGCCAAGTCAACAGATAGATGAATAGTTAGGGGAGAATGTGATAAAGTTTCAAATGTATACAAATAAGTCATATATGTAAAAAATATATAAAAACTGATATTACCAAGTGTTTAATACCAAATCTAGGTGTCTAAAAAATACCCCATTTTAATCAAGTATTGAAAATGCCAAATGCAAAAGATAAAATAAATAGATTTAGTTCTAGTGTAACACACTTGATTGATGAAGTATACCCTAAATATCCATCTTTCTCCATGAAAAATATATAAGTAAACATGTATAGATTAATTTTCACTCATAATATAAAATATTAAATAATATAGATCATTGAAGTATTTTAAATTTCTAAATTCAAGGAGTAAGTACACATGTGGGTATGTGAACCAAACTACCTTATCTTAAACTCAATTGGATAATTGTATGTGGTGATTATGCCCTATGTAAATTCCATTGTTAAAAACATGGGTTGATAAGTATAAATGCCTCAACCCTTAATAGAGGTAGAGAAGTGTTAGAAGTTTAGCAACACAAAATTGCAAATGCACCACTTAATATATCATCATACTCTTTTGGTATAACCCCATAATAGGTTTATATGTAAAATTTGGATCCCAAAAAAATTGTATGTAAATTTAAAACTTTGAATAAACCATTGAAAATATATTTTATATTTAAATTTATTACATTGTACCATTGATTTTGAATATATAAAAAAAGGTGGTTACATTAAAAACATTCAAGCCCCTCAACTAATCTATTTATGTAAAAAAGTGATATATAATGCCATAATATTTATGGAAATCTAATCAATATGATCAAACTAATAGACCAACTTAATCTGATCCATATAATTTATCTCATCATGTCATAGAATATGTAACGTATTCCTCATATTCCTATAAAATACCCCATATGCATTGCATATGCCTTAATATATCAAATATGTCCCATTCCAAATCATGTAATCTGACCCATATAAATCTCAATCTATGACATTTAAATATTAGTCTGTTTTACATAAATCTCTATCTGAATATAAATATTAATAGTTTCTAAATTGAGGTCTAAATCTCTAGGAAAATCCTACTAGTATGCCCTATTTTGAGGTGAGGGATGAGGATTGTGAATCACTCATCTCAACTTAAGAGAGTTATATACCTTCAAATTATATATAAAAATATAATAATTTAAATCATGTGTGCTAACATGATAAGATATTTCATCATATACATATTTGATCATTCACCCATATATCAAAAATATAATCCAATATAACTCAAATACAAGTTTTATATCAAATAGATAGGCACACAATAATAATCATTATAGAAATAAGCACTTAGAATTAAGACACAAAGAAGATACATGATAGAAATCATAAAATCATACATATATATAAGAAATCATGATAAAAATTAATACCCCAAAAATCTCATTAACATTTTCCATAAGCACACATTGCCATGATCATGATACACACTTTCACTTAAGTCATGCCATGACTCTAAGCTTACATAGACAATAACATGACCATGATATGTACTAGAAGATATTCAATATAACTGATGCATGATGTGACAAAATATGATCAGTTCACTCTTATAAACATCCAAGATCACACACAATAATGATAAAAAATATAATAGTCATCAAGAATCACACTTTTAAACACATAAATTTGGTATGAGTCACTTGAAATAATTAGTTTTCACCTATCCTTGACATGCATTACTTGTGTGTGCACATTCAAATTTTGATCCACTCTCACCTAGAAAATAATCTATTTATGGACTTGGAATTTATAATTTTCCATTATCCATATGTAGGATTTCTAAAATATGTGTTATGACAATATTTTATTTTATGTAGACTACCACCATATTCTAGAATTTTGTTTCTTCCATCCTAGACAAGATTTGTGATATTCAGATGTTTTCAGATATCGATAGTGTCTACCTTTTATATAAGTGTTTTAGGTTACTAAAATGGATAATTTTAAAATTTAATACCCTATATTTTGTCTATACACATATTTAAAATGTCATTTATGGGGTGAAATTTTACAAATATTTGCCTATTTATTCTTTTCAAGCCTAAGGCTATTCCTGCCTAGATCTTGCTTGGTCACTACTTGGAAAATTACTTTCATGTTGAGATATATATTTTCACATCCTTGAATAACTATCAAAAAACATAAAAATATGAAAATACTAAAAGAAAAATTACCTAAATTAAGTATAAAAACTTAAAGTAATGTCAATGTTACATATTGACAAGTGCTGAAAAGGAAAAAGATGAATTAAATTTTAGCGAAGAAATATTGAACATACATACACATATGTGGGAGAAATATGTGTAGTTTAAACCCTGTTTAGACTATTAGAATTTATGAAATTATCAAGCACATAGTGGGGTATGTTTTGATCTATCCAAACCATATTTATAACCCTATTTTATAGGTAGGAATATCACAAGCCTTGTCTAGGATGGAGGAAACAAAATTCTTGTCTAGGATGGAGGAAACAAAATAGGAAATAACTCAAAAATATGAAATTCTTGTCACTAGTTTTTGCACATGATCAAATATATTAAATAAATTAGAAAAATATTATAATTTAGATTCATATATCTATAATATAACATATAAAAAAAACTATAGATACAATTCTAAAAAATATTGGATGCATCTGGTCACCTCAAGTGTTTAGGCCTTACAAATAATATCCTAATGGAATATTTCATAATTTGAGTGATGATAAATACATTTCATATTTTTTTATAATTATTTTTCATAGACAAAGAGAATAAAAAATAAAAATAGGTTAAATACCTTATCCTTTTGACATTTCTACAAATACTAATTTTAATAAATCATCTAATTTTACATTCAGATCTTCATGGATAATTTATTATCTTATGTAATTTGATATTCAATATTTTGGATTAATTAAATAACCTAAATCCAAAATGAGTTATTTTTTTTGGTGAATCCAATCATTATTTATATCATGATAAAACTTAGGTTTCACTCAGGTTTCCTTTTTTCTTTTTAGGATTTTAGATCTATCTTACAATAGCATTTAGATTTATTTTTTGGGTTTTCACATAATCATAATGCCAAATATAGTTGATGTGGATTATAATAATTTAAATTATAATACTATTTTTCATGATATATTTGATGATATAAATAACACTAAAATAGCTAAATATATAAAAATGTATCTATACATGGTTGATGCATGATTACATGTTACTAGAGATGAAATGTAAAAGATTTATAAGTAACTTAAAATTAAAGAATGGAATTATAAATTCCTTCATGATACTAATATAATTTTTAGAGGCACAACTTATACAACATGTTTTCATATCACAACTCTTATTACTATTATCACTACATCTACACTTATGTATACATGTGATGTATACCCATGGTGTGGGGGAAACACAAGATATTCCTCATATTTTTGTGGCTATATATAAAACATGGTTTTGTCCCTCTTATTGTGGATAATCATGTGAAATCATATATTTCTACACAAAAATTTATGCTTACTTATAATACCTTATACAAACTACCATTGATATTCAAGCTAACATTTTACAATTCAAACAAAGATATTCTAGAGCATATCATTTGATTTATTCTCAAGCATTATTACAAAACCATTGGCCCTAAATATTTAAGATTATCCATTAACTTTAGGGTTTTTTTTCACTTATGTTTTAAATTATATGATGGTAAATTTGATCTACATAAACATCTTAGAGCCTTCCATGCAACATGTTTGTACTATGCATCAAATGATAATTTTTTGATTGAGTTGTTTTTATAATTATTAAGGACTATGCTTTGTAATGGTTATATGATCTCCATTTCCAATTTATTCATACCTTAAATCCTTTGGGTAATAAGTTACTAATACACATTTCTATAAACACCAGTGACAAGTTGTCTTATGCTCAAATTACAAAACTTAAGCAAGGAATCAATGAACCTTTTAGTGATTATGTGTTGTATTATAATACCATACTATATAAAATTACAAATCATATGGATGATAAAAAATTACAAGACATATTAAATTAAATATTTTATAATCCATTGCATGATTCCATTGTGTTTATATGATTCTAATATTTTGATGACTAACCTATAGTAAAACCTGTGAAGTTAAAATCCTTGATATGAATAGTCTAAAGTATGGGTCTAATCATAGAACATATTTTTATATAAAATTTCAGATCACATAAAATTTTAAATCCAATGAAAAAGATAATAATAATGATGCTAAAATAATAGTTACTACAATTTCATAAACATTAATTAGCTTATCCTATCAGCTCCTCAAAGGAGGCAATTTGCATGATTATTTGAATCTCCTCATAAGATATTACATAAGTTAATTGAGTGAAATATCATATCTCTTCATCCATATAAGAATGTTAATATGAATAGGGAACCATGTAATATGTTCAACACCAATATAACTACGATTATCAAAGATGCATGAGACACTATATGAGTAATTTTTTTTTAAGACATAAGATGAAAGATATGATAGATGATAATGTTATTCAAATCAATGATATTATCACATTCATGAATGATTAAATGGAAAACCCTAATGGGAATAAAATTTTTAAGATATTTTATGATCCCTTTCCAAATCATGTAGCCAAGGAGACTAATACTACTTATAAGATCCATATGAATTATAAAGCATGTCCTCTTTTAACTTCATATGATTCAAACACTAAAGAATAGTGTATTATTATAATATAGATATATTTTTTCTACTTATTAAATAATTTCAAATGATCAAATGAAGTATCAAGAATTAATAATCTACACCTACGACCTCATGAACATACAAATATTAAGACAATTATACTAACATTAGATCAATGTAGTGTAAATATTCATTTCAACATTATATTTATGTATGATTTGGCTCAGATGTAGTTTTAATAGGTATCCATCAATTATATTTCATGATGAAACATATCCTTTGAAACCTTAGATTATTAAAATTGATGAATAGTATAAAGGTGATGCACAAGAAAACTTTGGAATCTAACACCACTTCATTATCCAATTTGAGAATCTTCATTGCAAAGGAGAAGAAGTATATTTATAATAAATTTAAATCAATGAGGACCCTTAATCTTGAATTTAAGATGGATGGATACAAATGTATCCCATCAAGGCACATGGATTGAACACTTGAGACCTTCATCTTATCCATGATGAAGGGTGGAGTATAGCTCTTGAAAATATCAAAATAAGATTAACATGAGCCCTCCATCTTGCATGCATGATGGAGGGTGGAGAATCATCATAAAAATATATTTATGAGAGTCAATGTGGGCCCTTTATCTTGTTTCCAAGATGAAGGGTGGAAAATCATTCCCAAAAAAGCACATGGATAATCAATATAGGCCCTTCATATTATTTCCAAAATGAAGGGTTGAGAATGTTACACTAAAATAACTCACAATAATTATTATGGGCCCTTCATCTTGTATCTAAGATGAAGGGTAGATAATAATCCTTTATATTAATTCCTTTAGTAATTAGTGACTCACAAAAGAATATTCCCTAGGATCTCAAGATTCTTTCTTGAATGAAGATGCCTCTTGGAGGGAGAAAAATAAGAATTAATAATTGAAAGGAAATTGTAATTTTATTTTCATAGAAATATGATTAAAATAATTATTAATTAAAATAATCAAAAATCAATTTAATTAATACAATTTGAATATATGATTAGAAGAATGATTTAGGGAAGGGGAATTAATTTCATTAATTGATTAGCGAAGGAGAATTAGTAAATTGATCAAAGTAGAAGAATTGACTAGAGAAAATGACTAGAATGATAATTTAATAGACTAAATATGGTGAATTATCCCAACTAGATATACCCCAAGGTAAATTCAAACTTGTATGCTAGATGAACGGATGAATTTGGACTAGTTTGTGTGTACTTATGGGAAGTCATTCCATTTTACAATTTTGACACAGAGGTGATAAAAATGGAGTGTATACATTTGCCCATGTTTGATAAGGAATTATGAGACACAGATGAAGTAACATCTTCTCAAATAATGATAAGTCAAAAAAATTGGATGAAAAAATGTAGGTTGTGCTCAATTTTCTAAGGTCATCTCAACTACCCTTAAATGTATGATCTCACCATTTTTCAATTTAAATAATTTTGCATCACATAATCATAAATGGAAATGCAAAAAACTCAAAAAAAATCATAAATTAATAAAACATTAAACATTCATAAAATTAAAATATCATAAAAATTATAAAAATGCTTAAAATCTCCATGAGAGATATAAATCCATAAAATTAAAAAACTTTTGTGTTGTCCTAAATCAAATCATTTTTTTTATTGATCATTGAGCCAGTCATGTTAGCAATCATTGGGATGTGTCCTTCCCAAATCCACCCTACTAGGGTAGATTCATTATTCATTATAATAATTTCAATCACCCTTTGGATTGTCATTCCTTTGCATGTATCCTTTCTTAGGGCAACTATTCCATTATCATTATCATTTAGCCTTCATATGTGGATTTTGACTTGATTAAATGACAAAAAAAAATTCTATTGCTTTTTGTTTTCCTATTTCTATATGTGTTTATTTGTTATTATTTTGACTCAGTCCATAATGACAATAAGGTCATCATCATGGTGTCCCTTGTCATGCACTTTTAATTGAGTCCATCTATTATCATACTTTAATAAAGTTATCATGGTTTTTATCATTTGTGCACTGTTGTAAATTATATATTGGATTGAGCATCAATCCTTATGCACATTACAACTAAGTCATCATAATTTTTTATATCATGATGTATATTACCATGTAAAAAATTAAAAATCAAGTACAAAAGGTCTTAAATTGGAAATTTCATAGTGGAAATATCCCCCCTTGCATCATCATCTCTTATCATATCTAATCATCTTGGTCATCTTTGATTAGTTCACATCATCCCATTTTCCATGATTTAATCAAAACAACTACACATTATGGCTATATATATGTGAATCAAGACATGAATCTCTAAATAAGCATGTAAAATAGAGTCATACACATTTATCAACCATTATTATTATTCTAATAACCTAGTCAATTCTTCACCATATTCTCTCCCAATTTATGGGAAAATTACATCAGCCTGAGGTCTTTTTAGACTATGAAGGCATCACTCAATACCAACCAATTTTTGAGGTAAGCTCAGCCACTCTTATTTTATTCTTATTAACATCCATATTATTACAATTTGATCATATCATTCTTCAATCATTATCTTATTTTTATAGTCTTTATCCTCTCATCACTTTGAGAATTCTTGTGTGTTCATTTTGTTGTGGATTATATAAAAATTCATTATACCATTATCACACACACTTCTTATGAGATCAATATCCCATGTAGAAAACAACCAAAGAGTATTACCTAGTTGAAAAGCTTATACTAAACCATGAATAATATCACCATGTTTTTGACATGCCAAATATTTCTTAACATAATCACAAAGATCTACTTCCATATATTAGTTCAATAGTAACTAGTGTGAAGGATCTTTTTTGGATAAGACCATATCACTAGTATGGGCCCCAAAAAGCACTTTATAAACTTACTAAAGTGTTAAGTTGGATTCTCCCATATTTAAATAATGAATAAAAGTTACATAATAACCCATATGATAGAGAGTGTTGCCAAATATCATGTAATAAGAGGTAATTTAGGGAAATCAAAGTGTGTAACTTATTTTTGGAATGTATCCTTCTTTGATTATGCTTTTTTTGGGGAAAATTAGTTCATCATCATCAAAAATAAAAGTTTTCAAGTGTTAGTTCAAGTGGTATAATCTTGTCTTTAGGTTAATCTTCTCTTCCATTATAGCTTCTTCTCTTTTTCAATATCCCATCCACATCCTTCATCAATTCATGCCCTCTTGAGGTGGAATAATATCTAACTAATTTCATTTAAATCATAGCTTTATCTTTACATTAAATATATTGCACCTATGTTTCGGAAACAATGAAATTACAACATCCATTGGGACTTAAAGTTACTATAGTTCAATAAAAATTGGGAGGAGAAAGTGATAAGTATGGATAGGGAATGAAATATGATTAAAATGATCATGATTGGGATTGGAATGAAGTTAATGGAGAATGTTCAACTCATAAAAAGGGTAAGATCTTAGAATTAAATCATTAAAAAAAAAAAACATAGAATTAACTTATAAAATGATGAGAGTGTGGAATTTGAATATTCTAGGATTATTTGGAACATTATACCCACAAGGGATCAATAGCGAGGGAAAAAGCTATTTTAGCATTAGGATGGGATTGAATAGAAAATGATAAGATTAGAATAATCAAATTAGATAATAATGGATGGTAAGTGGATTAGGAATATACATGGACCATATTACATGGGAAATAATATGTTTAGTCATCAAAGTGTCACTAAGAGGATATGCCAAGTTATTTTTTTAAAAAGGTCTCAAAACAAATTCTACTTTCTGATTAAGATCAAGATGAGAAGGAAAAATTAAACCAAGGTTGGATGGAAATAAAGATAGTTCAGTTTAAGGTGATATGATGGGAATGGAATGTATTTCAATGAGACAAGGATGCCCCCAAGTGTCAAGGTACTTATAGATAATAAATTATTTACACATGATGTGAACAAATTTATTTTCATCATTGTACTTTCCCAAGGCATCACAAGCATGGTTTTCACCATTAGACAAATTATTTATCTTTATCTTTATATATTTTTTTTCTTTTTTATAATTTTAGAATCTCAACATAAAGGAGGATGATGAGATTCATAATGTTGAATGTTTAATCTCTAACCCATACCAATTCGGAATAGCTTCTCTATTATAATTATATTACTTATGTAGGTTATATTAATTTTATTATGATCTTCATTAGTAGTTGACCAATTTCTTCAAAACCTCTAAATAAGGTATCTTCATAGTCTCTTTGAAAAAGAGTGTTTCTAGGGAGTGTATATATGGACAAATAATTTGATTAGATAATGGAATATAGGTATTAAATGAATAATGGGATCACCATGAAATGTATATTAGTTGAAGGACAAATAAAGATTGGTATTTTTAGTCACATACATTATTTCTAATTTTGGATTTGACTTGATTTTGGTTGTGTCAAGGTCAATATTGACTTTATTTATATCTTAATCAATCAATGAGGAACTAATTGGCTCAGTGCTTGGCTTCTCAAAGAGTTTTTCACTGACAAAGTCTTCTTGATTGTTTTGATTTAGATTATCCAATAACACCTTGAATAAGCTTTCACTTAGAGATGATGATAATTCATTTTTATTTTCCTTTAGCACCTTAAAAAAAGTTTCACTAAAGGATTCCAAATTTTTATTCTGATTATCATCCAATGCCTCAAACAGGGGTTCGTTATAAAATTCCAAGTTTAGAATTTTATTATACCCTAGTTCTTCAAAAAAAATTTCAGTAGGAGATTTTTTTTCTACTTGAATATTATCTTGAATCCCCAAAAATTCTACCACTGAGATGTCACCATGGAATGAGTTCAATAATATGTGATTTTGTCAGTCCCAATAGATGGTTATGGGTGGATGGATGTTAATATAATTACTAGGTTGGTTAATGTGAAAGGCATGTATAATGTCAATACAAGGGTAAAAGGTAACACAATCCTTGTAGAGGCTACTAGTAGAACATACATTGATATTTAAGGAAATGTCCTCAAAAACTATAGAAGGATCGTTAATATATGTAATTTGATCTGGAATGAACATGTAGTCAATGTCATAATATCTACTAAGGTATGTTGATTATGAAGTTGATGTATACTCAAGTGGATCTGATAAAAGTGTATAATCAATGTTGTAATATCCACTAATGCATGTTTATTTTAAAACTAATTCTAACTTAAGGGGATTTGAACCCAATGTTAATACTAATATTGATTCTAATTTTGACACTAAATTTGGTATTAATTCTAAAATGAAACCCAATTATGATATTGGTTATGAAAGAAAACTTGATCTTAAGATTGATGCTGATAATAATGTTGGCTCCAAATGAGAACCTATTTTTGATGTAAACATGTCAAAAAAATGGCCCATTGAATTGCATTATCCACAAGTACCTTGTTCACATTTCACTTGGAAATGAAAGCTTTATGATGAAGGAATTTTATAAAATGGAGAATGTTTATCAATGAATGGAAGATATATTATTGGTCAATAATGTGTTCTTCAAATATGAACTCATTGAATAATGGTTCATCAAAGATAGGTGAACAAACATATAGAGGATTTTCAAAGTAAAGCTCATCAAAGATAAGAGGATGGTCAAATGATGACTCATCAAATATGGGTGAGTCAATGAGAACATAAAAAATGGGTGATTTGTCTTGATCTTAACTTGAAAGTGAATGAGTATGATTATGATTAAGAGAGTGATCTTGGCATATCCCTAGTGAGGTATTATCATATTGGGGTGTACTTAGATCTTTAGTAACTGATGGATCTTAGAGGGGAAATAATAGGACATGATTAGATTTTTATATTTGTTATGGTTCCAAGACTAGAATAGGTACTCAATAAGTGGATAAAGTGTCAAAAATAAAGGCAAGACTTGACAAGCTTTGGCTAAACTAAAGGACTATCATATCCTAATTTTGGAATGGGCCTAGAATTAGTGTTTGACATGGTTTTTATGGCTCAAAAGTTTAATTGGAATTGGACAAAGGTGATAAAATAGTTTTCCTTTGTCCAATTCCAATTAAGCTCATGAAAAAGGTGGAAGTTATTGAAAATTTATTAATTAAAAATTCATTCCTCAAATCTACAACATCTCATGACATCATCAATGGGGTTGTAACTATAAGCCATTAATGGAACAAATATTAGGATTAAACCTTCACATGCCTTATTATTGCCCCATTCTTCTAAATATTTATTACTTGTCCCTCTAAATTTGAATTAGTTCATGGCCACACATCTTTATCTCAAGATAGATGGTCATGGTTGATTTTAAACATTTTTAAAAATATATAAATATATAACTAATATAGATTTAACTCATACCCTTGGTAGAATCTCTTTGGGCTTCCCCCAATTGAGCTATAAAATGGGAATATCCCTAGGCTGTGGGTATCCCATGATGGGGCTAAACCTTTTGAGTAGGTTGGTTTCCTATTTGATGCTCACCTAAAAATAAACTAAGCCTAATGCTTCATGGGAAAATGGTTAGAAGGGGATGAGGGATCCTAATAAAGATAATAGGTGATGCAACAAATTTACAGGTTGATCCTCCCTACTCGAATTGAAGAACACTAATGAAAAGGGTAGAGATTGGGTTTAAAATCCAACTATCTACTATACATCTATGTGGAGGCTCACTAAATGATCTAGGCTGAGGGAAACAAAAGGAGAGGTCTAAAGTAAGACACTAACTAGTCATAGTATCAACATGCAGGCTTCAATCAAGAGATGTAGAACACTAAACATAACATATATGGGTGGATGAAATTGTAACTAGGTGAGAGAAGTACACATAATACCATAAAAATGAAATCAAAACACAGTATTCTATTACTTCAAGAGGTTACAAATTCCTTCTTGGTAGAGTTTATTCTCAACAAGAGAGGGAACTGAGAAGAAGATAGAGAGAGATCTGATGATTAGATGATTTCCTAATTATATCTTTTTTTATGGGCCTAAGAGCCTTTATTTATAACATAAAAGAGAGAGAAGGGAGAAGTTGTTAATCAATTATCTATTAGCTTTATAGCTATTTTATCATGCTTTTGGTCCAATAAAGATAGGTTATTATGAGTGAAATATCCATGATTAGCCCTAAAATTATTCCACTAATTTAGCAAGGTGTGATAGAAGACAAAAGTTAACCATAGGTGGTAAGTCTTGATTTGGCTAGAAGTGAATTCCCTAACTACTTTTCAAATCCCCAAGTTTTAGACTGTTGATCTCCACTAGATTTCATCAAACATATAAAATCCTTAGACCTATTAGGGACACATCATGTGTATTTTGAATGGATTCTTATCTAGGAATGACTTGAGATGATCCCTTCACAGATACTATGTGCCTTGGGTCTTGAACTAAATTAATTATAGAGGAAAACCAATATAACAATGTTAGTTTTCCTATAGATACATCACCTTGTCTAATAATTGGTCCCATCTATATCAATCTCTATTTATTTTGCTTTATTGAGTTAGGCTCAAGTTCAAGCTCTCTTTTCACCTATCGAGTCAGGTTTGTCTTCCTTGATCACCTCAACTTGCCTCTTTGCTATGGCTATTAGCAATCTAACTATTTAACTTGATCAAGCTCCTATGGTCTTTTCAATAATGTGCTCTTCCTCAGGTCTCTGATAAGGATTTTAAATCCCTTTAGCTAGTTTATGGAGCTTAAATTTGATGTTCATGTGAATGTCATTCAACATCTATGAGAACATTTTTTATGTTCCACAGACCATACAATTTAAGCTCATATGGATTTTTCCTAGGCATAAAGTTGACACTTGTGCATATATATTTCATATTTTAACCATCTTTGCAAACCTGTAACTTAAGGCACAAAACTTATGAAGGAAATACACTTTTAGGGTATGGTTTTAATGTTAAAAGGAGAAAACCCATTGGATACATTAGCCTGGAAGGCTTTCTAAGTGAATATATTAAATGCATGAATTGGTTGGCCTACTTGATCCTCATCAAAAATGGCTAAGTGTGAAGGATTGGTCATCTTGGTCTACAGAGCCACCCTCTAAAGGTGTATGACCTCCATCTTGCCTCATCATGTGAGATGAAACTTGAAATGGATGATTTAAGACTTGGTGTGTAGTAATCTAGGACCAATGTGAATAAACTCATGTTTACCCTGAGTGCCCTAGACATTTTATGGAGCTTTTATATATCAAGACTTGTCTTTAAAAAATTGAAAAATTACACTTTAGGTGAACCTAAATTTTTTCAAAATCTTTGTGAGATTCAATATCTCAATATTCTACTCATATTCATCCATATTTTGTTCAAACCACTAGTTGGAAACTATGCCTCTTTCCCTACATCAGAACTGTTAGCCATTGGGCACAAGTTTGATATGTGGGCCAAAAATAGCCAACATTCTTGGTGACTCATAGGGAAGCATGATTTCTATGCTTGAGAACCTAGTGCTAGTCTAATACATTATGCATGGAGTTGATCCTTATTTAATCCCTTAAAATAATAAAAATGAATAAAACAAAACAAGACAGGTGCATACAGGCACCTGAAAAGAGAAATAACTAATTTATGAAAAAAATGTGTAGAAATCACTAGGAGGAAAAATTTAAAATCTATCCTAATATATAAAATAATTTACAAATACCCCTGGGTCAAATGGGAAACTATTTTGTACATATTGGAGCTTTTATCTATACTTGCTTTTCCTTTACAGTTCCTTTCTATTGCTGAAAGCAATCAAAAGCTCATGTCTTCTTTGGGAGGAAACTAGTTCCACTACTACTACATTTAGGTGTATAGGTTGGAATTATGGGTTTAAAACCCAATCATCATGTTCCTATATCTATGTGCCTCACAATAATAGTTATAATCCTTCTTTATTCACACATTGTCAATCATGATCATATGGGCCAGCTTACTATCTCCTTCAACATATCTTTAGGACTAGCCTCTGATGTTGTGACCTCTTCAGGCCATTTGAGTTTGCCTCTAACTTCCAAGGGTAGAGATATGTCTAAGTTTGAAGGGATAAGTTGATAACCATGCTTAAAAAAATCAAACATGTCATCTCTTGAGAAAATAACTACCTTTGAAGATTTATTTTCATTGAGTTATAGCTCCACTAGAGTTCCTTTAGGGGTAGATATATCAATCCCTTGACCATGATCTTGGGGTCTCAATTATTCATTTGATTTATTAAACTAATCATTCAAAAATTCTTCTCCCTCATTTGATATAGATATTTTGTGACCACTAACCAAGTTCACTTCTTCCATGAAGTCATGGTACAACTACTGCCATGACTCCTCTTGATCCTCTCACTCTTCATTTTACTTCTTTAGCATAGGCTCTTATTGAAAGGGAGAGGGAGTATAAGGTTAGGGTGGGATGGGGGATGAATCTTGATTAAACTATTTATCCTTACCCTCCCATTTTTCTAATCTATCTATCTACCATTAGATCAGGGTCTTCATCTCACACATCATCATTGATAGCACTATACTGAATCTCCTTTCCAAAATCCATCCACTCCATTAAAATTTTAACTAACTCCCTCATCCTTTTTATGAGATGAGGTGGGATCACCTCAAAATTTGTGTCCCATTTTATCATCACTTCTTCTAAATTTATCATGTTTGGTTTAAGGGCCAGTAAGGATGTATTAGCAAAAGGTTGGCTAGAGGGGTAAGTGGTTTGATATGAAGGATAAGTATGCTCATTATAAGGATAAAAATAATTATTAAATGGTTGGTAAGATAAATTTGGTTGGTGATAATGATTACCAACTAGATGAGGGTGGAACTCTACCCTAAATTTTGCCATAGAGACTCATAAAAGGAGATCAGATGCAAATAAAATTTCCTTAAAGGCTTACCTAGACTACTATAACCAGCTAAAGCTTAGAGTCACTATTGATGTTTGAAAAATATGCCTCCAAATGTTGATATGTAAAATAAAAACACTAATTATTCTTCCACTATTTTAGTCTTTTATCCCACTAGGTATGCAAAAAATTATTAAAGATTCAACTCACACACTTGGAATAAGTTATTTGGGGTTCCCCCAGTTGAGCTATAAAATGGGAACAACCCTAGGTTGTGGGTATCTTGTGATGGGGTTGAACCTATAGAATAGGCTATTTTCCTATTTTATGCTCACCTAGAAATAAACTAAGCCTAGTGCTTCATGGGAAAAGGGTTATAAGGTGATGAGGGATCCTCACAAAGCTAATAGATGATGCACCAAATTTATGGGTTGATCCTCCCTGCTCGACTCAAAGAACACTAATGAATGGGTAAAGACTGGGTTTAGAATCCAACTATATGATATACATCTATTTGGAGGCTCACTAAATGATCTAGGCTAAGGGAAAAAAAGGAGAGGTCTAAAGTAAGACACTAGCTAGTCGTAGTATCCATATGTAAGCTTTGATCAAGAAATAAAAACACTAAACACAACATATATGAGTGGATGAACTCATAACTAGGTGAGATAAGTACACACTATATTATAATAGTTAAATCAAAACATAACCTTTTATTACTTCAAGAGGTTAAAAATTCCTTCTTGGTAGAGTTTGGTCTCACCAAGAGAGGGAACTAAGAGGAAGATAGACAAAGATCTAATGATTAGATGATTTTCTGATTATATCTTTTTTATGGGTCTGAGAGCCTCTATTTATAACAAAAAAGAGATAAGGGAGAAATTGGTAACTTGTTGTCTATCAGATTTTTATCTATTTTATCATGCTTTTGGTCCAATCATGACATGATATTATGAGTGAGATATCTACGATTAGCCCCAAAATCATTCCATTAATTGAGTAAGGTGTGTTAGAAGACAAAAGTTAACCATAGGTGGAAATTATTGATCTAGCTAGAAGTGAATGCCCAAAATAATTTTCAAATCCCTAAGTTATAGACTAATGATCTTCTACTATATTTCATCAAAAGGATAAAATCCTCATACGCATTGGGGACATGTCATTCCTATTTTGAATGGTAGCTTGTTGAGGCATGACTTGAGATGATCCCTTCACATCTACTTGATGCCTTGGGTCTTGAACTAAATTAATTATAGAGGAAAACCAATTTAAGGATATTGGTTTACTTATAGATATAGTGCCTTATCTAGTTGTCAGTCTTATCTATGTCAAACTCTACTTCTTTTACTTTATTGAGTCAGGCTCGAGTTCAAGCTCTCCTTTCACCTGTCGAGTCAAGTTTATCTTGATCGATCACCTCAACTCACATCCTTGATATGGATATTAGAAATATAACTATTTGACTTGCTCAAGCTCTTATGGTCTCGACACTTGTCAGTCATGTACTCTTCCTTAGGTCTTTGCCAAGGATTTTTGAACCCCATCAGCTAGTTCACAGACCTTGAATTTGAAATTCATGTGAATGTCATTAGACATCCATGAGAACATTTTTGACATCCCATAGATCATTAAATTTAAGATCATATGTATTTTTATTGGGCATAAAGTTGAAACTTGCATGAATGTCTTTCATATTTTGGCCAACTTTGTAAAATTGTAACCTGAGATGTAGAACTTGCAAAGACACTTAAATTTTAGGGGATAGTTTTAATGCTATAAGGATCAAACCTTTTTGATCCACTAGACTAAAAGGCTTATTAAGTGAAGATATTAAATTCATGTGTTAGTTGGCCTACTTGATCCTCATCAAGAATGGCCAAGTGTGAAGGCTTGGTCATCTTAATCTACAAAACCACCCTCTAAAGGTGCACAACCTCTATCTTACCTCATCACATGAGATACAACTTGGCACATATGATATAATACTTGGTGTATAGTAGTCTAAGACCAATGTGAAGAAACTCATGTTTATCTTGAGCATCCTAGACATTACATGAAGCTTTAGTAGCTCAAGACCTATCCTTAAAAAAATGAAAAATTACACTTTATGTGAACCTAAAGTGTTTCAAAATATTTGAGATTGAAGATCTCGCTATTTTACTCATATCTATCTAGATTTTTTTTCAAGCCACTAGTTGGAAACTTATGACTCTTTCCCTACATCAAGATTGTTAGCCACTTGACATAAGTTTGATATGTGGGTTAAAAATGGCCAACAAGAACCTTACCATTAATTAAGAGAGCTTCATTCATACAAACTTATTATGTAGAAATTACTATAGAAAAGATTCACTTTACATAATTAAATCAAAATTATGATCCTAATCCATTTGTACACTAGGAAATGATGGAGGAGCTTGTCACTAATTATTAATACAAACTTGAAGCACCAAATTTGGGAAAAACATGATCCTTAGCCACACTTGGAAAGAGGGATGATATTTGGAAGGTTTGATAGTATTCATTTTTTAAATATCTCTTAAAATTAATTTTTAACACCCCATGAGGGAGTGAGATTGATGTTTTAGTGTCTATATGCTTATTTATAAGAAATTTTATCGACTAACACATGGACTAATGCATCTTGTAATCCTACTCTACATTTTGGCATGCCTGATGGGACTCACACCTCAAAAAAGTATTTATACCTTATAATTTTTAATTCAAACCATATTTGGAGGATATTTTCACCTATTTTTCTCTCATTTATGTTTCCATATATTTTGAGACAAATCATGAGATCGACTTATGAAATGGTGGGATCGCTCTGGAAGTCGATGGGATTGACTTGAACATCAACAAGATCAACCTGTGAAATAGTGGGAATGCATTCATGAATGATGAGATCAATTTTATAAAAAAATTATATACCTATGTGTTTTAAAGGATTAGTGATATTGATCTATCAAGCAGTGGGATCGCTATGTAAAATGGTGGGAATCCATTATAGATTAGTAAGAGTGCTTTACAAATTGGCAAGATCATCGTATAAAACAACAAGATCTCTTTGAACCTAAAAATAATAGGTAACTATTATTTTATTTTAAATAATTTTTATCATTTTGTTGGGATCACCCTATGTTTTGGTGAGTTTCCCTACTAATCAGAGATATCACCCTATTAGATTGTGAGATCACAAACTAGTGTTGTCTTTGTTATGTCTTTCAGTAAGATCACCCTATGGAATGACAAGATTTCCCTATGGAATAGAGAGATCACCTTTTGGAATATTAGGATCACCCTATGGAATGGAAATATTTACCTACACAAGAAAATAAATAGTAAAAACAACAAGCTAGAAGTTTTTGTTAATAATTCATACCTTGATTTCAAACTTTTAATATTTTCATCACAAGTTTTAAGTCACTTAGTCTCTATATAAATAATAAAATCAAAAGAAAAATTCATTCATAATTCATTTTGGTTCCTTAAAATAAACTCTCACATTAGATAAATACTCTTAAGAGTTCTATTTTCATGCTTGTTTATTGAAATTGTTTATTTTTTTAGCAAAATGAGTGTTGCACAATGCTATCCCCCCATCCCCTTTAGAGAACTTGGATGACCAAAATCACTCATTATTTTATTTTGGTGCCTTGTCCAAAGGCATGAAAATACATTTTTTAGGGTCCTCCTCAAATCAATATGGTTTTGGTGATCCTAAAATGACCATAAAGTATTTTCACTTGTCTTTATTTTTATGCACTTTAGCTTATGAGGAGTTCATAGCCTCCTCACAAGTTATCTAGGGAAGTGTTGACCTGGTAACTCATCTCCTAATATCATTTCAACCCCAATCCATGGTGGATTATATAAAGTGAGTTAGTGAATCATTGTGATGGTAGTTTGAGTAGTTAAACTACCTCCATTAGTGACTACTACCCTTAAAATATATGATCAACTTGAACATCTCACTACACTAAGAAATTGATAGATGTAGAAGTTATGAAAAGGACAAGAACTTTTCACAATAATATGATTGATTTGGATCCAATTAATGTGATCATATCTTATATTAACCATACTTGAGACCATCTAGATGTGAAAAAATCTAGTTTATAACAACCCCACTTACTGTAGACATATTTTTGATGCAAGGAGAGTAGACCAAAGTTCCATGTCATCATAAAAAATATTGAGATAAGAGGGGGCCTAAAAACCCTACTTTTCATGTGATTTTATTTTTGGATTAATAATTAAAATCCTCTTAAGAGCATGTATATAGATGAAATTTGATAATATTATGCAACCTTGTTAGTTTTAGGACTTTGGACATTATACTTAGATTTTTTTTGTAATTATATCCTTTACTTGGTATTTTTGAGTCTAAAACTATTTTAAAACCAAAACATGTCAAAAAAAACACTTTATCATACACCATTCTATTTGAGAAAAGAGGTGTTATGCTAACCAAATTAAAACCACTTTTTCCCTTGATCAAATAATCATTCAGAATATTGTGTTTGTATTTTATGAAAAATGTTATTATGATGTCCATTTGAGTCTATACCATTTTACCACTTTTCAAAATCTCAAAGTCCTTCATTTTTATCTAGTTTTAAAATCTCACCTTTCTAAGTTCTAAGCTAAGGTGCCATCAGTTTACCTTTTGCACTTGGTTTGAAAAACTTGGGTACAATTTTCAATTTCGATTAAAAGTCATTACCTAGACTCATCATCATTTTTATTTTCATTATGGACTTAGATTATCTTGCATTCACTCATGTGCTAAGTTCTTGCACCATTCTACATCCCATTACCATGTGGTGATGTCATGCTACCCATTTGGTTTTAGCTTTATACTTGGGAATTCTTGTGTTAATTCATGTTTTGAGCTTCTTGGTTTGCATTTTTATCTTCTAAATTAGAAAGACCTAATTTTCTAGTCATAACTCATCATATTTATATCTATATTTTATGGTATTGACGTATATTTGACCTAAGTTTGATGTTCTATCCTACACTTTAGGTTCCAATATTGTCTTACCCTCTTCTAATTTGATGATTTCAACCCACCAAAGTTGAGTAAATTCAAAACCACTTTCTTTTAATTATGTGGTATTATGCCACTTAATTTTATTATAGTCTTGTTTTAGCTTGTCATTTGTTTGAATAAATCTAAAAACACCTTTTAAAATTTTCAAAACACATTTCACATCTTAGAAAATGAGGAAAACAATCTTCTAAGCATGATGCAAAGGTTTACTCATAGTGGGGTCTCCTATGGACCTATTTATAAGGAAGATAAGTTTTATAATTGAAAGGATAATTTCATTGTGTAAGAATATATCTCAACAACTGTGGGGTCTAAATAATATTATTATGAACATTAACCCTTAGAAGTCAAAGACAAATCCCTCCTAAGGTTGATAGAATTGGGTGCTAGGTTACCACCAAAATTCCATATGGAAAAATTACACACTTTTTAGGGTAAAAGAGAAACAACAAGAGAAACCCCTTGCTCATAATTAAAAATATAACATTTATTCTTCTAGCAAAGGAAAGGAAATACTTATATAGTCTACTCCCAATGATCAGGATCTTGCTACCAAGATCAAGAAAATAAGTTAGCAATATATGGACCAGCTCATCATGGACTTAATAGACTATTTAGATTTAAATTTGATTAAAAATAATGATTTTAAATAAAAATAGAATATGGTAGAAAATTCAACATACCCTATTTTATAACACATTTTTGATAGATCCATGCATCTCATTTGAATAAAATAAACCTACAGATACTTTGCAACATGTTTCACTAGACATGGAGCATACATTTTTCAATCACCAAGAGGTTTTTGTCCTTTCATAAAACCAAGGGATGAAAAAATATTCACGTATTGGGGTTATTGTTCCAAAAACTTTGGCAAGTTCCTCCCAAGTAATGCATCCTTTGGTGAATCAATTAAAGACTCCTTAAAACTAGCAGTATACTTATAATTCATGGCGGTAGATTTTAAGAAATGTTTATCAACCACCTAATAATTAGTGGCTAACATAATTGAATCAAGGAGTAAAATAAAACAAAGTTACATATTTTAAAGTTTATATCCCTAAAAAAACACAATAGGGGCACATACCACCCCAATAAAATTATATTCCACCTACAAATGCACTAAACATGCAGGAGTGGAATTTGGTGAAAGAGACCATGTCAAGATTGGAGACAAGAAATTAAAGCAATAAATAAAAGTTCAACAAGATATGTCCTTATCCATTTGAATTAATTATTCTCCAATTCCCCTTTCCACCCCATTTTGAGTCACCCAAATTTGATAAATACAAAGGGAAGGGTGACCCTCGAGAACATATCTAAACATTTTTTGTACTGTGCCAAGAGGTATCCTATTAAAACATGTATTTTCTTCATTTATTTCTATGTAGATTAGTTGGGCAAGCCTTGGACTAGCTCCTTAAATTACCTAAAGGATAGGTGATAGATTGGAATGATTTATATCAAAAAATTATCAACCATTTCTCTTACAACATTGAACATGAAGTGATTGTGGTTGACTTATGCAAAGCCAAATAATGAGATGGAGAAAGATTCACAACATATCTAAAGTGATAGAGAGCATTTTTAACACATGTCCTCACCACATACCCAAAATAATAATAATAATAATAATAATAATAATAATAATAATAATAATAATAATAATAATAATAATAATAATAATAATAATAATAATAATAATAATAATAATAATTATCCACATACCTCTCAAAAATAATATGATAATAAGGAAATGAATCCCCTTAACAAATATTACAATTTGATTATTGTCATGAATAAATGTCATGGTTACTTTATGTCCTCTCATGTAGTAATGGATAGTTCTTGAATATTGACCATAACCATCCAATAGTGAGTACTTGGTAGCATAAGCCATCAACAAGATGGATAGGTTCAAAAACTATAGACATGAGAAGGATCTTAAGAATTTTTGTTATGTTGGTTTCACCCACAGTTAACTAATTTTTATATTCCTCTATTACTAAATCACATGGAAGATTAACACCTCAAGGATTCTATCCTACGTACAATATTAAACTAAAATAATACTCAATTCCTCACTTTGTTTTGATTTGTTTCTTATGAAATTTGGATAGACAACATAACTCTTCATGTAGAGTACTAAAGTAGAATTTTGAAACTATCTCATCATGATAAAAAGGTGACAAGTCCTCATATAAGTACCTAATAAGGGTTAATATGTGAATGATTTGATTTTATAATTCCATGGTCTTTATCAAAAATATATAGTAATAATTGAAGGGTATATGAGCTTTCTATTGGAGATAAGGTTCAAACCTATCACCATCACATTGTAGCATGGTCTAAAGATGAGAGAGTCATAAATATGATTGTTTCCCATTATTTGTAAGATGATGTTATAGAGGATAAATTGTATAATTCATAATATTTTCAAAGAATGATCATACTTAATCCAAGATAGTATGAAGGTTAAGTCTAACCATAGAGATGGAGCTTACACCTTTAGTTATAATGCCACCAATTATTTTTGCAATGAACAAGGTAGGGTACTCAACTAATATAACTTTTACACATTTAATAAGAGAAAATCCTTAATATTATATTTCATTTCAAGGATTATTATTCTAGCACAACCTATCCACTAGTCCAAGCATGCTTATAGACCTCAAGAAGGGTTATGTTCTTCCACAAAATAAGGCATTGAATATGTCATTATAATTAAATTTAAGAGGTCCAAGCTTATCAAGATAATAATATGGTTGACACTCTAATACAAGTTTATCATTTTGATTCCCTTTCAAGGGCTTCTTTCTAAGCATAATTAAACAATAGATCTTAATTATTGATAAGAAAGAATAAAGGCATTGATCTTAAATTTAAAACTTATGGTCAATAAATTATCTAGGTTTTATCAAAGAGTGGGACAACATAGGTTTTATTCTATATTAAACTCCTTAAGTTAATCAAGTCCTCCAACAACCCCCTCCCCCTTAAGTCTTTATCAAAATGGTAAAAGTAAAACTCTTGTATAACCATACATACATACATACATACATACATACATACATACATATATATATATATATGTGTGTGTGTATATATATATATGTATATGTGTGTGTGTGTGTGTGTGTGTGTGTATACACACATATATATATATACATATATATACATACATACATACATATATATATATATATATATATATATATATATATATATATATATATATATTCAATAAATAACATTACTCTTGTACTACCATTTCATAATACCAACTAATCAAGTCCTCCTACAACCCCCTTCCCCCGTAAGTCTTTATCAAAATGGTAAAAGTAAAACTCTTGCATAACCATACATACATACATACATACATACATACATACATACATACATACATACATACATATATATATATATATATATATATATATATATAATTATTCAATAAATAACTTTACTCTTGTACTACCATTTCATAATATTTATTGAATAATTATATATATATATATATATATATATATAATTATTCAATAAATAACTTTACTCTTGTACTACCATTTCATAATATTTATTGAATAATTATATATATATATATATATATATATATATATATATATATATATATATTCAATAAATAACTTTACTCTTGTACTACCATTTCATAATACCAACTACACATCATTTATATGTTAAATAAATTATATATAAGCCTTATATATATATTTAACATGTGCCCATATTATCTATCTTTTCACCACATCTATTAATTACATCCCATTTACACTATATTTTAATCATATGATGCTATAAACATTACAATCCTTTCTCTCACCAATCCTAATAATTCACTAAACATTAATATTTATTCTCATATTATTTTTCTCTAGATTATTTATTACTAATGTCACACTTATTAAAAAAAAAACTTAAGGTTGAAACAACAATAAATTTTAACCTTATTTTATATCATTCATATTTAAAAGGTAAAAAGAGCATGTTGTAACCCAACATCATGATCTAATTTCAACATAATAACTACATTGTATTCCAGGGTAACTTATGTCATTTACATTACTCCATACAAATTAATTTAATTATATAAATAATACAAAAAGGTACAAATACTTTTTCAACAAAATCATTATTAAGGTAGAGAAGTGGGCAAATTATCAAACTCATTCAACTTACCTTGAAGCTAACTGTTAACAAGATTTCTGAAGTAAAATTAAGGCTTATTGCAAGTTCAACTAAATCCAAAGACAAACTTGTCAATAATTACATACATCTAATTATTCAAAAAGTCAAATTTATATCGTCAATACAAATTTATAAATTTTAAATTTATTATAAGATGGTTTAAATTATTTAAATTCCACTCCCTTTAAAATAATTAATTAATTTCTACTTTAAAAATAAAATAAAAAAATAATTAACTTCATAAGTGAATAAAATTACCACAACATGAAATATAATTCACTCAATAACTATTTTTTTATACATAGCAATTAAATAACTAAATTATTTTATTTAAAAGTAAATAAAATTATCACAACCAAAATTATAATTTATGGTAATTAAATAACTAAATTCTTTTATTTAAAGGTAAATATGATTACCCCAATAAACTTATAATTCACCCACCAAATATTTCAATATGATAATTGAATAACTATTTTTTTAATTTAAAAATAAATAAAATTATCACAACTAAAATTATAATTCACCCATAAATTATACATAATATTCATCTTATATAGAATTTTTTTTTTCACTATAAATCACAAGTATCAATATTTATTGCAGCCCACCATAAAATATAATTATACTTCCAACATTTAAAATAGCTAAATAAATGACTAAGATTTAAATTTTACCCATGGGAAAGAATTAACACTATGGCTGAAGAAGAAAATTGACACATACATGATAAGATATTAAAGCCCTTCTAAAACAATTAAGATACATTCACATATTAAAACAATATTTAGGTGTTGTAATTAACTTATACATATCCATGAAGACACTACTCTAGAAAAAGATTATCAAGACATAAAACAACCTAATAAAGAGAAATAAGAATTAAAAAATTATTTTATTTTTACTAAATATATTTGTAGAAATAGTTATATTAGCTTAGGTGCTACCCATTTTACACTATCTAACAGTTCATGCTTCCACTCTAGTAAAAATCAAAATTTAAAAGACTCTTCTCCATGGTTGATAATGGTTACCAATTAAGTTTAAATATTATTTATTTAAATAAAATAATGTAAATAAATTTGACAAGATATTTTACATATTTTATATTTTAAAATTAAAAAAAATTATTTAATAAAAGTCTTACTGTAAAGCTCCACAACATTTGTATAATATGTTAAAATAATAGATTTTCCATAATTGCCAATGCAAGTGTGGCCTTATAAAATGACTATTTTACACAGAGCCAGGGCTAACCTGAGTTGTTTAATGGACTTTTTTAATTAATCATGTCAATGATATAGTAAAATATAAATAAGCTACATTTGACTAACCCCATATATATATATATATATATATATATATATATATATATATATATAATTATATTATTCTTTATATATATATAGACAACGTAATCTCTTACCAACACTACCTATGTATTAACGTGGGCCACACAAAATTACCATATTTAGCTTCCCTTCTTCCCTAGGCCATGCCTCCTTCATAGCTCCTCTATAAATGAAATTTATATATCCCTATTTCACTTATTGGGAAGGGAAGGAATAATTATAAAAGAAAGTGTTTCCTTGGGTCAAACCTAATAATTACACCCATTTAAAGGTTTAAAATAAAAAAATAAATTTTATTGCAAAGTTTTAAATACCAAGATAATGGTATCCCCACCCTAAACCAAATCAATGATCCTCTCCCAAGGCCTTAAAAAATATTAAATTACTATTTTCTAATTATTCTAACGAGGCATGAGAAAAAAGAGGCATTAATATTTAAGTTTTTATCCAACTCTCATAAATGAAAATCTTTCTAATTAATTAACCTCCCCTAAAGATGCACGCTATCCATAGTTTTTTATATACCTAAAATAACTTATTTAAACCCATTATATATTATGTTTTTACTGAACTAAGATAGTAACAAAATTAATTAATAAAATATGTGCTCCACAAGATTTACCATGAAAATTTCCTCATTATTTTATTTATTTTTATTTTTTAAATTATTATTATTATTTACTAAGTAAGATCATTATTAAATCATGAAAACACTATTTTATTTCACCATATATATAATCCCACACATTAAATCTTAAGTTAGAGAAGAGGAAGTTATGCAAGGTTAGATCATCATGCACTAATATTTTTATCTTTCAAATAATAAGACTTAATTATCAAGCATATATATTTCATGACCATGATTATTTTAAAGGGTGGGAGAAAAGATAAAACCTTTTTTATTTATCAAAATTGATGTTTAAAACTCATGTCATCGATCTTCCTAGAAAAACACCACACAAACCACAAGTAATTAGTGCGCTTTCATGATGAAAAATATATATTTCATTAGCCCTTATGCTATGCCATATTTAGGTGTATAGGGTATAATATTTAACATACAAATACACACAAATCAAAACAAATCAAAGATAAGAATGATATCTCATAAAAGCCTTATATCATAGGGTGGAATAATACATCCCCCTCCCCTTATAAAGGCATCATCCTCAATGTGACCAACATATTCATAACACTTTAAGGTAGTAATACACATTTGTTTCCTTTCTCAAAATTGTAATATAATTAGCTCACAAAATAACATCAAATTTTTCAAATAGGGACAAAAATTCATCTAGAGAAAGGCAAATTTTCCCTTGTGAGGTAACTCTACTTGATTTTGTCTTAGTTTTAGTTATCCCTTTCCAACTAACTCAATGATTTTAGAAGAGAGGTATATTTTATAATAAGGTTACTCATAATACTCATTTCTCATCTTTCAATAAATTTAATCTTATCAACATAATCAAGGACAAATGATCACAAGAAGGTTTCTCAAATCCTATTCTCTAGGTAGAATTTTATACATGATAGAATGGGATAAACAAGATCCTCTCAAGGGTACAATACTAACAACCAAATATGTTAAATAAAATCTATTTTTTTTAGTTACACAAGCAATTTTCAGCAAGGTGGTAACACATTTTAGGCCATATTAGTATTTTTTGGAAAAAAAATAGAAGCAGTCAACCATAATGTCTCACTAAGACTATAAGTACCAAGAACAAAGTGAGATCTAGAAATGAGTGATTCACAACATTCCATAAGGGAAGCTTATGATATTATTTATTTTTCAAATCCATCACACAATAATAAATATATATAATCTTATTTATAATCATAGAGATTCAACACAATAAATGCATACTCATATGATGATTTTATGTATATATTCATCCATGCATTCACCATGAATCATATAATAATCATAATTTTAAGAAAATATAATATTAAATTCCCTTGTTTATCTTCCATTTAAAATTTTTCCACCTACATTCCAAGGTATATGTTAAATGTGTTTATGATTACATAACATAAATAATCAAAATGTATGCATTAAATAAGGTCTTACCCACCCATGACCTTCACCATGGCCATGTGATACAAGATCAATGCCTCCATATTGTGAAGTCCATTCATGAATATAGATCATAAACATATATAAGATGATGGGAGCCAACAAGCATCCAATCATGGCCCCAAGTTCCTCCTCTAAGTCTACTGATAATGTGTAATAACATAGTAAAAAGATGAAGGAAACCAACAAGCAACCAATAATGGCCCCAAGTTATTCTTCAAATATATACAAGAAGGGAAGCTAGCAAGCAAACCATTAGACCCCAAGCTTCTCCTTCATGAGATTATAATAATGTGCATACATAAAATAATGATAGGAAAGGAACCAATAAGCATCCAAGCATGGCCCCAAGTTCCACTTCCAAGTCTCATGGTAATGCACCTTTTTGCCATCACCCATACACATGTCATTAGAGTAGCAACCAATAACACATGTGGATTTAGAAGTATCACCTACCATGGTAGTCTTGCATATATCCTCAATCAAAATCAATAAATACACTATTATATAATATTGGTTAGATCACACACACAATGATTCATCATAATAATCATGAAGAAAAATATATAAGACCACAAAATAAATTATCCATACAAGATAATAAGACCTATACCATAGCATATTCATGTTAGTAGATTTCATAATCATGATCAAATCATAATGGCATGAAAGTAAAAAATCATTAATCAACTCAATTTTTCCATGTTTATGTTCATCCAAATAGTGTGTATATATCATAATAATAAGAAGGGAACTAACATGCAACCTCCATGGCCCCAAGTTCCTCTTCACTGTCATCATGTTAGTACACATTCTCCATTACAACCATCCAATAACAAATTTATCTTGTATTTTATAAGAATGAAATGAGCTATTTTTTTTTATATTATTATTATTATTATTATTATTATTATTATTATTATTATTATTATTATTATTATTATTATTTAGTAAAAGTTTATGATCATATCTAATGTTTTTAAATTAGAATAATAAATGCATCTTTCAATTCCAACATTTCTCATAGAATAATAGGCAAGAATAGCCTCAATCATGCATTGTCAAAATGATTGTTAAAAATAATCCATCCAAAATTTATGACAACCAAAATCATCATAAAATATCAATATTTTATATTCCAAAGCTATTCTACTAACATTTAAGGAGAAAAATATTTGTCTACTCAACTCCTCTTTAATCCACAACATTCAAGGCACAAAATATGCATAACTATCATTTATTAACATGTAGATTTTTAGCAAAATTATTTTCTCAATAATCAAGGTACCACATGGATAAATATTTATTCAGCATGTAAGTGAATGAAACAAGATAGTAATTCATCTTAGAGCTCTCGGTGTTGCAATCGTGGTCTAATACCAAGTGTAACACATGTCCTCACCACATACCCAAAAAAATTATGACCATTTTATTATTATTATCCACATACCTATCAAAATAATATGATAACAAGGAAATGAATCCCCTTAACAAATATTACAATTTGCTTATTATCAAGAATAAATGTCATGGCTACTTTATGTGCTCTCATGTGGTAAGGGATAGTTCTTGAATATTGACCATAACCATATAATGGTGAGTACTTGGTAGTACAAGCCATCAATAAGATGGATACATTTAAGAACTGTAGACATGAGAAGGATATTAAGAATTTTTGTTAGGTTGGTCTCACCCATGGTTGACTAATTTTTATATTCTTCTATTCCTAAACCACATGTAAGAATAAAACTTCAAGGATTAAATCCTTCATATAATATTCAACTAAAAGAATACTCAATTCCTCACTTCATTTTGATTTGTTTCCCATCAAAGTTGGATAAACAACATATCTCTTCATGTAGAGTACTAACATATAATGATGAAACAATCTCATCATGATAAAAAGGTGACAAGTCCTCATAGAAGTACTTGATAAGGGTTCGTATGTGAATGATTTGATTTTATAATTCCACTATACTTATCAATAATGAATAGTAATAACTCAAGGGTATATGAGCTTTCTACTGGAGATAAGGTTTAGACATATCACCATCACATTGTAGCATGGTCCAAATATGAGAGAGTCATAAATATGATTGTTTCCCATCCTTTGTAATATAATTTCAGAGAGGACATATTGTATAATTCAAAATATTTTCTAAGCATAATCATACTTAATCAAAGATAGTATTAAGGTTAAGTCTAACCATAGAGATGGAGCTTGCACCTTTAGTTATAAGGCCACCAATTATTTTTGTAATGAAAAAGGTAGGGCATTCAAATGATATAATTATTACACATTTAATGAGAGCAAATCCTTAATATTATATTTCCTTTCAAGGATTACTCTTCTAGCACAACATATCCACTAGTCTAAACATGCTTATAATTAAATTTAACATGTCCAATCTTATCAAGATAATAATATGTTTGACACTCTAAGACAATTTTATCATTTTAAATACCTTTCAAGGGCTTCTTTACAAGTATAATTAAACAATATATCTTAATTATTGATAAACAAGATAAAGGCATCGATCTTAAATTCAAGACTCATGGTCAATAAATTATATACGTTTTCTCAAAAATATGGGACAACATAGGTTTTGTTCCATATCAAACTTCTTAAGTTAATCAAGTCCTTCTACAAACCCCACTTAAGTGTTTAACAAAATGGTAAAAGTAAAACTCTTGCATAGCCTAACATATATATAATTGTTCAATAAATAACTTTACTCTTTTACTACCATTTCATAATATATAAGCCTTATATATATTTAACATGTGTCCATATTATCTAAATTTTCATGACATCTATTAATTGCACCATGTTTACACTACATTTTAACCATATAATGCTATAAACATTAAAATCCTTTCTCTCACCAATCCTAGTAATTCACTAAACATTAATATTTAATCTCATACTATATTTCTCTAGATTATTTACTATGGATGCCACACTTCCCATTAAAACATCATGTTATTAAAAAAAACTTACACAACAATAAATTTTACCCTTATTTTATATCATTCATATTCAAAAGGTAAAAAGAGCATGTTACATCCCAACATGATGATCTAATTTCAACATAATGACTACATGGTATTCCAAGGTAACTTACATCATTTACATTGCTACATACAATTTAATTCAATTATATAAACAAAATTATAGGTAAATCCCTAATTTTATTTATCAAATGATCAGGCCTCATGCTAAACCCTACATTAAAATATCAATAGAAATAGGGCCAATATATAGTTGTCATGTTATACCTATCATAGACAACCTCCTAATGCTTAAATCATACTAGTGTATACAAGTGGGTAAATTATCAAACTCATTCAAAGTATTAACAAGATTTTTGAATTAAAATTAAGACTCATTATAAGTTCAACTAATCCCAAAGACAAACTTGTCAATAATTACATACATCTAATTATTCAAAAAGTCTAATTTATATTATCAATACAAAGTCATAAATTTTCAACTATTATAGGAATGTTTAGAGTAATTTAATTCCACTCCGTATAGAATAATTAATTAATTTCTACTTTAAAAAAAAAATAAAAAAAAATAAAAAAAAATAAAAACAATTAACTTCATAAATAAGTGAATAAAATTAAAACATGAAATATAATTCACCCAATAATTAATTTTTCTATCTAGAAGTAAATAAGATTAACATAATAACGCATAATTTTTTTGGCCAAATATTCTGACATGGTAATTAAATAACTAAAAAAAATTATTTAAAAGTAAATAAAATTATCACAACCAAAATTACAATTCACTCATAAAATAACTAAATATTCTTTTATTTAAAAGTAAATAAAATTACCACAACAAACGTATAATTCATCTACCAGATATTTCAATATGGTAAATAAATAACTTATATTTTATTTAAAAGTAAATAAGATTACCATGACAAGCTTATAATTCACCCACCAAATATTCTAAATATGGTAACCGAATTCTTTTATATAAAAAATAAATAAAATTATCACAACTAAAATTATAATTCACCCATCAATTATTCCAATATGGTAATTAAATAACTAAATTCTTCTATTTAAAGGTAAATAAGATTACCAAAAAAAACTTGTAATTCATCCACCAAATATTTGAACATAGTAATTATATATATATATATATATATATATATATATAAATTTAAAAATAAATAAAATTATCACAACCAAAATTATAATGCACCCATCAATTACACATAATCTTCATTTTATATATAAAGGTTATGACTAGGAATTAAATTTTACCTCATGGAAATGAATTAAAAATATGAACAAGACATTAAATCCCTTATAAAACAATGAAGATACATTCACACATTAAAATAATATTTAAGTGTTGTAGTTAACCTACACATATTTATGAAGACACCACTCTAAAAAAAGATTATCAAGACATGAAACAACCCTATAAAGAGTAATAAGAATTAAAGTTTTATTTTATTTTTACTAAAACTATAAAATGAAATAGTTATATTAGAATAGGTGTTGCTCATTTTACACTACCTAACTATTCATTCTTCCACTCTATTAAAAATCAAAATTTAAAAGACTCTGTATCCATGGTTGATAAGGGTTATGAATTTTCAAGGAAACCTGTAACGAAACACTATATACCAAAGTAAATATTATTTATTTAAATAAAATAATGTAAATAAATTTGACAAAACATTTTACATATTTTATATTCACCAATATCAAAAAATTTATTTAATAATATTTTTACTGTAAAGAATTTTTTTCTATGCCCGATATAACTTATTTAAACATATTTAAATATTATGTTTTTATCAAACTCTCTCTCTTTCCAAAAATGTGCCCACAAAGATAATAACAAAATTAATTAATAAAATATGTTCTCAACAAGATTTACAAAGAAAATTTCCTCATTATTATTATTTTTTAAATTATTTACTAAGTAAGATTATTATTAAATCATGACAACACTATTTTATTTCACTATATACATAATCCCACACATTAAATCTTAAGTTGGATATGAGGAAGTTAAGCAAGGTTAGATCATCATGCACTAATATTTTTGTCTTTGAAATAATAGGAATTAATTATAAAGTATATAGTCTCTCATGACCATGATTATTCTGAGAGGTGGAGAAAAGATAAAACATTTTTTTTTATCAAAAGTGAAGTTTGAAACTCATATCATCGACCCTCATAGAAAAACACGACACAAAGAACAATTTTTTAAGCATGTTTTCATGATAAAAAATATATATCGCACTAGCCCTTATGCTATGCCATAGTCAGGTCTACAGGGTAGATTCTTTAACATGCACACACATAAAGACAAAGAAGTCTAAGATAAGGATGATATCCCATAAAATCCTTGTATCATAGGGTGGGGTGTTATGACATTAGCTAGATTTTTTCAACACAATTTTCTAGATAAATAGTTGAATAATATTTTTGCATAAAAATTACACACTAAGTTGGCTCATAATTTACAACTTTCTTGTGTAAATACATTTGAGGAAATCATAGACAAGGTTGTGTAGATTGAGAAGGTTCTTATCACTAAAGGCCTTATCAAGATTTATTCACAAGGTCAAATGTCTAATTAGACCCAATCACTTGTTCAATTTATTGGTATAGAAAATCCCAAAGGTTTGAACAAAAATAAGAATATGGTATGGAATGGGGTGACTAAATCTAGAAATGTAAAAATGGTGCAGGCTCCCCCATCTCTAAATGTGAAACTATCCCCACCTAATACATTGGCCACTTTACAAAGGTCTTCTCTACAAAGCACATTCAATAAATACAGAGTCTTCAACAAACTAGGATAACCTATTGAATCCATGTTTTAAAACCTCATAACAACTAATCTAATTGTGTGGCCTATACCAATTCCATTCCCTAAATATCAACCTAAACCTAATTGCTATCGAGTAGATGAATTTTATAATTTCCATTATGTTATTGGCCATGACATTTACCAATGTGTTCAATTGAGGTATCTCATTGAATATTAGATAAAAAATGGTGAAACTAAAGAAAAACATGCAACATAAAACACTAATTAGGATATGGGCATTTAAAAAAACCCATTTCCTAAACATAATCAACAAACAACAAGAAACAATCAAAATCAAGGGTATAACTAGAATTAATAAACACAAGGCTAGAATCATAATCAACATGATCATAATCTATATCATAATACCCATGCTAATAACCTAGGTTACAACAACATGCCTTATGATTACAATAGCACTATGGGATGTATTTATGTAAATAACATTACCACCATCACTATCAAAACTCATGAAATGTCCCATGCTTCTCGAATTACTAAAAACCCCATTATAGGTCAACACCCTCTTCTTTAATTAATATTTCATCAGGTTTATATAATTCCATTTCACCTCAATTTCTATAGGTTACTATCTCTAGACCCCCTTATTCTAATTATAATGGTTCCTTACTGACTCTAGATTTCTCAAATTCTATTAGATGCTCATTAATCACCATATAAGGCCCTTTGACTTTATCTTCTAATTATAATGGCTCCTTGTCGACTCTAGATTGCAAAATCATAACTGGACACTTGTGAGTCACCCCTTAGGGCCCATTACCCTCTTACAACCCTAGACCCAACATGAACACTATACCTTTAGATCCAAAGTTGAACACTGCACTAGTCAAGTTTAGGTCATCTCTTACTACTATTGAAAATTTGTATAGTATCTTAGACCATATGAGTAAAACCCATGCACAAATTTTTATCTTAGACCTTTTACATACATTTTGAAGTCCACAAAACTATTTTGAATGACTTGCTTAAACAATCCACTATTCCCAAGACATTAACCCTAAATAATTTCAAACACTTATAGGATATTTGTCTCCTATTTGATGAGTTACATTTGATTAGGGGGACATGTCTACTCTTGGTCTTAGCCATAACAACCCCTTATACATTCAAGTCATTATTTAAAATCATAAAATCAAGTGGGTTCTTATAGACAATGGTTCATGGCTGAATATAGTGTCACTAAAGTTATTACAATGATTGGGTTATAATAAAAAATACATCCAATAAAATTAATCATGATCAAAGCATATGACAACATTAAAAGGGAATCTTCTATAACTATCTATTTATCGATCATTTTTGGGTTTGTGTCATATCATACTTTATGCCATATTTTGGATATTGAATTTCCTTATAACATACTTCTTGGTCATCCTTGGATCCATGAAGTATATTCCATCCCATACACTTTGTACCAATGTATTAAGTTCCCCCATGATGGGATCGAAGTCACCATTCCTACCGATTTACAACCCTATCAATATTGCAAACACCTAGAGGTTGAATTTTGTAATTATAACTATTGCCTTGGTTCTAAATTCATCACAAAATAAATAGTTTTTCATCCACCCAAATCCAAGTATATCAACCCAAGTGACCTTAATTCCAATTCATCTTATCCATTTCCTATAACCCTTTCATAACAGACCACTATTAAGGATGCATATATTTTTATGTACCATCTAAAAGATGCCTTCAATATTACTAGGTTTTTCAAGTCTCCTAATTATTTTATCAAACCCAAGCCTTCCCAAATCCCTTGTATTCCCAATGTGATTTGGAAAAAGAAAAAATATATGCAGAAACCACCAATGGTATTCATACCTACTACTTACCAAATCAGGAAACCTTTATTGAAGGAGACTAGTTATATTTTGATGACATTATTGATTGTTTTTAGAATCCTAAATATCCTATCCCTAATCATATTATGGATAATTTTTATTATATAGGAAAATTCCTCAGGCCATGAGAGTAAGGAATCTTAGAACCATTATTAATAGATAAGCCTAACATGAGTCAAGGTCTTAGATTTATACCACATGGGGGTGACCTCATGTATTTTGATAGTGATTCTTATGAGTTGACTAACAACTAAACTCTTGGTAGTGATGTAACATCACATCATAGTATTGATGATGAGCTTGTTGACATGAACCTATTTGAATCAAATTCCATTATAACTATCACATCCCATTAGTCTATTTTTCTATGCCATCCCAAACTCATTAATTGGGACTAACAAAATTCTATCATACCCCTTGAGGAATTTCAAAATGAAGAATCTATTGCCAAATAGATGGGCCTCAAATATGGGTTACCAATTAGTGATCATAATCAAGGATTTGACTTCTCCTTGGACTTTTACACCTAATTTGTAGAGCAGACAAATTTTCTTGGTCATAAAAAAGATCAAACATTGATATCTTTGAGTGAAAACCTCTTTGAGGCACTCAATGATTAGGGAAATAGTAAAGAAAAAGACAAGCGCTTGAGTGAAAACCTATTTTAGGCACTCTTATATAGGGAAGTTTACTCATCTCTAAAGGATGCACAAGGTCCATCAAGTCCTAGCTCCATATCTAGTGCCAGTATCACATATAAATAATAAAAAGTCTTTAAGCACCTTGATCTTGACTTTCCAGAGATATTTGCTAGTTGGCCACTACCTAAACTGGTAGATTCATATTCATCTCATTATTTATATATTTGAGATGAACAATCAAAGGTTGAATTATAAGAAGGGGATCAAGATCAAATGCTACCTACTATTCTAGAAGATGGTTATACACTCCTGGTAGAAAACACTACTAAAGTGAACCTAGGGACTTATGATAATCCAAAAATTGTTTATTTTGGAACCTCCCTCACTGATGAAGATCATGACCACATTGTCACCATCCTAAGGGATTTCAATAATATCTTTTCATGGAATTATTATGACATGCCAAGATTAGACACTAATTTTGCTTTGCATCAACTTGTTATCCATCCATATGCTAAGCCATTCAAACATAAATTAAGAAAGATGCATCCACACATCACTCTTTTGGTAAAAATAGAACTTGAGAAATTATTAGGATTTATCTTCATCCGACCACTAGACTATTATGAATGGATATCTAGCATAGTCCTAGTAAGCAAAAATCCATAAGGTATATGAATTTATAATAATTTTAGAGATATCAATAAGGCATGTCCCAAAGATTATTTTCCTCTACCTAATATCAATTTGGTTTTTGATTCTACTAATGGATATGAGATGTTATCCCTCATGGATGGATTATAAGGATATAATCAGATCAAGATAGTTTCATAAGACCAACACAAAATTGTATTCACCACTTTGTGGGAAATATTCTATTATCAAGTCATGTCATTTATCTTGGAGAGCATTGGGTCCACCTATCAACATGTTATTACTATAATCTTCCATGACATGATGAATTGTATTGTTGAGGATTAAGTTAATGATATTTTACCTAAATCAAGAACACATGTCAGACATCCTAATGTTTTATGAAGGATTTTTGAGAGACTTCATGAGTACAAGGTTCATTTGAATCTTGAGAAGTGTGTCTTTAGCATCACTTCAAGAAAATTTATAGGGTTCATTATGTCATAGATAATTATTTAAGTGGATCCTACCAAGGTTAAGGCCATTATGGAAATGCATCCACCTTCTAATCTCAAATAACTCCACAACTTGCAAAGAAAGATCCAATATATTCATAAGTTCATGTCATAATTGGTAGACAAGTATCACCTGTTTACACACCTCTTGAAGAAAGGGGTCACATTATAATGGGATAATGAGTGTCAATTAGCATTTTTAAATCTTATAATATACTTGGCCAACCTACCATTTTTGAGACTGCCAACACTTGGATTACTCTATATTTTAGCCACTAAACATGCATTAAGAGCACTCTTAGCCTAGCATGATGATCAAGGAAATGAACATGTAGTTTACTATTTGAGCTACACAATTGTGGCTTATGGGCACAATTATACACCTATTGAGAAGGCTTGTTTAGCAATGGTGTTTGACTCCCAAACATTATGACACTATATGTTAAATAATAAGACTATTATATTTGACAAAAATTGACCCCCTAAAATATTTATTATCCAAATCAACTCTCATAGGTCACATGGCTAAATGGGTCACATTCTTAAGTGAATTTGATGTTGAGTAATATAATCAAAAAGTTATCAAGGGGTAGGTTATTACAAATCAACATTCAAAAGCCCCTATTTTAGACACTCAACCACTCATATTTTATTTTCTAAATGATTCTATTATGATAATAGAAGAAGAATTGCATGAACCTAAATAATGAAAATTATACTTTGATGGGTCCTTTACATCTCATGGGTCTAGGGTTGGCATTTTACTGATTAAACCACAAGGGGATATGATTCCCAATGCATTGTATATTAATTTTCATTAAACCAAAAGTATGTCCAAATATGAATCCCTTATTACCAAACTTCATCTTATAATACAGTGGGATATATATCACTTAATGGTCTATGGAAATTCCTCACTGATTATAAATTAAATTATAGATCAATATTAGACTAGAGATGATAAAACTGTACCTTACAATAATATTGTGGATAATCTCAAGACCCACTTCAAATATTTATAATTTGAATAGGTACCATGGGTTAATAATAAATCAATTGATGTAATGGTGATAATTGAATCCATGATACAAATTACTAGTAGTGCTAAAGAGAATCAATTTCTCATTGAAAATATTCAACAACTTGATCATATATTGCCAAATTTAGATAGGTTATGCACAATTATTTATCCTAATCCTCCACCTGAACTACCTTAGTTCCAAGACATTTATAAATATTTTTATGACCAAGTCTTTGCACCTGACCTTTTCCATAACTGATAGAAAATTTTCCTTCATTACATAGCCCGTTATACCCTCCTTGGAAAAAATATTTATCATAAAGGCTATGATGGAATGCCACTTCATTGTTTATATTTGGGAGAATCCCTGTTAGGATTCAAGGAAGTTAATGAAGGAATGTGTGGGGCCCACACCAACAATGTAGTCTTAGCCAAGAAACTCTTTAAAATAGGTTACTATTGGCCCAAGATGGAAATAGATGCTTTTAATTATAACAATAAGTGTGTTGCTTGCCAACAATATGGTAATTTAATACATGTACCTTCCTTGCCACTCTAGCCAATCACTATACCATGGTTATTTTCTACATGGGGTGTTGATCTCATCAGGAAAATCAACCCAACCTCTTTTGATGGATAAAAACATATTCTCAATTTTACTGAGTATTTTACTAAGTGGATTGAGGCCATTCCTCTCACTTATGTCATTGGGAATCATATTTCCAAATTTATACATTACCATATCATCTATTAAAATGGTATACCAACTTGTATTATATCCAACAATGGTGGATCATTTGTAAACCAAGATGTTAAGGCTTTTTGTGAAAAATTCAAAATCAAGCACAAAAAATCCATACCATATAACTTGGAAGGAAACTATTAAGTTGAGGCATCAAACAAAACCATTATTGCAATCCTAAAGAATATTATTAATGATATTTGTCATAATTGGCACTTATAATTTTTTTTTGCTCTTTGGGCTTATCACACTAGTCATCGAACCCCCATAAGAGCCACTCCATACTCCCTTGTTTATGACACAAGATTTATTATCCTGGTTGAGATAGAATTGCCTTCACTATGAGTATCCTTGGAGAATATTAAATATGATGAGGATTATAGGGTTTTTAGGTTATAAGAGTTATAACTCCTTAGTGGAAATAATTTGGTTGCCATGGAAAACTTGTAAGAATAATAATGCCAATTAAATCAAAGCTGTAACAAGCACATTATCCCTAGGGAGTTTGAATTAGTGATTTGGTCTTAAAATAGAATCAAAAGAATACTAATGCTGAATGTAAAAAGAAGGGTAAGTTTCAACCCAATTGGATAGACCCATATATCATCACAACAAATTATAGATTGGGGGCATACTAGTTGGTTACTCTAGATGGAGAACTCTTAGAACCCATGAATATTGTATATCTCAAGTATTTATATGCTTGATATCCTTTTAGACCATTGTCTACAAGATCCCCTACTCAGGGGGCAAATTTTGTTGAAGTCATTTTATCCCACTATTATACCCTAGACTGTCTTATATTGGACTATTTTTATTTTTGTCTCTACCTACCCTGGACTGTTCTAATATGAACCATATTATTTTACTACTTTGGACCATTATACCCCTAGATCATTGGAAATTTGGATCATTTATATTCCATTGGATTCATTTATATTCCATTTTGGACCATTTTAACCTTGAACCATTCTGCTTAAGAACAATATTCTTTTCATACTCTGGACCATTATAACCTTGGATTTTTTTACTTAGAATAATATTATTTTCATACCCTAAAATTTTATAACATACATAGTTATATTCCTTAACCAATTATTATCTTGATTATGATTCATTCTCATTTTGGACACACTCAACACCCATTCTATAAAGTAGTTTAGCCTTAATAGTATTTTACAGCTTCTTATTATAGACATGAGAACAAGGCTGTATTAGCACATGGATTTTGCCAACTGAATGGTTATTTATATTTATCCAACACTATATACTATCTTATTATTATTTTGCTACTACTTGGTAGGAATTTTTGCCTTGATAGGATCACAAAATACCATTGCAACTAGTTTAGTTTCTTCCTTACCTGGGGATGTGAAAATCCTTAGCTAAGTGTTTTTATATGCCATTATTTATATTCAAGGTCATTATAACTAGATTTAGACATTATTGGAACTTATACTCTTAGAAATGCCTCTCCTTTATTGGTTGGTTCCCTATGCCATTGTTTATATATAGGATCCCCATTATAGCTGATTTTGTTGTTGTTTAAACTCTTATCTATGGAAGTGCATCTACTCAGTTAGGTAGTTCCCTGTGCCTTTTTTAAATATTTTGTTTATGTTTCTTATCCCAAAAAACACAAAAAACATTAGAAATTGATAGAAAAAAATAACAATAACATTATCTTACACTTTTATTTATTATGATCCCATGTTCATATCATTTTACAAGCAATCATTTAAATGCACTTGACATTTTGTGAGCCCATTTCCTTATTCCTCTAGAAAATCAATCATGTTTTATTCTATCCCATCTCTTGGGAAAACTACATTTGGACTGAAATTCATGTTGGATCTTGTGTCCATGGAACTATGTAGGCATCATCCACTTACCTCATGAATTTGGAGTCAACTTGTCCACCCCTTCCTTTTCTTATATTTTCCCCATTTTATTTGTGTTGATTGTTTTCCTATCACTTGGGGGAAACTTTTTATCCTTTGATCCTATTTTGTTTTACCAATATCATTAGTTCCTATCTTAGGGGTCACCCTATTGTTGCATGTAATAACTCTATTTACACTTACACAAATAATTGTGTTTTGTTTCCACTAACATTGTGATTAACCCTTATTTGTGTGTATTTATTTGGTCTTTGTTTTTGTTTTGTTGTGATTTATTATCTCTTCATTTATTTTTTGGTGTTTTCATTTGTTAGTTTGTATTTATATTATGTTGTGTTTTTTGTTTTTTATTAGTGTTTTGTTTTATTTTCATTATTATCTTGTCTAGTTGTTATTTTTGCTTTTGTTGTTTTGTTCTTTGTTTATTTTTATTAGTATTTTGGTAGTTATTTATTAGTGTTTTGTTGTGACTTTATTTTTGTTTTTTATTTTACTGGTTCATCTTGTTATTATATTATTTTGTTCTTTTATGTTCAAATGCATCCTATGAACATTTTTCATCTAGTTTTCATTTAGACTTGATTTTTTTAGGGTTGTGTTTGACTTTTTTTTATATTATTTATGTGTTTTTCAAGCACATTTTTTTAATACATGTGGCTATTGATTAATCATATCTTGAATTCATGTTATTTAAAACAACTTGTTCTTCCTTTGATTTTAGGTAAGGTTACATTTGTGTATTGCTTTTTCTATCTTTGTCTTTGTTGTTTTTATTTAAATACTAATATTTGTAACTCTAATTTTGGTAATGTTTTTATCATTATTCTTATTTATAAATATTCACATTTGAACTAGCCAATTGTAATAGAAATATAATGTTATTATAAGTTACTCATAATTATGATGCATAATTTCAATTTTCTATAGTAAACACCAAGTGCTCCAAATCCAAAATTTAATGAATATCTAAAGATCATTTTTAAATGTACCATACCTAACACTAGACTCTATGCAAGACATGCATATCTCGACATACATTGTGAGTCTAGATGACTATTTATATGATTAGTTTGGGATATGCATATCCTAAATTATATTATATCATATAGTCATACATAAATAAAACCAAAATATTTACATCCATATGATAATTAAGGATGTGCATCTCCTAAAACTAGCATATCAAAACATATCATAATAAGAGAAATATTAATGAACGCATCATGTGACAATGAAAGAATATTAAAAATCCATGTAGAAGTAGAAATAATCCAAAAAATAGTGGAATATATATATGTTTCTATACATAGTGAGCGCATATATACATCTTATAAGTTCACAAAAAAGGTAGAGTTAGTATAATAATCTCTCATCCTACTCATCCTTGGGAGGACTCTGATGAAGACCATGACCTATCTTGGATGTAGTATATTTTAGTAGATGTGGTTATGGAGGCCCAATTATAACCCAATATGTAGCTAGCTACAACATCAATCACTCCAACTCTATCACGTGCCTCGATCTATAAATCTAGTTAGTTTATTGTGACCTCATATACTCCCTATATGACACTCTCTGATCTATAGGAACAACTGATTCATATGCTCATTTCCAATAATCTATCTCATCCTTGGTATGTAGGGCATCATACTTTGTAGGTAAGGTGTTATACTTGGCTAAAATCACAATGTCCAAGGCTCTCATTGACCATGATCTTATATCCACCCTGACACTATGCACCTCATCTCTCTTTTGAGTTAGGCTCTATACCTCCATTAAAGCAAAGTTTTGCTTACTAACCATGGTCACATACTCTATGTCTCATATGCCTAATCATGCCTAAAACCTTACTAGTTATCCCACCTACACCTTGGGACCTAAAATCTCTACATCTCTAATTATGATCAAACCTTATAGCCTCATGGTCTCTCCTTATGAAGTATCCAACTATGCCTATAGCTTAGCTATAGTGATCTATAACCTTGCTATCTCTAAGAGGCATGCATATATCTCCCTCTAGAACCTGTCAATAAATTCCTAGTCTTATGTAGACCTCATTATGTTTGAGGGACCTACCCCTTTTGATTTTATCCATATCCTTGTACCTATTTTAGAGGGACTTGCCTTTATATAACCTATTCTTGTACCTAGTGTATACCCCATCTTCACCTCTTAGCCATCTAACTCAACCATATCCACATCCTCTATAAAATACTATTGCCTCTGAGGTTGTATAACCTATAAAGGAATCACAAATGGGATGGTTGGTTTTAATGTAACTTGACCCTACTACTGTGTTGGGGCCTAACCCCCAATCCTTACTCATCTTAACCCATCATTATCTTAAAATTAGCTACTAGGGAAATGGCCTAGTCAATTGAATGGGTCATAATCCCAACCAACATGTGTCATATGCATCCATCACCCCTGCATCTAAAACTCCACTGATGTAGTCCCATAACACATGTACCACCCTTTCATAATTAGTGACTACCTCTACCCTAGGTACTAGTGGCCCCCACTCCTTAATCTCCTTAGTCACATGGTCAAAATATTGTGGACCTTCTGGGATGTCCTATTACATAAGAAACTATTATTGGACATAGTCTAGACTATATCTATCCACAAAATAATCATGTTTCCCTATGATATAACATATTGTGATTATGTATCCAATCACAAATAATTCCTCTACCCACATAAACTGTGTCCCTATATGAGGGTGCCAAATGAAATCCCCATCCTCCATATCATAAATCACCCACCTATAATAGAGTAGGTCCCCCAAGTGTCCCTATATCCCTATTTTTATTAGGTACCATGCCCAAGCCATAGGATCCTCTAGCCCCTTCTAATACCTCAGCTCCACTGACCATGTGATCATGATGTACCCCTAGGCCCATACCTATAGCAATGTGTTATGCCCTATGTCACACCCTCCTCTATACATGATCATGCATAGATCCCTATATAATTGTGCTAGAATCATCAGTCCCCAAGCAAACCACATCAAGTGATTAAACATTTATTTTACCATACTGATTAACCCCAAGGGAAAGTACATCCCACTTTTTATAGGTAGTATAAGATCACTCACAAGTGATATCAAAATCACTACCTCTAGGGAATTATACCCTATATAATTCCACCCTTTCCAAGTCTTCCAATGCATATACATCAATGCACTCATCCAAAATCTCCTACTCCACTACCCCAAGCAGGTCATCCAACATAGCCTATCTCCCTACCTCTATCCATGTAATCTTAGGTCCTTACATGGGTACCCACAAAATCTAGTGCACATCCTCTAGTATCACCATCATGTCCCTAGTTGGAAGATGAAAGGTGGAAGTCTCATATCACCATCTCTCTAATAGTGTTGACAAGTATGCTCTATTTGCATGAATCACTAAAAAATGTGCCAGGTGATACAAGTCCACTCCAACCAAGACACCCACGAGCTTGTCTATCATGAGCCCCTATCAACATATAACTTGGGAGTGTTGTTTTCATGATGTGAGCCCATATGATGATTGAAAGAATATTTAAAATAGTTGAATTATTATGATTAAAAGAGATGTAGTAATCATATGTGAGAAGACCTAATGATGGGTGCATTATATTATATATATTATTATGTATCATAAAGTTTTTCAAGTTTAGAATAATGTTGGGCCTATAGAAATTATCATTAAGGGGGAATGTGCATGACAATGTCACCTCCTAATTGCCATATTATCCTTTTCCTTTCTAAACTTCTTATAATTTGTATAGCATTGTATAAATTCATCCTATGTGATTTTTGAGTAAACCTCACCCTATGTGTGTTTAAAATGTACCTAGTAATAAAGTATTTTTTTTGTAATGGAGGTCCCTATGTTATAAAAGGATCCAGATGATTTTAAGATTATCCATGATAAATTATGGGATGTAGTCCCACTATCATGCTAGCCTAAATCACCCCATGTGGTTTATGGATTCTCAATCCTTTTGTATGTGATAATGGCATGATGAATATGTATAAATCATTCAAATGTTACATGCTATCCTAAACTCATCATGTATTATTTTATGGATTTTAATTCCTTTTATATAACAAGGTGACTAATATGGCATGTATCCCCACTAAACATCAAGGGGGAGTGTTGGAACATATAATGTTTGTGTAGACAGACTTATTGTGAACCCAAATCATAAAAAAACATACCTTCAAAAGTTCATATTAAAAAATAAACTTATACATATAATTTTTTTTGTAAACAACTAATTAAACTAGTTGTGAAAGTGAAAATGTATAACCACTCTTTTAAAATTGTTCACTAGCTATATACAATCTTTGTGTAAAATATAGAAATAATAAATGATTGAATTATGAATTATTAAAATGTAAGTATCTTTGAACATCTTTTAAAGAAGTGTGTGAAGAGAAGATAAATGAAAAGGAAGTTACTAGGTGTAATATGTTTCTCAATTAATGGATATATGCTTTGTTAACTTTTTACCTCATTGAGGTTTTTACATGTTAATTTCATGTAATATGTAGTATACATTCATTATTCATTTGGTTCATTATTGTGATATACATTTTATTTCCTATATAAATTATTTGGATACAAATCTAAATATGATACTATAAACTCTAAAACTCATTAGTTAGAATGAACAATTTCAATTTCAAAAACATTCAAATAAACATATTTTTTAAAATAGAAAAAAATAAAGAAACAAAATATTCAAAATAATAAATGATCAAGACCTATACATGAAATGTTTTCCTAGTTACATGATTGATTTATTTTATTATTCATATACATGGTAGATTATATATTATTCTTTATACATAGTATTATAATAGTATACATGAGTGGGATGCATGTCATACAAATTACATTGATATATGGACATTCAAATTTGAGACATTCCTACACCTAGATTATACCTTTATACATTCAAGGAATGCCTATATTGGGGGAATATTGGTACACTATATAGGTTATATCTTTATATAAACATTAAATTGATCATATTGAGCTATTTATATTTATTATAAACGACTTGCTATTGTGTATACTATTTAGAGTGCTATATGCTATGGATAGTATGTTTTGTTATTCTAAAATGATGAAATATTAATTATATATACTATCATTATTTGTTCTATACATGTTTGATGCTGATGATTCTTACATGGTGTGAACATTCATCATGTATTACATTGTGTGATCATTTATATGCCTATTATTGATTGTTACATAGTGTGATCATGGATTATGTGATGTATTGTGTAATGTTGTTATGTGTGACAATACATGGTATACTATGCTACATTTAATTATCCATGAGGTAATATTAATGAATGTTACATTGTGTGACCACTGATGTGTGTGAAACTAAGTGACATAGTGTACGATTCCATGATTGAGTTAAATTTATGGTGTCACATCATTCATAATTTATGTCAAATATCCTATAGCTTATATCTTGGTAATGTTTTCTATTTAAAGTTAGATTTGAGTAATGTGTTTAGTTCTTGTGTGCATCATACACATGAAATTGACTACACATGTGCATGTGTATTCCATGATTTTTGAGCTCATGTTTCCATGATTCATATCATAAATTAGTATACTTGTATGTGATGACATAATTTATATTATCAATATTATATGTGTCTTACTAATCCATTTAATATGATTATTATTTCTATGATGACTACTACTACATGCCTAGTTTCTATATCTACTTGACATGGTAATTTTATGCCTTGGGTTACATGTTTCATCTGTATGAATGATCAAGTATTTATATGATGGTATAATCAAATCATGTTATCACACATTATTAAAATTATTAAATATTATATATAATATGATGCATATAATTATTTTATTTTGAGATTAGTGATTTTTAGGCTTCATCTCTCACCTCAAAATGGGAGCATAGTTGTGGGATTTTCATAGAGACTTTGGCCTTGAAAAATAAATAATTTAAATAATGGGACATATTATGATTTATACTAGGATAAATTATTATTCAAATTATGACATATTATGATCCATTTTAGGAAAAACTAACAAATTCACTATCTAGGAAATTTTACAAGATCATGAAGAACATATGACATATTCTATGAAATGATGAGATAAATTACATGGATTAGATTGGATATATTTATCTAGTTACATGGGTCAAATTGAGAAAGTTATCATATTTATTAGATTTAGAAAAATGATATACAAATTTATGATAGTCTATATCACATTGAGGTATATAATGAGTTTTTTCAATCCCCTCATTTACATGAACTCAACTTGGTTGATGTCATATCAAATTGGGGCCAGTGTCTAATTATAGTCAACAGTAAGGTGTCAAAAATAGTAACTAATAATTATATATTTTGAGGGAGTTATGGATAATTTATCCCTAAAGGTATAATCTAATTAAATTAAATTAAAATCTATCTAATTAATTGGAAATAAGACACTCTATGCAAAATTGAAATGTTGATAAGAAAAATAAACATGCTTGATGATAAAGGAAAACACACAAAAATATATTTACTCAATTGAAATGGTGATTGGAAGGCAATGATTATAAAATAAATGAAAAAAATTAAAAGATATAAAGTATATTAAAGTATAAATACACACACATAGACCTTCAGGCTAGATTAAATCACACATTTAACATAAAGATGTAGAATATTAAATAATAGTAATATAAAACATAAAATATCAATAAAGAATCCCAGTTCCTTGGTTAAGTGGGACCTTGATCCTCCTTTTAATAGGATGTATATCACACTTAGTCTTTTAGGAACATCAAATCTTCATTAACTTGAGAAAATACTTATAATCTACAAAATACTTAGACAACTTTGCTTAAACTTAATATCTCTAGATTTATTACTAGCTATCTAACTCTTAATCAACTAGAAGATATTGGTTATATTTTTCAATTCGTCTATAATAGTTGACCTACATATTTAAACATTAGTTTATTACAAAATAGAAATAAAGTTACAACATCCTTCCATGTTTCAAAGTGAAATGATGGAAGGGATGTGTAAGTATACATGTAGAGATATTAACTATTGGTAGTTACAATATATTTAATTGCATTCATTCATGATATATTAATTAACACTCATAATATTTATAGTGATGTATTTACATAACATTATTATAAATACTATGTCTATAACAAAGAATACTATATCCAGTAGTTTTACTCATCAATATGGAATTGGCTCAAAGTGGTTTTAGAAAATTATTTATTAAGAATTCATTATGTATTAATTAGTGTAAAAATTCCAAAACATACTTTAACAAGTTTTATACTTGGCTTGAGTGATTTTGGAGCTATACTGACACACTCTTGAGATAGGATAACACTTTTTAAGGCTAGATTGGTAGACTTTAGAGCCAGACTGGTAGACTCTAGATCCATACTAGTAGACATTTGAGCAATAATGGTAGACTTTAGATCCATATTGGTAGACTCTAGATCCAGACTAATGGACTTTAGATCTGGTTTGATCTGATGCATAATGCTCTTCATTGGTCTTCAATGGTTTGCTTATTCACTAAAATAATAATATTTGATCATAGTGTGTTTATACAATTTTTACATACAAAATTGATTTATTTTCAATGAAAAAGGTTATAACTTATTGGTGAAAACAATCAACATTGACTCACACATACTAACCAAGGTAAACATATTCATTTTCCACTTTAGATCATAAACAAGTTATAAAATACACATTCAAACACATTAAGAAGGATATTAATAGGGTCATTAATTTTATATAATTATCCATTCTATGAACTCATCATTCCTAAAAAATTCACTTCTTGAAATTCCTCTTAAAATCTACTACCTTCCTTACTCCTGATCGAGCACTTTTTTCTCTAAAGTTTGGCTAAGATCATAGATATCATAGTATGTGTTCTGATTTTCTCAAGTAGGTTGATAAACCCTTTATGTCTCTGAACTACTACTCTTCATTTTAAAATTGATCAATGGACTAATGTGACACATTTTTACATGGAGATATAGGGATAAAAATTAGTAGAGATTTGAATATCATACCTATCCACTCTTGACCATACATTTGATTGATTATTGAATTATCTCAAAAATAACCTTAGCTATTCTTAAACTCCATCTAAGGTTGGTGGGTAAAATCACCTCTCTCTATATCAATGGGATATTTAAGGTATCAAATATTTTATCAAAGGTAATAAATGATTCATTAAAAAGGTGTTATACATATTATTTAAAATCTATGGTACTCTACTAAAAAAATCATGGATATTTCTCCCTGAATGTTGGTTGGTTATAAGGTTTATGAACAACAAAATTTACTCCTTTGCATCAATAAATTAATCTCTCTTACAAAATCTGATAGTCTTTTTTAGCTCAAAATATTTGTTAATTCTTGTGATTAATGCAACTTGGTTTTTAGATTATAAGTGTAAATTCTAAGTTGAGATTCTCTTATAAATAGATT